>WOXC01000162.1:0-89706 GCA_011680675.1 Gymnobelideus leadbeateri | reverse complement strand
CTCAAATTTCAGATCCATTTCCTTCCTCCCTTGTCACCCATTCCTTCTTGGGAGATAAGCAATTCAGTATATGTTGTACATGTCTAGCTATGCAAAACATTATCATAGTAGATATATTGCACAAGGCTGCTTATAATTCCCTCCCACTCATCCCACCCCCCACCTGGTCCATTCCCTACATAATCCTGTCCCTCTTCTATAGTGGGTACTTCAAACCTCCCCTCACCCCAAGGATGCCCTCCCATCCATCATCCCTCCTCTCGTCCCCCTTCCCCCTATCCTGCTGCAGGTTGAGATATCCCATTTAGTATGTATGTCATTTTCTCCCTGAACCAGATTCAATGGGAATGTGGTTTTGTCTTTTTAGCCTTCCTTATTCTCCCCCTCCTTTGCAACCACTTTCCCTTGCTTCTTCTACATGGGATAGTTTACCCTACCCTGTCTCTCCCCATCTCCTCTTGCCACTTTACTCTCTCACCTCATAATTTCATCCCTTGAGTATTCTCCCTTCCCAACAAATTCAACCTATGCCCTCTATCCATATAACTGTAACCATATAAACACACATTCACATATGTATTCATATGACCACACGCCCTTCTTCCATTATTTTCATAGTGAGAAAGATATCATCAGTCACAATTATTGCTTTTCCATATAGGAATGTAAATAGTTCAACTTTGATAAGTTCCTTTTGATTTCTTTTCCCTGATTACCTTCTCAGGCATCTCTTCCTTCTTTGTCTGGATGTCAAATTTTCTATTCATTTCTGGTTCTTTCCTCAAGAATGCTTGAAAGTCCTCTATTCCACTGAATGACCATATTTTCCCCTGAAACAAAATACTCCGTTTTGCTGGGTAGGTGACCCTTGGGTTCATTCCCAGCTCTTTTGCCCTCTGGAATATCATATTCCATGCCCTTCGATCCCTCAGTGTAGAAGCTGCCAGGTCCTGTGCTATTCTGATTGTGTTTCCACAATATTGAAATTGTTTCTTCCTGGCTGCTTGGAGTATTTTTCTCCTTGATCTGGGAATTCTGGAACCTGGCTATAATATTCCTGGGAGTTTTCTTTTTGGGATCTTTTCAGGAGGTGATCTGTGGATTCTTTCAACCTCTATTTTGCCCTCTGGATCTAAAACATCAGGGCAGTTTTCCTTGAGAATTTCTTGAAGGGTGATTTCTAGGTTCTTTCCTTGATCATGGCTTTCAGGTAGTCCAATAATTTTTTAAATTGTCTCTCCTGGATCTATTTTCCAGGTCAGTGGTTTTTCCCATGAGATATTTCACATTGCCTTCTACTCTTTCATTTGTTTGGATCTACTTAACAGCATCTTGATTTCTCATAAAGTCATTAGCTTCCATTTGCTTCAGTCTAACTCTGAAGGAATGAATCTCCTCAGTGAACTTTTGAGATTCTTTTTCCATCTGGCAAATTCGACTTTTAAAGGCATTCTTCTCCTCATTGCCCTTTTGGGCCTCCTTTGCCATTTGAGCTAGTCTATTTTTAAGGTGTTGTTTTCCTCAGTCAGGCTGTTGACCCTCATTTCATACTTTTCCTGCATCCTTCTCATTTCTCTTTCCAATTTTTCCTCCACTTCTCTTATTTGATTTTTAAAGTCCTTCTTAAGGTCCTCTATGGCCTGCAACCCGCTCATGTTTTTCCCCTGGGGCTTTTGGAGCAGGACTTCTGACCTCACAGTCCTTTTCCCGCTCTATGCCCCCAAAATAGGAGTCTAGGGTTGCATTTTCTGTTTCCTTTGCCTTGGCATGTTGCCACTTAATTGCTTGACTTTGGGGCTTGTTGCCACACTATGGCTTTAAGGCCAGCTAGAGGAATTTTCGTCCGGAACGTGTGGGGGGCAACTTCCGTTTCTGGCAAGCTGTAAACCCACCCACGACTGCCACCCTAGATCACAATCCAGATCCAGGGAGGTTAAAGCAAGAGCGATTACCCCCCAAGACTGATCGCTGGATCTCCCCACGATTTGTAGGCTGGGAGCCAGACCTGCCTCTGAAAACTACAAAATGGTGTGTCTCCTCAGCGGCTTCTAGCCCCCAGGGGAGGGAGCTGATGCATTCCCCAAATACAGGCCCCAAAGTCCATAGGACACTAACCTCTTACTTGGTCCTAGGCATGTCTATGTTGATAATTCTTGAATCGCCACAGCTCCTGGTGTTCTGGGGTTCCTCCAGCCGGCTGCTGGACCTGCCGCCCTGGAGCTAAAACCTCGTCTCACGCGGACCTGGGCTCGGCTCGGCTCGGCTCCTGCGCTCTGCGTGCTGCCGGCTCCCAGACCGCTTCGCTGGTCCTTCCTGCAGGGCTGCTGGGCTGTCCTCAGCAGGAGGGTAGCTTCTCTGTGTCGTTCTGTGGGTGCTGGGGCTCCAGAAGTTGTTGACAGTCCTTTTTTACATAGTTTGTGGGGAATCTGGGGGCAGAGAGGCTTGGAAGAGCTGTTTCTACTCCGCCATCTTGGCTCCGCCCCAACTTCCCAATTTTCTTATGCATTTATATCATATATAAAATCTGTGCAGCTTCTAGTTTTGTCTTTGATTCCTTGGGGACCATAACCATCCCCTTGCTACTAATACACATCCGGTGTTTTAAAATAATTTAGCTGGCTAATATTATTTCCAAGAGTATAGGGCTGTAAACCAGAAGGCAAAGTGAATGTATAGGTACATACTTTCTCCTTCGGAATTCTTCCCAAACTACACATTTCTCCTCTCATGAGATACAGTTACCCTTTGGCTTCATTAAACCTGCTTAGAGAGGGAAAAAATGGAAGGATTTAGCATGGCTCATATATACTTATCACACTTAACAGATTGCCATGGCTTACCTGGCTTATGGTTTTATCTCAAGGGAAGAAAAACCTAGAAGCCAGAGTTAAATTTTACATTTGCAGAAGTCTTCTAAAAATTATCAAACATCAAAATTACAAGATTTTCTATGAGAGCTCAGAGCCCTCATGGTAGGATAAAATATAAAATACCCAGATAACTTTGACATAGAGAGTCATTCATTCACTAGCCTACTTTGGTGCTTTCCCTTCCCCTATTAGCAATAAAAAATAAGCCAAAATCACAAAGTCATGATCGTCCATAATTTTGAATCAAGGGAGAAAAAACTCAAGGCACTATGAAAACTCAGAAATCAGGAATAATTTAAGGAATTTAAAAAGTTATGTAATACGTGCCACTGATTTATATGCAGGGACTGATCAGAGGAACTAAATATTTTACCTTTTTTCCTTTTCTTTCCATATTACTTATCTATTTTTAGCTTTCAGCATTCATCTCCACAAGATTTTGTAAGAGTGTTTTTTTTCTAACCATCATTCCCCTACCCGACACCCCAAAATAGCAAGCATACTGAATGCCCCTCCCTCTAATCTGTTCTCTCTTTTATGCTCCCACATCAACCCTCTAACTTTCTAGTAGGGCAAGATTTATTTCTGTATCTCAGTGCCTATATATTCAATTTCCCAGTTGCATGCAGAAAAAATAAACATTTGTTTTTAAAACTTTGTGTTCCAGATTTTTCCCCTTCTTCCCTACTCACCTGCCCCCATGGGGGAAGATAAGCAATTCAGTATAGGTTGTACATGTGTAGTTCCCAAAATCATTTCCATAGTAGTTAGGGGTGAAAGACTAACTATAATTCTCTCCATCCTATCCCGCCCTCCCACTTATTCTATTTTCTTTTTTGACTCTTTCCCTTTTCAAAAGTGTTTGCTTTGAACTACCCTCTCCCCCAATCTGCCCTTCCTTCTATCACCCCCTCTCTTACCACCTTCCCCCCTATATTCCTGTAGGGTAAGATACCCAATTGAGTGTGTATGTTATTCCCTCATTATGCCAAATTCAATGAGAATATTACCTCATTATGCCAAATTCAATGAGAATATTACCTCATTATGCCAAATTCAATGAGGTTCTCCCATTTCCTTTCACCTTCCTACTCTTCCCCTCCATTATAACAGATTTCTCTTGCTGTTTTTTTATATGAGATACTTTTTAGTATCATCCCTTAATATTCAGCTCATCCTGTGCCCTCTCTCTCTCTATACATATATATCTATGTACATAAATACCCTTCTGTACATACATACATATATATGTATTTGTATACACACATACACACATGCACATACATATTCCCTTCAACTATCCTCATAATGAGAAAAGTCTTATGAGTTACAATTATAATTTTTCCATGTAAGAGTATAAATAGTTCAACTTTAATAAGTTCCTCGTGATTTCTGTTTATCTTCTAATGTTTCTCTAATGCTTCTTGTATTTGAAAGTTAAATATTCTGTTCATCTCTATTTTATTCATCAAGAATGGTTGAAAATCCTCTATTGCACTGAATGACCATATATTCCCCTGGAGCATTATACTGAGTTTTGCTGGGTAGGTGATTCTTGGTTTTAGTTCTAGCTCCTTCAACCTCTGGAATATATTCCAAGCCCTTTGATCCCTTAATGCAATTTTTTCTACAATATTTATTTGTTTTTTGTTCCTGACTGCCTGCAGTGTTTTCTCCTCTAACTGAGAACTCTGGAATTTGGTTATAATATTCATATGAGTTTTCTTTTTGGGTTCTTTATCAAGAATTGATCAGTGAATTATTTAAATTTCTATTTTGCCCCCTGGAACTAGAGTATCAGGGCAATTTTTGTTATAATTTCTTTTTTTTTTCAATAGCAATGAATCACATATTTATTATGTACCAACTGTGTGCTAGATATTATATAAGGTACTTCAGAAACAAAGACAAAAAGTGAAATAATCGCTGCTCTCAAGAAGATTATATTCTTTTTTTAATACCCAAATGCTTTACTAACATATGGTTTGCATCATTCATTTCTGTCAGATATTGTTACAATTTTTTCACCATTTTCCCCCTACCCACCACCCCAGAATAGCAGTCCCACAAGATATCCCCTCATCCAATCTGCTCTCTCCCATATCTTCTCCCTTCATACCCACTTCAACTTTTCCATTAGGGCAGGGTGAATCTCTGTGCCCCAAAGCCTGCAGATCTTATCTCCCTATTACATTCAAAATAGTATAATAATAGTATATATATATGTATATATATATTTGAAATATTTAATTTTAAAACATCGAATTCCAGAACGCTTCCTTTCCTCCCTTGTCACCCACTCCCTCTGGGAAGATAAGCAATTCAGTATATGTTGTACATGTATAGCAATGCAAAACATTACCATAGTAGATATATTGTAAAAGACTGCTTATATTTCCCTCCCACCAATCCCACCCCTCCTGGTCCCTTCTCTATTTTGAGCCTGTCCCTCTTCAAAAGTGGGTGCCTCCAATCTCCCCTCCCCCCAGCAGGCATTACCGTCCATCATCCCCCATCTCATCTCCCCCCCAGTACTCTCCTGCATGGTGAGGTATTCTATTCAGTATGTATGTCATTCTCTCCCTGACACAAATTCAATGAGAATATGGTTTTGCCTTTTTGTCTTCCTGTTCTTACCCTGCCCTGAAACCACTTCCCCTTGCCTCTTCTACATGAGATTGTTTACCACACCCTATCCCTCCCCATCTCCTCTTGCCATATTCCTCTCTCACATCTTAACTTCACCAATTAAGTATCATCCTTTCCCACCAAATTCAACATGTGCCATCTATCCATGTATAACTGTAAACATATATACACACATTCACATATGTATTCATATGACCATATACCCTTCTTCAATTATTTTCATGCTGAGAAAGGTTTCATCAGTCACAGTTATAGTTTTTCCATGTAGGGATGTAAATATTTCAACTTTGAGAAGTTCCTTTTGATTTCTTTTCCCTGTTTACCTTCTCAAGCATTTCTTGTTTCTTGTGTCTGAATGTCAAAGTTTCTATTCAACTCTGGTTTTTTCATCAAGAATGCTCGAAAGTCCTCTATTGCACTGAATGATCATGCTTTCCCCTGAAACAAGATACTCAGTTTTGCTGGGTATGTGATTCTTGGTTTTAATCCCAGCTATTTTGCCCTCCAGATGTCATATTCCATGCCCTTTGATCCCTCAGTGTAGAAGCTGTCAGGTCTTGTGCTATTCTGATTATGATTCCACAATATTGAAATTGTTTCTCCCTGGCTGCTTGTAGTATTTTCTCCTTGATATGGGAATTCTGGAACCTGGTTAAAATATTCCTGGGAGTTTTTTGGGGGGGATCTTTTTCAGGAGGTGATTTGTGGATTTTTTCAACCTCTATTTCCCCCTCTGGGTCTAAAACATCAGGGCAATTTTCCTTCAGAATTTCTTGAAGGATGATTTCTAGGTTCTCTCTTTGGTCATGGCTTTCAGGTAGTCCAAAAATTTTTAAATTATCTCTCCTGGATCTATTTTCCAGGTCAGTGGTTTTTCCCATGAGGTATTTCACATTGCCTTCTATTCTTTCAATTGCTTGGATCTGTTTAACAGCATCTTGATTTCTCATAAAGTCACTTGCTTCCATTTGCTCCAGTCTAATTCTGAAGGAAGGAATCTCCTCAGTGATATATTGAGATTCTTTTTCCATCTGGCAAATTTGGCTTTTTAAGGCATTCTTCTCCTCTTTGCCTTTTTGAGCCTCTTTGGCTAATTTTTTTTGGAGGGCAATCAGAGTTAAGTAACTGACCCAAGGTCAAATGGGTATGTTTTATTTTTTGTTGCTGTTGTTGTTTTGACTGTGCCTTAAGTGTCTGAGGTCAGATGTGAACTCAGGTCCTACTGACTCCAGGGCTGGCCCTCTAGTCATTGCGCCATGAGCCACTCCAGAGTTAGTCTATTTTTTAAAGTGTTATTTTCCTCAGTCAGGCTGTTGACTCTCATTTCATACTTTGCCTGCATCTTTCTAATTTCTCTTCCCAATTTTTCCTCCACTACTCATATTTTTTTAAATCCTTCTAAAGGTCCTCTATGGCCTGTAACCTGCTCATATTTTCATTAGGGACTTTTGGTACAAGATTTCTAACCTCACAGTCCTCTTCATCTTCCATGCTTTGATTCTCTTTGCCCCCAAAATAGGATTCTAATGTTGAATTTTTCTGTTTATTTTGTTTCCTTCACCTAGGCATGTTGCCACTTAATTACTTGACTTTTGGGCTTGTTGCCACAGTAGGACTCTGCCACCAGACAGGGGAGATTCCTTCCCAAACTTTGGGGTCTTCTCACTTTCTGAAAGTATTAGTTGCCTGGCCTCTGTGAAGCCTCCACATGCTCTGGCAAGCTGGATACCCACCCCAAGACCTCCACCCCAGACCACAATCCAGATCCAGGGAGGTTAAAGCAAGAATGATTACCACCACCACCACCCCCCCAGACTGATTGCCGGACCCCCTTACATTTTGCAGGCCAGGAGCCGACTGTTTAACTGAAGCTGCAAAATGGCATTTGTGCCACCACTCCTCAGCTGCTTCTCCCCCTCAGGGGAAGAAACTGATGTGTTCCCCAAATACTGGTCCCAAAGTCCATAGGGCACTAATCTCTCACTTTGTCCTAGGCATATCTGTGTTGATAATTCTGGAATCACCACAGCTCCTGGTATTCTGGGGTCCCTCCAGCCGGCTGCTGGCCCGGCCACCCAGGGGCTAAAACCATGACTCAGGCAGGCCTGGGCTGGGGTCCCCGAATGCTGCAATGCTGGTTCCCAGTACGCTGCACTGGCCATTCCCTGCTGGGCTGCTGGGCTGTCCTCAGTGGGAGATTAGCCTCTCTGTGTTGTTCTATGGGTTCTGGAGCTCCAAAAGTTGTTCAGAGTCCCCTTTTATATGGTTTGGAAGTGGTGTGGGCTGGAGTGCCATGGAAGTGCTGTTTCTACTCTGCCATCTTGGCTCAGCCCTATCTTGGAGCATTTTATCATAAGCTCATAGATATCTTTACTTTCCTCCTCTAAAGACTGCCTGTTCATATCTTTTTACCACTTAACAATTGATGAATGGCTTGTATTCTTATAGATTTGACTCAATTCTCTATTTTATAAATGAGTCCTTTATCAGAGATATTGTTTGTAAAAATTCACTCCCACTTTTCCACTTCCCTCTTAATCTTGGTTAAATTGGCTGTAATTTTTTTTTTGGAGGGCAATTGGGGTTAAGTAACTTGCCCAAGGTCACACGGGATTGGCTGTGTTTGTACAGAAGCTTTTCTATTTAGTGTAATCAAAATTATCCATTTTGTATTTTATAATGCTCTCTAATTCTTCTTTGGTCATAAAGCCTTCCCCTCTCCATAAATCTAACAAGTAAACTATTCTTTACTTTCCCAGATTGCTTACAGTGTTAGGCTTTATACCTAGAATGTGCATCTATTTGACTTAATTTTGGTATATGGTGGTAGATAATCGTCAATGCCATTGGTTTCTGCCGTGCTATATTTCCAGTTTTCTCAGCAGTTTTTGTGCATCAAATTGTGCATCCTTATCCCCAAAACCAGGGTCTTTGGGTCTACCAAACAGTAGATTACTATAATCATGGACTGCTGAGTCTTGTGTTCCCAGTCTATTCCATTTATCCACTGCTCTATTCCTCAGCCAGTACCAAGTAGCTTTGATGACTGCTACATTGTAATACAGATTAAAATTTGGGTTTGCTAGGCCATCTTCCCTAGCATTTCTTTTCATTAATTCCTTTTGTATTCTGGACATTTTCTTCTTTCAAATGAATTTTGTTACAAATTTTTCTTGCTCTATAAAGTATATTTTTGGTAAATTGATTTTAATAGCACTAAATATGTATTTTAATTTAAGTAAAATCGTCATTTGTATTAAATTAGCTCAATCTAGACATGAGTAATTGATGTTTTTCCAATTGCTTAGATCTGACTTTGTGTTAAAGGTTGTTTGTAGTTTTGTTCATATAGGTCCTGGGTTTGTTTTGGCAGGTAGACTCCCAAATATTTTATAATGTCTACGATATTTGATTTTTTTCTGTTTTAGCTGCTTGCGGTATGTTCTCCTTAACCTTGTAATTCTGGAATTTGACTATTATATTTCTTGGAATTTTCAATTTGAAATCTCTTTCAGGAGGAGACTGCTGAATTTTTTCAAAAACTATTTTACCTTCTGTTTCTAGGACTTCAGCACAGTTTTCTTTGACAATATCTTGGAGCAGCTTGTCCAAGCTTTTTTTCTCATCATGGCATTCTGGTAGACTAATAATTTTTAGGTTATCTCTACTGTATCTTTTCTCCAGGTCAGCTGTTTTTCCAGTGAGATATTTTACACTTTCTCCTAAGTTTTCAATCTTAATGTTTTGCTTCATTGACTCTTGGTGAATCATAGAGTCCTGAGCTTCCATTTGACTAATTCTAATTTTTTTATTGACTTATTTTCTTAGGTTACTTTTTGAAGGTCCTTTTTTTTTTTTAAAGCAATTGGGGTTAAGTAACTTGCTCAAGGTTACACAGCTAGTCATGATTTATGTGTGGGTGCTCATTTTCTGAGGCCGGATTTGATCTCGGGTCCTCCCTACTC
Organism: Gymnobelideus leadbeateri; assembly: GCA_011680675.1. NCBI lineage: Eukaryota > Metazoa > Chordata > Mammalia > Diprotodontia > Petauridae > Gymnobelideus > Gymnobelideus leadbeateri. The sequence continues at coordinate 80,222 of WOXC01000162.1, read as the reverse complement.
CGAGGCCGGCACTCTTACGCACTGCGCCACCTAGACGCCCCTTTAGGGCAATTGGGGTTAAGTAACTTGCCCAAGGTCACACGGCTAGGTTTTTGTTTGTGTGGGTTAAGTGTCTGAGGCCGGATCAGAACTCAGGTCCTTATGACTCCAGGGCCAGCGCTCTATTCACTGCGCCACCTAGCCACCCCTGAAGGTCCTTTTTTTTTTTTTTTTTTTAGGGTGTTATTTTTTTTTAAACAAATGCTTTATTAACTTCTGTTTTACATCATTCATTTCCGCCAGATTTTGAGTTACAATCATTTCCCCCCATTATTCCCCTACCCAACCTCCCAGAGTAGTAGTCCCACAAGATATTGCTTCCTCCAATCTGCTCTCTCTCATACCTTCTCCCATACCCCCATAGACTTTTCCATTAGAGGAAGGTGAGTCTTTGTGTCCCAATGCCTGCACATCTTATCTCCATATTAAAAGCAAAAGAGTATTAATAACAGTATTTATATATATATATGTGAAACATTAAATGTTACGACCTCGAATTTCAGATCCATTTCCTTCCTCCCTTATCACCCATTCCCTCTTGGGAGATAAGTAATTCAGTATTTGTTGTACATGTCTAGCTATGCAAAACATTATAATAGTAGAAATATTGTACAAGGCTGCTTATAATTCCCTCCCACCCATCCCACCCCCCACCTGGTCCATTACCTACATGATCCTGTCCCTCTTCTATAGGGGGTACTTCCAACCTCCCCTCACCCCAAGGATGCCCTCCCATCCATCATCTCTCCTCCCATCCCCCTTCCCCCTATCCTGCTGCAGGTTGAGATATCCCATTTAGTATGTATGTCATTTTCTCCCTGAAACAAGTTCAATGTGAATGTGGTTTTGGCTTTTTAGTCTTCCTTATTCTCTCCCTCTTTTGCAACCACTTCCCCTTGCTTCTTCTACATGGGATAGTTTAGCCTACCCTGTCTCTCCCCATCTCCTCTTGCCACTTTCCTCTCCCACCTCATAATTTCATCCCTTGAGTATTCTCCCTTCCCAACAAATTCAACCTATGCCCTCTATCCATATATAACTGTAACCATATAAACACACATTCACATATGTATTCATATGACTACACAACCTACTTCCATTATTTTCATAGTGAGAAAGATATCATCAGCCATGGTTATTGCTTTTCCATATAGGAATGTAAATAGTTCAACTTTGGTAAGTTCCTTTTGATTTCTTTTCCCTGATTACCTTCTCAGCCATCTCTTCCTTCTTGTGTCTGGATGTCAAATTTTCTATTCAATTCTGTTTTTTTCCTCAAGAATGCTTGAAAGCCCTCTATTCCACTGAATGACTATATTTTCCCCTGAAACAAAAAACTCAGTTTTGCTGGGTAGGTGACCCTTGGGTTCATTCCCAGTTCTTTTGCCCTCTGGAATATCATATTCCATGCCCTTTGATCCCTCAGTGTAGAAGCTGCCAGGTCCTGGGCTATTCTGACTGTGTTTCCACAATATTGAAATTGTTTCTTCCTGGCTGCTTGGAGTATTTTCTCCTTGATCTGGGGATTCTGGAACCTGGCAATAATATTCCTGGGAGTTTTCTTTTTGGGATCTTTTTCAGGAGGTGATTCGTGGATTCTTTCAACCCCTATTTTGCCCTCTGATTCTAAAACATCAGGGCAGTTTTCCTTGAGAATTACTTGAAGGGTGGTTTCTAGGTTCTTTCCTTGATCATGGCTTTCAGGTAGTCCAATAATTTTTAAATTGTCTCTCCTGGATCAATTTTCCAGGTCAGTGGTTTTTCCCATGTGATATTTCACATTGCCTTCTACTCTTTCATTTGTTTGGATCTGCTTAACAGCATCTTGATTTCTCATAAAGTCATTAGCTTCCATTTCCTCCAGTCTAACTCTGAAGGAATGAATCTCCTCAGTGAACTTTTGAGATTCTTTTTACATCTGGCAAATTCGGCTTAAGTCATTCTTCTCCTCATTGCCCTTTTGGGCCTCCTTTGCCATTTGAGTTAGTCTATTTTTTAAGGTGTTGTTTTCTTCAGTCAGGCTGTTGACCCTCATTTCATACTTTTCCTGCATCCTTTCATTTCTCTTTCCAATTTTTCCTCCACTTTCTCTTATTTGATTTTTAAAGTCCTTCTTAAGGTCCTCTATGGCCTGCTACCCGCTCATGTTTTCCCCTGGGGCTTTTGGAGCAGGACTTCTGACCTCACAGTCCTTTTCCCTTTCTATGCCCCCAAAATAGGAGTCTAGGGTTGCATTTTTCTGTTTCCTTTGCCTTGGCATGTTACCACTTAATTACTTGACTTTTGGGCTTGTTGCCACACTATGGCTTTAAGGCCAGATAGAGGAATTTTCGTCCCGAACGTGTGGGGGGCAACTTCTGTTTCTAGCAAGCTGTAAACCCACCCATGACTTCCACCCTAGATCACAATCCAGATCCAGGGAGGTTAAAGCAAGAGCGATTACCCCCCAAGACTGATCGCTGGATCTGCCTACAAATTTGCAGGCTTGGAGCTGGAGCTGCCTCTGAAAACTGCAAAATGGTGTTTGTCCTCAGTGGCTTATAGCCCCCAGGGGAGGGAGACCACGCATTCCCTAAATATCGGTCCCAAAGTCCATAGGACACTAACTTCTTACTTTGTCCTAGGCAATTCCATGTTGATAATTCTGGAGTTGCCACAGCTCCTGGTGTTCTGGCGTTCCTCCAGCTGGCTGCTGGCCCTGCCGCCCTGGAGCTAAAACCTTGGCTCAAGCAGACCTGGGCTCTGCTCGACTCCTGCACTCTGTATGCTGTGCGCTGCCAGGTCCCAGACCGCTGCGCTGGTCCTTCCTTCAGGGCTGCTGGACTGTCTTCAGAGGGAGGTTAGCTTCTCTGTGTTGTTCTGTGGGTGCTTGGGCTCCAGAAGTTGTTCAGAGTCCCCTTTTACATAGTTTGGGGGGGAATCTGGGGGCAGAGTGGCTTGATTGAGCTGTTTCTACTCCGCTTCAAGGGGCTCTGCCCCCTTGAAGGTCCTTTTTTTAAGAGAGGTATTTCCTGCACCTAGATTTTGAACCTCCTGTCCCAGTTGACAAATTTTACTTTTCAAAGATTTGTTTTCTTCAGTGAGCTTTTTTTCCAGTTTGTTCACTTTAGATTTTCTTCTACCTCTCTCATTTGGCTTTTAAAATCTTCCTTAGGCTCCTCCAAGAATGCTTTTTTGGCTTTTATTGCCTTCTCTTATCTCAGGTATTTAGTATAGATTCCTTCTTGTCCTCTGTATTTGTTTCTTCTTTCTCACTATACTAAGCTTAGATAGATTTTCTTATATTTCCCTTCTCTTTCTCAGCTTCCTTCTTTCTCAATGTGATTTCCAGTTTTCTAAATTCTCAGGCTGGGAGCTAAGGGCCTAGTTGTAGACTTTGCATGCAGTAGCCTCTGGTTGTCTAGACTAAGGCCAAAGCCAGGTTTCTCAGTCTTTCCTCTCACTTACCCTGATGCTCACAGAGTAACCTATTGGGGAGGGGTGGTCTGGAAGCTTCAGATTTCCTCCTTCATGCCCTGGGCTACAGATCAGGCAGGCTTAGAAGCTGGTGGGTGGCAGTGCTGGTGTCTGCAGACTCCCCTGGTGGTTCTAAGGTCCACCTGGGCTGGTGTTGCTAGCACTTGCTTTCTCCACCAACCTGGGCTTTGGAAGTTTTTGTTGGTCAGCTGAGGTGGGGCTTGTTGGGACCCCTCTTGCACTTCACTTCAGACTCCTTTTTGCCTCAGTTACAACTGTCTCATAAGCCTGAGGCTATTGCAGCTATTTCAGGATTTTAATGTGGATGGGAAAGTATCTCTGGGTTTTCTAGGTCAGGGAGGGGGAATTGGAGCATCTATAGTTTATTTTGCCATCTTGGCTTCTGAAAAATCATGTAGGGGTTTTTAAAATTCCAGGCTGTTGGCTGATAGCCCCAGGAAAACCTGCTGTCTCTGCTATGGGCCCTGAGCTTTCTCTTATACAGATCTGATGTATCCTCTATCCATTGCTGGTGAGACAGCTGCGAATCACCTTTAAAGTGGTTGAGTCCACAGGTTGGGGCTCCTTCTCCCTCAGCTGTAGTCTGGTCTCTAGTCCACTCTGGTGCAACTCTGCTCTCCCTGCCCAGACCTACGTGGGCACTTTACTGGGCTGGATTCTCCCAAGCTCTTTCTCCCAGAGGATTCTGTCACTCTAAAATCCATTCAGTTTTGCTTTTTAAAGTTCAGTGATGGGATTCACAGAGGATCTAAAAAAAAGTTACTGCTTCTATGCCCCCATCTTGTCTCCACCCTCTTGGCATCTTTTTCAGGAGGGGATTGGTGATTCCTTTCAATATTTTTCTTACCCTCTGGTTCTAGAATGTCAGGGCAATTTTCCTTGAGAATTTCTAGAAAGATGATTTCTAGATTCTTTTTTCTGATCATAGCTTTCAAGTAGTTCAATGTTTACTTCTCTCTCCAGTAACTATTTTTCAGCTCTGTTTTTTTTTTCTAACAATGAAATATTTCACATTACCTTCTGTTTTTTTGATTTGTTTGGATCTGTCTTATAGTACCTTGATTTGTCATAGTCATTACCTTCCATTTCTTCCAATCTAATTTTGAAGAAATTATTCTCTTCAGTGAGTTTTTGAAATTCCTTTTCCATTGGGGCAATTCAGCTTTTTAAGGCATTTTTCTCCTCTTTGGATTTTTGGGTCTCTTTTGCCATTTGAGTTATTCTGGTTTTTAAGGTGTTACTTTCTTCAGTAAGGCTGTTGACGTGCTTTTCATGATTTTCTTGCATCATTGTCATTTCTCTTCCCAATTTTTCCTTCACTTTTCTTACTTGATTTTTAAAATCTTTCTTGAGCTCCTCCATGGCCTATGATCAGTTCATATTTTTCTTGGAAGCACTTGATGCAGGAGTTTTGACTTCATTGACTTCTTTGGGTTCCATGTTTTGAACCTTTTTGTCCCCACCAAAAGAATCTACAGTTTGATTGCACTTCTTTCACATGATCTTCTTGCCAGACAATTACTTGTCTTTTGAGCTCTTTGCTATCATAGAACTATGCTTTCAGAGTGGAGAGAGCTGTGCCCCAATTTGCTGGGATTTTCACAGTTGTCCAAGTTATGAGGAGGGCACACTCTCTACAGCCACCACAAGCTCTGATACACTGGTGTTCCTCACCCCAGCACCACCACCCAAGACTGTGACCCATATCCAAGTAAGGAAAAGCAAGAGGGATTAGCCTCTGAATGGTTACTTGATCCCCCTATGATCTGTATGCCAGAAACTCCAGAGGCAGCCACTCAGCAGCAGCTGCAGGGGTAGGTACTGTGCTGTGTTCTTATCTCACCCTGTTCCAATAGAGTGTCCTACTTACCTTTTATTTTCTATTTGGTGTTCATGAGTTGAGAAGTCTGGAAACTGCCACAGCTGCCAGGGATTCTCTCTCCTTAAGTCTACACAGGCCAGTCTGTCCTGCTTGTTGGGGCTGCCCTGAGTCTGGGAATGCATGGCTCCCAGGCAAAGGCCCTCTGCTACCAGCTCCATAGGATAGACCCTTCCTGTCAGCATACCAGGCTGCCTTCAGTAGGAAATTTTTTCACTCTGTCACTTTCTGGGTTCTGTAGCTTTAAAATTTGTTTAGACCCCTTTCCCCCGCTTCCTTGTCCCCTTTCCCTTCCTTTTCCCTCTCCCTCTCCCCTTCCCCCCTCTCCCTCTCCCCCTCCCCCTCCCCTCCCTCTCCCCCTTCCCCCTCCCCATTCCCTTACCCATCCTTCCCTCCATCCTTTCTCCTTTCTCGCTTCCCGGGCCTAGACGATGCCGTGGTGGAGACGGCTGAGGAGGCCACGGAGCCTGCCGAGGCGGACATCACCGGGCTGTGCCAGGACATGTTCTCCAAAATGGCCACGTACCTGACGGGCGAGCTGACAGCCACCAGTGAAGATTATAAACTTCTGGAAAATATGAACAAACTGACTAGCTTGAAGTATCTAGAAATGAAAGATATTGCAGTAAACATAAGTAGAAACCTAAAGGACTTAAACCAGAAATATGCCGCCCTTCAGCCTTATCTGGATCAGATCACTTTAATTGAGGAGCAAGTAGCCTCTCTTGAACAGGCAGCTTACAAGTTGGATGCCTATTCAAAGAAACTAGAAGCAAAGTACAAGAAGTTAGAGAGGCGATGAAAGAATTCTTTAGCACAAAGACTTTAACTACAAGAATGTTTTATAAGAAATATGCGGGATGGGACTTCTCACTAGGCTTCAGTTCCCAAAAGGAAGCGGTGCTGCTGATCCAAGGAGAATCCCAGCCTCCACCTCTGGCTGGATGTGTAACTCTGGCCACCCCCGTGTTTTCCTCAGCCTGTACCCTTGGAACTTCATCTTAGCGTGTGCTTCCTTGTGTGCCCTGGACCAAGGCTCAGAAATCAGGATCAACCCCGTCTGGAGCAGACACAGATGAGAGGCTTTCGGCTTCCTGGCTCTTCCTTTGCCCCCACCCCCCTCATAACCTGTTCTTCAGCTTAAATAAAAAATGCCAACCTAAAAAAAAAAAATTGTTTAGAGTCATTGTTTTTACAGATATCAGAGGTGGTTAGAGCAGGAAATCAACAAGTCCCTTCTTTTACTCTGCCATGAGATAATATTTCTAAGGTTTTTTTTAGCACACTGTGTGGCCCACAGGAGACACTTAACTAACTTAATTTCTCCCACCCACCCTCCCAACTTCCATCCTTCTCTCTTTCCCTCCCTCCCTCTTTCCTTCCCTCACTCCCTTCTTTCCTTCCTTCTTTTCTTTCTTCCTTCCTTCCAACCCAGTTCTTCAGGTTTCTCCCCTCCCCCTCCTCTGTTCCCCTTTATATATTTCTATTTTAATTCTAAAAATTACGATAAATATGTCTCACAAGCTTTCCTTCCCCACAGGGAGCTTGGTCGAATACCTATTTACAGAAATCACAAGTATATCTATTGTTATTAAATCATTCAATCTTGATCAACTCTTCATGAAATGATGGACCATGGCCTGATAATGCTGTCCATTGGGGTTTTCTTGACAAATGAAAATGGAGTGAATTGCCATTTCCTTCTCCAGTGTATTTAGGTAAATTGAGGTTGTTACTTGTCCAGGTTCACACAGCTAAGTGTCTGAGGCTGAATTTGAATTTAGGTCTTCCTGACTCCACGCCCAGTGCTCTTTCACTGAACAACCTAATGACCTTAACTCTATCTATATCCAATTAAATATATATAATAGTCAAAACTCTAACCACAAAAGAATAAATTAATCAGTAAGCATCAGAGATGGAATTTGAAGGCAAATACTCTGACTCCAATATCACTGATTCCACTGTTCTAATCTTCCTGAGTTCACACATGGCTTAAGACAATTGGTAGCTCTGTGATCCTGGACAAGTTACTTACCCCTGCTTACCTCAGTTCCTCATCTGTAAAATGAGCTGGAGGAAGAAATGATGAACCACTCCAGAATCTTTGCCAAGATAATCTAAAATTGATTCATGAAGAGTAGAAAGTGACTGAAACAATTGAACAACAATATGTGTCAGGCACTGTCTTAACACTGGGGATAAAAAAAGAGACAAAAGACAGTCCCTGGACTCAAAGAGCTTTCATTCTGATGGGAGAGACAGCAAGGAAACTGAGACATTCAAAAATTCTATATGGTGCATAAAAAGGACATAATTTACATAGAGAAACCAGTATAATGCTAAGTGATTTGATGGAGTGACTGTAGTTATTTTGGTCAAATAAAAATTGTTTTTTTCTTTGATTAAATAAAATCCACTTCCAGTACCTAGTTTACAACTGCTTATGTAGATCATGAGGATTTAATTTCTCAAGTGGGCATGTGAGAAAAATAGCAAGAATAATTCTCTTCTGCAATCCAGTATAGGACCTGGGGTAATTTATGGTCAATACCCTTGGTCCTGAAATAAAGAAAACTCCATTCTATGATTTATTAGTAATTCTAAAAGATTACTAAAAGTCTTTTGCTTTAATATAAAAATCCTCTAATAACTTACTTGTCCATACATATTTTGAGCAGCAAAGATGATTACTATGTCCATTCCATAATCCCAGTAATATTCATAATCAAGGAAATTTTCTCACTCCTCCTCAAAATCCATTTTACTTTTTTTTAATCAGTATTCTGAAGATAACAAGATATATCCTTTATAAGATTTTTCAAACATGCTTTAGTTTTGAGGAGCATAAAGTTAGAATTTATTTTTCCCTCTCCTGCTAGAATTCATCCACATACAGACTACACTTTAGTACTAAGGAATAACTAAATAACCATTGTGTTAGAGTAATACTGATCCTGTCTCTCATCTCCTTTCTTCCAATATGTCTTTCACATCCTCTAACAAACATTATGCTTTGATATTATTGGGTTACTAGTGGTTTTGTGTACACAGGGCATCTTTTAAGTCTTAATGCTCTCCCTCTTATCTTTACCAGTAGAAATGATTCTCATCTTTTGAGGTTTAACTCCATTGCCACTACCTCCAAGAATCATTGCCTAATCATTACCCATCTCTCCACCCTTTCCCTCCACACTAGGTGAAGTTATTCTTTTTTTTTTCTCTTCTTATAGTTTTCTGGATCTTTCCTTTGGTTCCAAGATACTATTTTTCATCTTTGTGTCCCTAGTGCCTAAGTGAATAACTAATTTGCTTCCTTTTAAATCCTGCAAACACTTTTTAATATAGACATGTATGCAAAATATTTTAAATTAATTTATTAGTTTAGTTTCAGTTAAGAAGATTCAATTCCATAGTTCCTTAAATTTCAAATCTCCTGTACCTCCCTCCCCCCACTCCCTACAATGGCATATTGTCATGTATAGGATCTGCAAATACGTTCACATTAGACATTAGTCAGGTGACAAAGGTGTATTGTACTAGATGGAATGAAAAATGGTAGAGGAAATAAAACCAAACAAGGAAAAGAAAAAGATCAATTAGTTTGCTTCCATCAGGATTCAAGGTCAGTTCTTTCTAGTTATTTCTCTGGATGTCGCATCTCTCTTCTTCATTAGTCTTTTGAGATTTACTTATATCACTGCATTGCTGAAAAGAGTCACGTCTGTCATAGTTCTTCATCACACCTATGTTGTGTCTGTGATTGTATACAAATTTCTCCTGGTTCTACTCTTCTCACTCAGCATCAGTTTGTATAAGCCTCTCCAGGTAAATGTGGAATCAGTCTCCTCCTCATTTCTTATAATATCACAATAATATTCCATTACATTCATATACCACAGCTTGTTTAGCCACTCCCCAATTGATGGGCACATCTTTAATTTCCAATTCTTTGCAAGCACAAAAAGAGCTGCTATAAATATTTTGTACATTTGGGTCTTCCTCCCACTTCTATGATCTCTTTGGGATATAACCCTAAAAGTGGTATTGCTGGGTCAAAGGGTATGAAATTATTTATAGCCTTTTGGGTATAATTCCAGATTGCTCTCCAGAATAGTTGGATAAGTTCACAACTCTACCAGCAATGCATTAGTGTTCCAATTTGCCACATCCTCTCTAGCATTTGTCATTTTCTTGTTTTGTCACCTTTGCCAATCTGACTGGAGAGATGTGGTATCTCAGAGCTGTTTTGATTTGCATTTCTCTAATCAATAGTGATTTAGAGCACTTCTTCATATGCTTATAGATATCTTTAATTTCTTTCTCTGAAAATCATCTGTTCATATCTTTGACCATTTATCAATTGGGGCATGACTTGCATTCTTATAGATTTGACTCAATTCTCTGTATATTTTAGAAATGAGTCCTTTGTCAGAGACATAAGTTGTAAAAATTCTTTTGCAATTTCCCACCTCCCTCTTGATCTTGGTTACATTGGCTTTGTTTGTATAGACACTTTTCAATGTAATGTAATCAAAATTATTCATTTTGCATTTTAAAATGCTCTCTAATTCTTGTTTGGTCCTAAAGTCTTCCCTTCTCCACAAATCTGTCAGGTAAACTATTCCTTGTTTTCCCAGATTGCTTACAGTATCATCCTTTATACCTATATCATGAACCCCTTTAGACTTGATTTTGGTATATTGTGTTAGATAATGATCTATACCCATTTTCTGCAGTTTTCCCAGCAGTTTTTGTCAAATAGTGCATTCTTATCCCCAAAACTGGGGTCTTTGGGTTTATCAAACAATAGATTACTATATACATTAACTGCTGGGTTTCCTGCACCCAATCTTTTCCATTGATCCACTGCTCTTCTCCTCTGCCAGTATCAACCAGTTTTGATGACTGCTGCTTTATAATACAGATTAAAATCTGGCATAGCTAGTCCACCTTCCCTAGCATTTCTTTTCATTAATTGCCTTGGTATTCTAGACCATATGATTTTTCTAAATAAATTTTGTTATTATTTTGTCTCACTCTAAAAAGTAGTGCCATACCAAATTGATTGGTATGGCAGTAAATATATAACTTAGTTTGGATAAAAATGTCCTTTTTATTATATTAGCTCGATCCAGCCACAAGCAAATGATATTTTTCCAATTAGTTAGATCTGATTTTATTTGTGTGAGAAGTGTTTTGTAGTTGTGATCATATAGGTTCTGGGTTTGTTTTGGCAGGTAGATTCCCAAATATTTTATAATGTCTACATTGACTTTAAATGGGATTTCTATTTCTTGCTGTTGAATTTCATTAGAGATATACAGGAATGCGGAGGATTTTTGTGGGTTTATTTTATATCCTACTACTTTGAGAAATTTATCTATTGCCTCAAGTAGTTTTTTACTTGATTCTCTAGAATTCTCTAAGTATATCATCATATATCATATATACAAAGAGTGATAGCTTGGTTTCTTCTTTACCTAGATTTCTTTTTCTTCTCTAATTGTTACTGCTTAGGTTTCTAGTACCAGACTGAATAAGAGGGGTGATAGTGGACACCCTTGTTTCAATCCTGATCTTATTGGAAATGCTTCCAGTTTATCCCCATTGCATATAATACTTGCTGATATTTTAAATAGATGCTATCTACTATTTTAAGGAAGGCTCCATTTATTCCTGTATTTTCTAGTGTTTTTAATAGGAATGGATGTTGTACTTTTTCAAAATCCTTTTCTGCATCTATTGAGATAATCATGTGGTTTCTGCTAGTTTTATTGTTGATATGCTCAATTATACTGATGGTTTTCTTAATATTAAACCATCCTCACATTCCTGGAATAAATCCTACCTGATCCAAGTGTAATGTTTTTGTGATAAGTTTTTGGAGTCTTTTGGCTAATATTTTATTTAAAATTTTTGCATCTAAATTCTTGAGGGAAATTGGTCTATAATTTTCATTCTCTGTTTTATCTCTTCCTAGTTTAGGAATCAGTACCATATTTGTGTCATAGAAAGAATTTGGTAGGACTCCTTCTTCACTAATTTTCCCAAATACTTTGTAGAGTATTGCAATCAATTGTTATTTAAAGGTTTGATAAAATTCACTAGTAAACACATCTCTCCCTGGAGATTTTTTTCCCTAGGGAGTTCATTGATGGCTTGTTTGATTTCTTTTTCTGAGTTGGGGTTATTTATTTAATTTTGTAAATATTCATCCATTTCACTAAAATTGTCATATTTATGTGCATACAATTGGGAAAAATAATTCCTCATTATTTTTTTGATTTCCTCTTCATTGGAGGTAAATTCACCCTTCCCTTTTTTTGATACTCATAATTTGGTTTTCTTCTTTCTTTTCTTTTTTTTTCTTTTTTGCTTTTTTAGAGGGCAATTGGGATTAAGTAACTTTCCCAAGGTCACACGACTAAATTTTTTTGTTTGTGTGTTAAGTGTCTGAGCCGGATCTGAACTCAGCTCCTTCTAACTCCAGGGCTGGCACTCTACTCACTTTGCCACCTAGCCGCCCCCTTTTTTCTTTTTTTTTTATCACATTGACTAATGGTTTATAGATTTTATTGATTTTTCATAAAACCAGCTCTTAGTTTCATTTATTATTTCAATAGTTTTCTTAATTTCAATTTAATTAATCTCTCCTTTGGTTTTCAATATTTCTAATTTTCTAATTAGATTCTAATTCTAATTTTCAATTTGTTATTTTTATTATTTTGTTTTGTTTTTCTAGCTTTATAAATTGCATGCCCAATTCATTGACCTCCCTTCTCTCTACTTTAACCAAGTGTGCACTAAGGGATATAAAACTTCTCCTAAGAATTGTCTTTAATGCATCCCACAAATTTTGTTATGTTGTCTCATTATTATCATTATCTTGAATGAAATTATTGTTTCTATAGTTTCTTGTTTGACCCACCCATCGTTTAGGATTAAATTGTTTAATTTCCAATCAGTTTATAGTCTATCTTCCCGTGGCCTTTTATTGCACACAACTTTTATTGCATCATGATTTGAGAAGTATGCATTAAATATTTCTGCCTTTCTGCACTGAATTGTGAGGTTTTTATGGCCTAGTACATGGTCTATTTTTGACTATGTACCATGTACTGCTGAGGAGAAAGTAAATTCCTTTTTTTCCCCATTCAGTTTTCTCTAGAGATCCATCATACCTAGTCTCTCTAAACTTCTATTGACCTGCTTAACTTCTTTCTTGTTTATTTTGAGGTTAGATTTATTCCAGTTTAGGAAGGGGGATATTGAGGTCCCCCACTAGTATAGTTTTGCTAACTATTTCTTCCTTTAATTCCTTTAACTTCTCCTCTAGGAATTTGGATGCTATACCACTTGTTGCGCATATATTAAGTAATGATATTACTTCATTCTCGATGGTGCCTTTTAGCAGTATATAGCTTCCTTCTTTATCTGTTTTAATTAGATCTCTTTTTGCTTTTGCTTTATCTGAGATAAGTATTGCTACCCCTGCTTTTTTTTTTTCTTAGCTGAGGCATAATACATTCTACTCCAACCTTTTACCTTTACCCTGTGGGTATCCCTTTGTTTCAAATGTGTTTCTTGTAGACAACATATTGTAGGATTATGGTTTTTAATCCATTCTGCTATCTGCCTCTGTTTTATGGGAGAGTTCATCCCATTCACTTTCACAGTAATGATGACTATCTGTCTCTTCCTCTCCATCCTATTCCCTCCCCTGTTTATGTTTTCGTTTGTTTTTTCTCCCTTCCACTCCTTGAAGTTTTCCCTTTTGACAGCCCCCTCCCTCAGAGTTCCCACTCAGTGACCCCCCTTATTAACTTACCCTCTCCCTTTACTACTATTTCCCTCACCTCTCATCCCCCCCTTTATTCTCCTCCTTTTCAGCCCCACCCCCTTACCCATCCACTCCCTATAGGACGCAATACACTTTTATACTTATCAGAGTAAGTTACTCCCCATTTGACTCCAGACCAATGAGAGTAAATTTCAAACAGTGCTCCTCTCCCTCCCTTCTTTTCCTCTATTTATTGAATTTATGTGTCTAATCACATTAGAATCTTAAATGTTACTGATTAAGTTGATCCCTCTTTGAAGGAGAACCAGTGAGATTAGTGTTTTAATGATGTCCCTCTCCCTCTTTCTTTCCCCTCTGCTATGGTGTGTTTTGATGCCTCTTCAAATGGCATATTTTGCATTTTCCTATGTCATCCCTTCTTTTTTCCCATTACATTCCCTTTGATCCCCTTAATACGTTATTTTTTAAAGTCTTCAGATTAGTGCATTCATACCCAAACCCTCTATCTAAGTATAACCTTTTTGAAGGTCATGATAATCATAAAAATTTCAATATTGACAGTTATCAGCTCCACATATAGGGATGTGAACATTTTGCTCTTGTTGCATCCCAAGTAATGAGCATGTGTGTATGAGTGTGGGTGTGTGCACGTCTGTATGTGTGAGTCTGTGTTTTCCTTGTTTACCTTTTTATGTCTTTCTTGAATCTTGTAATTGGAGATTGAATTTTCCCTTGAGCTCTGGCTTTTTCATCAGGACAGACTGGACGTCCCTTATTTCATTAAACGACCATCTCCTTGACTGAAAGATTATGTTAAGTTATGCTGTGTAGTTAATCCTTGGTTGTAGTCCTAGCTCTCTTGCCCTACGAAATATCACATTCCCATCCCTCTGCTCTTTTAATGTAGAAGCTGATAGTTCCTGTGTGATTCCTCGATATTTGAATTGTTTCTTTTTGGCTGCTTGTAGAATTTTTTCCTTAATCTTGTATTTCTGGAAGTTGGCTACTATATTTCTTGGAGTTTTCAATTTGGGATCTCTTTCAGCAGGAGTCCTGTGCATTCTTTCAATAACTATTTTATCTTATGATTCCAGGACCTCAGGGCAGTTTTCTTTGGCAATCTCTTGGAAGATGTTGTTCAGGCTGCTTTTTTCATCATGGCTTTCTGGTAGGCCAACAATTCATTAATTATCTCTCCTGGTTCTGTTCTCTAGGTCAGTTGTTTTTCCAGTGAGATATTTTACATTTTCTTTCAATTTTTCAGTCGTCTTGTTTTGTTTGATTGACTCCTGGTGCATCATAGGGTTCTGAGTTTCAATTTGATTGATTCTAATTTTTAGCGAATTATAGTCTTCAGTTAGTTTTTGAAGGTCCTTTTTTAGGGTGGTATTTTCTCCAATTACTTCACTTAGACTTTTTGTTCAAAGTTGGTCACTGCCTCCCTTATTTGGTCTTTGAAATCTTTCTTAAGCTACTCCAAGAATGCTATTTGGGCTTGAGACCAGTTCATATTTCCTTATGTGGTCTCAGGTGTTGGCAGAGAGTCGATATTGTCCCATGTATTTGTTTGTTCTTGACCTACTTAGTAAGCTTGCATTGATTTTCTTGCCTTCCCCTTCTCCTTTTCAGCTTCCTTCCTTCCCATTGTGATTTCCTATTTCTTAATTTCTCAGGCTGTGAGCTAAGGGCCTTATTATTGACTTTGAATGCTGTAGCCTCTGGGTGTTTAGTTTGTGGCTAAGGCAGGAATCTCAAAGAGGAATGTTGATTGCCACTGAGTAGTCTGTGGGGGTGAATCTGACCACTTCAGATTTCTGCCTCTATACCCCTGGGCTATAAGCAGGCTTTCGTTGGTGAGGTGAGGTGGGGCTTGTTGGGACCCCTCCCTCTCTTCTCTTCAGACTCCTGGCTGTCTCAGTTTCACCCCTTCTTTTAGACTCCTAAACCTGAGTCTATTTCCATTAACTTGGGATTTCAATCTGGGTGGGAGACTTATCTTTGTGTTTTCTACTTCATGAAGGAGGGATGAGAGGATTGGAGCAACTAGAATTTACTTTGCCATTCTAACCCCTGTATTGTACAGGCAGGTAGTTTCTAATCTTCCAGGCTGGGGGCCAAATGTTGTAGGAGAAGCTGCTTTCTCCACTGGGGACCCAACTCTCCTACCTGGCTTCAATGATTCCTGCTGTCCCCTTGTGAGATGACTGTGATTTGTCCTGGGCAAGTCTGTATGCTGGGGCTTCTTCTCTCTCTGGTGTAGTCTGCTCATCTGCTCTTAAGTCTGAGCTGTGCAGACCCCACATCCTCTGCGCTAGTCCTGTCCGGACGCACTGGGCAATTTCCTGTGCTGGATTCTACCATACTCTGTCTCTAAGTCAGAGAAGCAAGACTTTAGAGGGAGCTGTAGTCTGAGTGTCTACACAAAGTTTTATAATTGTAAGTATGTAACTACATGCATCAGAGTCTACATATATACTTACATATATGTATATTTACATTTATACTTATATACCTATATCGATACCTATCTATATCTATATCTATCTATCTATCTATATGTATGTATGTATGTATGTATCTGTGAATTATCACTTCTAACATGCAATCATAAGCACTGTGGAATAACCTACTTAAAACTAGCACATAATCCGTATTAGTCTCTAATTTTTATTCTTTGTACTTAGTGGTATTATTTTTCTGTGACTCAAAGGCATATAATATTAGTGGTAGAATACTTGTGTTGAAGAGATGAACTTTTATGTCAGGAATCATATTGTGATGGTTAAAAGCAATGTGTAAATTCCTCAGTACAGTCTAGTTTATTCTTTCCTCATTTGGTTCACCACACTGTTCAAAATTTACCTATAACACAATATGTATAATATACTAACTGAGTGGGTTTTTTGTCCAATTATATCTTGTAATCTGGGCAATATACAGTCTTTATACACTTGTTTACTTGTTTTCCTCTAGATGTTCTATTTTGAGTATTGATTAATATCCAACAATATTGGGGATGTAAAACAATCAATTGTATTACATCTTTAAAATATTTCATATTCAAAACTTGATTGTCTATTAAGAATGCATTTTCCACATGCAACCAACTCCATATATCTCCCATGATATCAGCAAGTACAATTAACAAGAATATGCTTCATACCTCAATTAATATTTTTAGTCGGAGTAGCACTGAGAACAAAGTTATTTCTGTGGCTTCATCCATTAAGGATAACTACAAGATATGTGCATAAAGCTCTAATTTTTTGAGGTGAGCTTTTTAGGTAGAATCTTTTCACTGCATCAAATATTTACTTTTTATAATGAGAAGATATAATTTAACAATCTCTATACCTTTCCGACATTCTTGTGACTATGATATGATCTGATGAAGAGAATTATCTTTAAAAGCCTGGCTGTTTTATTTTTTAAATCCTACTTGCATCAATGATGCTCTTGACATTTACATAGATGATTTCCATAAAAAAATTCACTTATCCTTTCTGTGGGCAATAAAATCTGTGACCTTTTCCTTTCTTTTTTTCATTGAACCATTTTGAAAATTCATCCTTGAATACCTTACATATTGTGTCACTTCTATACATATTTAGCTAGTTTTATCTTTTTTTCATGGTATTATATTGTTACATGTCATTTCTACTTCCTAATTAGTAGTTTGAGTACCAGAAAGACCAATTGCTGAAATTATAATATCATCATTGATTAAAAATATCTCTACCAAAACATTAACAAGTCTTCCAACTGAATGGTATCCACTGAGTTCTTTCCAGTTTTTTCTATAAATTCTCTGGGAATGATGACAGAGTAGAATCTCATAACAAACTTTCTAAAGTTCATTTTGGCCCTATGAAAATGAAATATCCTGCCCACACCATTAATTGCATAAAGGTAACATTTAGGTCTCAGGGCGAATTGAGTGTGATGTAAGTATTACCAGTTTCTACAAAGTTGAAAAGACTTTGAATTTGCTCCCAGGAAGTGTGAGTGTCTATCTATTTGTCTCTATAGCTAGATTGTTGACAGGTAGATATATAAATAGATAGAAACATAGATAGATGAATAGATAGATGGATAGATAGATAGATAGAGATTACTTACATATATGTATATAATATACAGAGAGATACAGAAAGAGAGAGAGAGACAGAGACAGAGAGAGACAGAGAGAGAGCAAAGTCTAACTAAACATAGATGGATTCAGCACCAACAGCTTTAATAAGTGATAGGTTCTTTGGCCATAATGACTAATTAAATAATTTAACTAAACAAATATTTATTAATTGCCTAATATATCTAAGGTATTATGTTAAATACCTATCCTAAAACCATTCACTCATTTTGCATCTTGATTTCCTCATATGTAAAATAAAGAGTTTATGCTAGACAATTTCTGACACCCCTCACATTACTAAAATTGCATAGAGGCAGTCATCTAAAGGTGATTAATTGGAGGGAGCAGTAATGGATTGCCCCTGAACACAGGGCATTCCTAAATGGAGTAATACTCACTAATAGCAAATTGTAGCTGTAGCCCCTGATAAAAATGAAGATTTTCAACAGAATCAGATTTTCCCTTCAACTCATGACAGCCAAGTGAAATTTGAAAGGTCCTTTTTCTTGTCCCTACCAAAAATACGATAATACTGCTAAATAACATTTATTCTCAATTTGAAGACTGCTGAAGTATTTTTTCCATCCTTCTTTCTCTTTTATTTAAACAAATGCTTTATTAACTTCTGTTTTACATCATTCATTTCCACCAGATTTTGAGTTAAAATCATCTCCCCACCCTGTTTTTTGCCTACCCACCCTCGCAGAATAGCAGTCCCACAAGATATCACTTCCTCCAATCTGCGCTCTCCCATATCATCTCCCACAGCACCTTCGACTTTTCCATTAGAGGTAGGTGAATCTTTGTGACGCAATGCCTGCACATCTTATCTCCCAATTACAAGCAAAAGAGTATTAATAATAGTATTTATATATATTTGAAACATTTAATCTTAAGACCTTGAATTTCAGATCCATTTCCTTCCTCCCTTGTCTCCCATTACCTCTGGGGAGATAAGTAATTCAGTATATGTTGTACATGTCTAGCAATGCAAAACATTATCGTAGTAGATATATTGGACAAGGCTGCTTATAATTCCCTCCCACTCATCCCACCCCCTACCTGGTTCATCCCCTACTTGATCCTGTCCCTCTTCTATAGTGGGTACTTCCAACCTCCCCTCCCCCCAAGGATGCCCTCCCATCCATCATCCCTCCTCTCATCCCCCTTCCCCCTATTCTGCTGCAGGTTGAGATATCCCATTTAGTATGTACGTCATTCTCTCCCTGAACCAAATTCAACGAGAACGTGGTTTTGCTTTTTGCCTTCCTATTATCCCCCTCCCTTGCAACCACTTCCCCTTGCTTCTTCTACATGAGATAGTTTACCCTACCCTGTCTCTCCCCATCACCTCTTGCCACTTTCCTCTCTCACCTCATAATTTCCTCCCTTGAGTATTCTCCCTTCCCAACAAATTCAACCTATCCC
The DNA here is from genome assembly GCA_011680675.1 of Gymnobelideus leadbeateri. NCBI lineage: Eukaryota > Metazoa > Chordata > Mammalia > Diprotodontia > Petauridae > Gymnobelideus > Gymnobelideus leadbeateri. The sequence continues at coordinate 61,463 of WOXC01000162.1, read as the reverse complement.
CTCTATCCATAGATAACTGTAACCATATACACACATTCACATATGTATTCATATGACCATACACACTTCTTCCAGTATTTTCATAGTGAGAAAGATTTCATCAGTCACAGTTATTGTTTTTCCATATAAGAAAGTAAATAGTTCAACGTTGATAAGTTCCTTTTGATTTCTTTTCCCTGATTACCGTCTCAGGCATCTCTTCCTTCTTGTGTCTGGATGTCAAATTTTCTATTCAATTCTGTTTTTTTCCTCAAGAATGCTTGAAAGTCCTCTATTCCACTGAATGACCATATTTTCCCCTGAAACAAGATACTCAGTTTTGTTGGGTATTTGCCCTCTGGAATATCATATTCCATGCCCTTCAACCCTTCAATCCCTCAGTGTAGAAGCTGCCAGGTCCTGTGCTATCCTGATTGTGTTTCCACAATATTGAACTTGTTTCTTCCTGGCTGCTTGGAGTATTTTTTCCTTGATCTGGGGATTCTGGAACCTGGCTATAATATTCCTGGGAGTTTTCTTTTTGGTATCTTTTTCGGGAGGTGATCGGTGGATTTTTTCAATCTCTATTTTGCCCTCTGGATCTAAAACATCAGGGCAGTTTTCCTTGAGAATTTCTTGAAGGGTGATTTCTAGGTTCTTTCTTTGATCATGGCTTTCAGGTAGTCCAATAATTTTTAAATTGTCTCTCCTGGATCTATTTTCCAGGTCAGTGGTTTTTCCCATGAGATATTTCACATTGCCTTCTAATCTTTCGTTTGTTTGGATCTGCTTAACAGCATCTTGATTTCTCATAAAGTCTTTAGCTTCCATTTGCTCCAGTCTAACTCTGAAGGAATGAATCTCCTCAGTGAACTTTTGAGATTCTTTTTCCATCTGGCAAATTCGACTTTTTAAGGCATTCTTCTCCTCATTGCCCTTTTGGGCCTCCTTTGCCATTTGAGTTAGTCTATTTTTTAAGGTGTTGTTTTCCTCAGTCAGGCTGTTGACCTTCATTTCATACTTTTCCTGCATCCTTCTCATTTCTCTTTCCAATTTTTCCTCCACTTCTCTTATTTGATTTTTAAAGTCCTTCTTAAGGTCCTCTATGGCCTGCAACACGCCCATGTTTTCCCCTGGGGCTTTTGGAGCAGCACTTCTGACCTCACAGTCCTCTTCCCCTATGCTTCGACCCTCTTTGCGCCCAAAGTAGGAGTCTAGGGTTGCAGTTTTCTGTTTAATGTGTTTCCTTTGCCTTGGCATGTTGCCAATTAAGTGCTTGGCTTTTGGACTTGTTACCACAGTGTGTCTTTGCCGCCAGATAGGGGAATTTTCGACCCAAATGTGTTGGGGGGGCAACTTCCATTTCTTGCAAGACTAATCACTGGATCTCCCTACAGTTTGCAGGCCAGGAGCTGGAGCTGCCTCTGAAAACTACAAAGTGGTGTGTTTCCTCAGTGGCTTCTAGCCCTCAAGGGAGGAAGCCAACGCGTTCCCCAAATACTGGTCCCTAAGTCTATAGGGCGCTAACCTCTCACTTTATCCTAGGCATGTCTATGTTGATAATTCTGGAATCACCGCAGCTGCTGGTGTTCTGGGGTCCCTCCATCCGGCTGGTGGCCCTGCTGCCCTTGGGCTAAAACCGCGACTCAGGCAGACCTGTGCTCGGCTCCCAGCACTCTGCGGTCTTCGCTGTTGGCTCCAAGACCACTGCACTGGTCCTTCCTGCCGGGCTGCTGGGCTGTCCTCAGTGGGAGTTTAGCTTCTCTCTGTTGTTCTGTGGGTGCTGGTGCTCCAGAAGTTGTTCAGAGTCCTCTTTTACATAGTTTGGAGATAATCTGGGACCAGAGTGGCTTGTACACGCTGTTTCTACTCCGCCATCTTGGCTACACCCTGCTTAAGTATATTTTAACATAACTAATTAGAATAGGAAGAATAGCAAAATTAAAGATTTACAAATCATAGAGGCAATAGCCTTGCCACAATAAATGTCATTTGATAATAATGTCATTAGTAAAGTATGGCCAAACTCTAACATAATATTATGAACTCAAACTGTAACCCCATTTGGTCTATCATCTAAAATGCAAATTGGATACTTTGAGCTAATGTTTGAGCCTAAATGTATCACCTTCTCTCAGCATCAATCTCCTTATTGGTGCCAGATTATTCAGAAGATATGCATATATATTATTTCTTTTCAACAGACTTCCTGGTATATACATTTATAAAACCAATTAGTGTTATTGTGGAAGGCATTAGAAGCTGGACAGTTCTTGAAGGACAATTCTGGAATTTTGTTTTTTTAAGAATTGTCAGAATGAGTGATAGGATATGACTTCCATTTTAGCACTAAATCGAATTTAGCCTTTATGGAAGGCTAAATTTAGCCTTTATGGAAGGCTAAACTAACAAAATTTTTGTTAGTTGCTTTACAGGCTGTACCTATATTTAGCAGAAGGATTTTGGTAGCTTAAGTGATGAGATAAAGGAACCAAAATTTTTTAGGAGTTGTGAGAAAAGATTTGAGAAAAGATGAATGGGAACAAAGAAATCTAGATTAAATTGACAAAGAGGTAATTTTTATGCCAAATTATGTCTAAATCAGAGTTTGAAATAATATTTTTATAAAGGAGAGAAAATTATAGGATTCTCATAAAAGAACCTTTTGAGATGTCTAAAAAGTGTTCGTGAATACTTCTTTCATTTACAAAACCCCAAATTGTTATTTTTCTTTGTCTTGATGCCAATATATTTGTCAAGATTTATTTGCATGGATTATGGACTAAGTCTTTCTTCTTTCCCTACCATGTAAAATTTATGACAGCTTCTTAGTATATTGTTTTCAAAAATCTAAAGGACATTTCAACAGTCAATATTTACATCGTCCATTCTTTCAAAGCTATACAGAAGTAATTTATTAGTCTTCCTAAATGTGAAAAGCAGAAGTTTAGTGTATTATACAATCTCTTTTCCAAAACACAAGGCTATTCTACTCTTTCTATCATTTGAATTCTTCTGATCATCTTTCGCATCTACAAAATGGGGTTTGTGGTTGAAGTAATAAAATTAAACATCAACTTGATTTGAAAAAATAAAGTGAGTTTGTGAAGTTTTGTTGGATATAATTACTCTTATTGCACATTTATGTAATACTTTTCCTTTTAAAACAATGAAGAAATTCTAAAAAATACCCTTCCAAATATCACAGTAGGAATGTTCTTCAGGGGCCATTGAGTCCTATCCATACCTTTTTTTTACCCCCAATCAATATTCTTTCCATAATACCCAACTATTCTAGTGATCTGATCTTTGAAGACTTGCAATGATGGGGGAACCTCTAGAAATTGTCTGTTTTGCTTTAAGACAGCTCTAAACATTCCATTCTGTTGATGTTTTTGTTGTTGCATCTTTTACAGTTATATCTGACTCTTCATGAGTCCATTTGGGATTTTCTTGAAAAAGATACTGTAGTGCTTTGCCATTTCCTCCTCAGTTAGTTTTACAGATAAGGAAACTGAGGAAAACAGGATTTAGTGACTTGCCCAGGGTCACACAACTAGTAAGTTTATTTGGCACAATTTGATTAATTCAATGAGTCTTCTTGACTCTGGGCCCAGCACTCTATCCACTGTACCACTTAGCTTTTCCTTATAATAAACTTAAACTTAACTTTTTGCAATTTCTATCCATTGCTTCTATTCCTACACTCTGTTTCAAGTGAAATAAATTATAATCTGTGTAAACTCTCTCTTCTGTTATAACTTCTTAATTATTTGAAGAATGAGTCTTGTTCTACCCTCACTGATCATTGTTACTATTGATGAGAAAGTTATTGTTTCAGTTTGCCCTATTAAAATTTAATAAACATTTCATATCTTCACATGTACAATATACTTTCAAAGGTTAAATAGATTCTCAAGTAATTTCCTAAGTTGCTTCATTTTGACCAAAAGTATCATTTAGTATGCATGGTTGTGATGTATATTCTCTCTACTCTCAACAGAGACATGAAAGAATGGAAGATTTTTTCTTGGACTGCTAGATTGCTTCTAGTTTTCTTAATTATTTCTAATTTCATCAAAATAATTACTAGTATTGATCTTTTTTTCTATTTCCTCATACTAAATACATATCAGATCAGATTTCCAACATACTCAATACATGTCAGGTCAGAGTCAGACTTAGAGCTGGAAAGAGCTCAGAATATATTTAGTCCAATTTCCCCATTTTAAAGGTGAAGAAACTCATATGCAGGACATTTAAAAGTTGTCCCCAATGGGGCAGCTAGGTGGCTCAGTGAGTAGAGCACCAGCCCTGGAGTCAGAAGGACCTGAGTTCGGATCCGGCCTCAGACACTTAACACACAAAAACAACAACAACAACAACAACAAAAACCTAGCTGTGTGACCTTAGGCAAGTTACTTAACCCCAACTGCCCTCCAAAATGCAAAAAAAAAAAAGTCATCCCCAAGTTCATACAGATAGTGACTGAAGAGGCAGAATTTGAATGGAGATTCTTTTACTGATGAGGCAGCAAACTTCATGAAGAATGAACATAAAGAAAATCAAGTTAAGCACGTGAGTTTTCATAGTCCTCACATTTTGTGGGATCAGTTTACTGCCTCTTTTTTGTCTTTCATTGACATGATTTAACTGAATTGATTCAATTGAATATTTTAGCAATGCAAGAATATTACTCCAAAGAGTTAAAGAAGCATCAAAGTCATACTCATAACAAGGTGTTTGCAAGTGGAAGGCTAAATGAGGAAATAGTAAGTAGAAAGAATTATAGAAAGTGTAGTTTAAGAGGGAGTGCAATTATCAGCACTCTTCTCATTGGGGGAGATTTCTTCTGACATTCAGAATCCTGCTGTCCTGATAAAGATAGAAAAAGAAAAGCTTTTTCATTCAATTAGTATCAGAAGATAAGCATTAAGCCTGGCTCCTAAAGAAAACAATTTCCACATTACTTGTAGATGACATGGTCCCATGGAGAAGGAAACTGATTAAGTTGTTTTGAAAGGAACATTTTTTAAAAGCTGCTGCTAAGGTCTAAAGGGCTGATAAGTTTCGACAGGCAGAGCATCTAGTACCTGCCTTCTCTATTCCTTTTTTTTCTTTTTGGAGGAAGGCAGGGAAATTGAGGTTATGTGACTTGCCCAAGGTCACACAACTAGGGAGTGTTAAGTGCCACAGGCCGGATTTGAACCCAGGTCCTCTTCACTCCAGGGCCAGTGCTCTATTCACTGTGCCACCTAGCTGCCCCATACCTTCTCTATTCTTAATTTTCCTGACACATTCCTTTAATGGAAATGGTAAACAGAACCATATGGGAAGTCATCCTCACAAAAACTAATAATTTTATTTATGTGGGGAACATAAAGCACTTTGGGCATAGTTGAATTGGGACATCAGATGATAGATGTTTTGCTAATATGACCTTAGTTAAGGAAAGAAGGAAGGAAACAAACATTGATAAACATCATGCTATATTCCAGGTCCTGTGATAAGCACTTTTCAAATATTATCTCAGTAGATCCTTACAACATCCCAGGGAGGTAGGTGCTAATGTGATTCACACTTTACAGATAAGAAAATTGAAGCAGAAAGAGATTGTATGACTTGCCCTGTGTCACACATGTAGGAAATAAAAGTCTGAAGTCAGAACTTAGTTCAAATATTGCTGACTTCAGGCTCAGAATTCTATCCACAGAACCACCTAACTATGAAGAAGCCTTGCTATGTCTGATTTCTATTACCCTTCAACAGAAATATTGCTGACATCTTAAATGTTCCCAAGAAGTATTTTCCAGAGAATAAGAATGACATTTGAAGAAAGCAACCACTTTTTTGGGCTATATTTTTGTTGGGTGCTTATCTGCATATGTAATTTCAAGCTAATTAGTAAATATGTTAGTTCTCAAGTTTCATTATCGTATATCTCTGAGGCAAACTTTAAAGTTGTGACCTCTATTCTGCTTCTGTAGCTTGTATTCTGCTTAATGAAGTTATTTTGGACTGTGTGTGAGGCAGGCTCTTTGCTAAGTCAAAGCCAAAAGGAGTGTTGATTTATTTCAATGGACAAACCACGTGTGCACCAGGCTGCCATAGAAATTTTACCAGATGAGGTGGCTCACTTTCAACTTAATCAGCTAGAGATTAGTTATGAGGTTAATTTAATCATTTTAATTTGACTCTTAGCCTATGACTTTATTTACATTTTTTCTCTGAAATATCATAGGATGGCTACTATGGAAATCAGCAACCTTGTATTGCATTAACATATTTTCTGTGGGAGAAGATGATGAGATGATTCTTCTTGACCTTTTCTTTCACACCCAGGAATTAAGACAGAAAATGGGAAAACAAACTCAAGCTAAGAGTGTTCCTTTAAAGTAGAATTGTTTTAACTTTGTGCCATAATATGAAGTTTTACAAAACTCGAGAACTTTTAAGAGTTTATAGTTTCTTATATTTTTACATATGTTTGCAATTCTTAGGTATCAGAAACAGAAGTGATACTATTAGAAAGGCTGTCTCTAATAGTGTTTCTAGCCTGGAGGGAAGACAGATGTACCAGCAATCTAATAAGAAAGCTTCTATTTAGGAGGCTAAGTTTCTAGGGACATTTTTGCAGATGTAAGAGGTTTGTTGAGTTTTAATAAGCAAAGCCAAACTTTCTAGTGCATTTAAATCTCTTAACCTCCTGAGGATTGCCCTTTGCTATCACAAGTTGTGGTTATTTCTAATCCTAACAAAAAGGGTCATGTATAAAAAGGCTTACTCAGTACTTTGAGTAGGATGCTAACCAGGTCAAACATACAGGCTTGATGCCTAGATGGAACAGTCACTGATAACTCCTTAATCACTAGATGTCTGCTTTTTGTCATAGAATGGGAAAGGATGCAAGATTGTGACTCAATGACTTAAAGTCTGAAGTAGCAAAGAGATGTGAGAGGGATCAATTCAAACATATCCTACTATTCAGGGACAAAAGCATAATTACAGTTGCATGTAAAGAGTATCTTTAAAAAAAAAGAATTGCAGCTGTAAATGACCACGCATAATACACAAGAATTAATGAATAATTTGACAAAATTCTATATTTCTTTCCTAGAGTGATCTAGTGGTAGATAGGTAATGTAATGGGTATAGCACCACACCTGGAGCTGGGAAGCCCTTGTTGAAATCTCACCTCAGAAACTTATTGTTGGCATGATCCCAAGAAAATCACTTAATTTCTGTTTGCCTCAATTTCCTCACATGCATAATGGGTATTGTAATACCACCTACTTCATATGGTTGTAAAGATTAAATGAAATAATTTTAAACCATTTAGCAGACTCCCTAGCAAACAGTAAGTGCTACAAAAGTGTAGCACTAATATGGGACAAATTTAAGTAATTTTCATCAAAAGTAGAATAGGTATAGAGTTGAAGACTGAAGGAGTTGTAGAAAATGTCCCCAAAAAGCAAAGTTCTAAAAATATTTGATGACCCAAAAGTTTAAATTCTCAAATAATAGAGAACAAAAAGTAAAATAAAAATAAAGAGTAACTAAAATAAGTTTTGGAGACAGTTTGAAATTTTTAACTACATTAGAGTCATATAATATCTGACCCACTGAGCTAACTTTTTCTGGTTTATATACTTCTATATAGATATATCCAAAAATCTATACATTTCTTAATAGGCGTTTCTGATTAGAATTAGGATATCCTATTTAGAATTGGATTAGAATATTTTCCTATTAGAATTTGTCTAGTTCCTGGCATAACTGATTAAAGAATCATAAAGTAGCATAGTTAAATGCTAGCTTCATTCCAAAGAGGGCTATGAAACAATGACAACTTACCATAACAAATGATATTCAATTAAAAATAGTTCTTTGTGGGGGTGGAGCCAAGATGGCCAAGTAGGAACAGACCTCTGCATGGCTCCAGCTTCCACTACCAATACATGTAAAAAAAAAGGCTCTAAACAAATTTAGAGGTACAGAACCCACAAAGTGATAGAGAGAAACAAATCTCCTGCCCTGAAGGCAGCCTGGAAAGCTGTCAGGAAGGGTCTATTGCACTGGCCTGGAAGCCAACTACAGTTATGGCCCCAGGGCAGGCTCAAACAGCACTGGCCAGAACAGATTTCAGCATAGTGAATCACCAGCAGCTGTGGTGTTTTCCAGACTTCTCAACCCATAAACACCAAATACAAAGTAAAAGGTCAGCTGGAAACTCTGTTGGAAGAGGGGACATAAGAGCACTGTCTGACCCCTGCCCCCAGGGCAAGAGGTGATAGAAGTGTGTGGCTGCATCTACTGCCCTGTGGCTGCATTGAGAGCCCCTGGCCTGCAGATCTAGGGGGACTACATGGCCTTTCAGAGCAACCCTTCTCACTTTGACCTGCCTGGATCTGGAACGAGGTCTTGTGTGGTGGTCCTTTGGTGTGTGAACAATGGGTGAGAGCTTGTGGGGCCTGAAGAGAGGGTGCTCTCCTAATAGGTCTGGTAGCTGCAAAAAACAAGAGCAATTTGGGACAAAGTTCTCTCAATTCTGAAAGCAGAGTTCTACTGTAGAATTGAACTCAAAAAGCAAGTAATTGATTGGCAACATGAGCAAGAAGAGGAAATACAATCCTACCATAGAATCCTTTTTTGGGGACAAAAAAGGATGAAAGCAAGGAATGGGAGAAAGACAACAAAGTCAGAAGTCTTGCTTCAAAAGATCCCTAGAATATGAATTGGTTACAAACCATGGAGGAGCTCAAGAAGGATTTTGAAAATCAAGTAAGAGAAGTGGAAGAAAAAATTGGGAAAAGAAATGAGAATGATGCAAGGAGAAACTAAGAATGCTGGTCAACAGCCTGACTGAAAAAAATTAAATCTCAAAAATAGACTAACTAAAATCGGAAAAGAGGCCCAAAAAGCCAGTGAGGAGAAGAATGTTTTAAAAACTTAATTTGCCAGCTGGAAAAGGAATTTCAAAAACTCACTGAAGAGAGTTAATTCCTTCAGAATTAAATTGGAGCAAATGGAAGCTGATGACTTCATGATAAATAAAGATTCTATTAAACAGATCCAAACAAATAAAAAAGTAGAAGTCAATGTGAAATATCTCATTGAAAAAACCACTGACCTGGAAAATAGATCCAGGAGAGATCTTTTAAAGATTGTTGGTGTCAGTGAGGGCATCTGTGGATGTGGAGGGGACCAAGGCTGTGGTAGCGGAGGCAGCCAAGGGTGATGCCTGGGGCCGAGGGCCTGGCCTGCACCAATGGCCGGATGGCCTACATGGTCTTCATCTTGGAGGCCGCTGCCAACCTGGGACCCTACTTCAAGGGGCTGTGGAAGCACTACCTGCGCCAGCCATCGAGTATTTCAATGGGGGCCCACCAGGGGAGACGGACGTTGAAGGAGACTGTGGGGGCACCCAGTACAGCCTGGTCATGTTCAACACAGTGTATTGCGTGCCCGAGTCCAAGTCCAGTACCACATGTCCACCAACAGCCCCTACGAGTTTGTCAAGTGGCTGGATGGCATCCAGTTCATGGGCAGGGACTGCGGGAGCTGCAGCCTCATTGCAGAGGGGCTGAGCAAAGCCCTGCAGCTCTTTGATGATTTCAAGAAGATGCTAGAGAAGATCGGCCAGATGCATGGGGTCTGTCTGATCATCTGTAACTCACCCCCATATCTGCTGCCCACTGTGGAGAGCACCACCTACTCGGGCTACACCACCAAGAGCTTGTGCAGAAGATGGTGGAGCAAGCAGCCACTTCTCCATCATGTATCCCTGGAAGCTGCCAGCTCTGCGGCTCCTATTCAAGAAGGCAGTGCCACCCCCACCATGCTGGAGACACAGCTCACAGATGTGAACCAGGACCCGCGGCACATGGTGCAGGTACAAGGCCTACTGCTGCCTGTTGCTGGAGGTTCTGGCCCAGGCTCCCTCCAGCTCAAGCAACCAGTGCCACTGCCTATGGCACCACCACCCCCAACCCCAGCTTCCCTCTCAGCAGCACCCTCCAGCCTCTGCCATCTGTCTCCCAGCCCTACTAGGTGTCCAGTAACCTCAGTGCTGCCCAGGTGGCTGCTCAGAATGCTGGGGATGCTGCCAAGAACCAGAAGAAGGGGCTGCGCCCATGCTTCTCACCCATCAACCCTCTCCACCCAGCGGCCCCAGGAGTGGTCCCCCTCTTCAGCCAGGCCCCAGTCCCTCCACTCCCTCCAGGGACACCTGGGGCTCCCAATTTGCTCCCTGTCCCTCAGCCCAGCCTGGTGGCAGCTGTTGCCCCAGGGTCCAGGCTGGCTCCTGCTGCCCAACCTGGAGGGCCACCATGGCTGACTCTGTGACTGCAGCAGGGGTGAGTGGCCCAAGCCTGGCTCAGCTAAGGGACTCTGCCCTTGGGGCTGGGCAGCAGTCGGTCACCAACAAAGTTCTGGCATGGAGCAGTGTCCTTGAGTGGCAGGAGAAGCCCAAACCTGCCTCAGTGGATGCCAACACAAAACTGAAATGGTCACTGCCCTGCCAGGTCTAGGTGAATGAGGGAGAGAACTTGAAGACAGAGCAGTGGCCCCAGAAGCTGATCATGCAGCTGATCCCACAGCAGCTCCTGACTACCCTGGGTCCCCTCTTCAGGAACTCCAGAATGGTCCAGTTCCATTTCACCAACAAGGACCTGGAGTCTTTCAAAGGCCTTTACCACATCATGGGCAATGGCTTTGCTGGCTGTGTCCACTTCCACCACATGGCGCCCTGTAAGTTTCATGTCCTCATGCTCCTATACTGCTCCAAGAAGATCTTCATGGGGCTGATCCCCAATGACCAGAGCAGCTATGTCAACAGCATCTGCTAGGTTATCACCAACCACAAGCAGGTGTAGCAACAGAAGCTGGAGCAGCTGCAGCAGACACTGCCTAGGGAGATGGGGGGATCACAGCCCCGCCCCCAGTAATGGGTCCACTCCTGGAGGCAACAGCTGCCCCGCAAGGCCTGCTCCAGCTCCATCAGCTGCAGCTGCAGCCCCTAGGTGGGGTAGGAATAGGGGTAACTGGAACAGATGGACATCCTCAGCCTACCCCAGGCCCTGCCCAGCCCCCTCCAGGGGGGCCTCCTCCCTGAGCAACCCCACCTGGAGCTGCCCCACCAGGGCCTTTCCTGTGGACCCAGAATCCTGGGTGGCAACCCCCCAGTTGAGGAGTCTCCTGCTGAACCTGCAACCCCCACCATCACCCCAGGCCTCCCTCCACCACATACAGCCCCCAGGAGCCCCAACCCTGTTGCCTCCCCCACACCAGGGCTTGGGCCAACCACCCTTGGGTCCTCCCTTCCTGCAACCTCCACCTCCTCAGCCTTGGCCCGGACAGCTTCCCCCATCGGCCCTCTGCCAGGTCAGATGCTCCTGACTGGAGGCCCCAGGGGTCCAGTCCCCTAGCCCCGTCTGCAGCCCCCCAGTGTCATGTAGGAGGACATCCTAATTGATCTCATCTGAGATGGGCCCTCAATCAAATGAGGTTCCTTCACCCCCGCAAAAAAAAATAATTGTCAGACAACCTGAAAGCCATGGTGAAAAAAAGAGCCTAGACACCATCATTCAAGAAATTATCAAAGAAAATTGCCCAGATATTCTAGAACCAGATGGCAAAATAGAAATCGAAAGACTTCACTGATCACCTTTTGATAAAGATCCCAAAAAGAAAACTTCTGGGAATATTATAACCAAATTCCAGAATTCCCAGGTCAAGGAGAAACTATTCAAGCAGTCAGAAAGAAACAATTTGAGTATTGTGGAAACACAAACAGGATAATGCAAGACCTAGCAGATTTTACATTAAGGGACTCAAGGGCTTGGAATATGATATTCCAGAGGTCAAAGGAGCTAGGATTAAAACCAAAATAACCTACCCAGAAAAAATCAGAATCATGTTTCAGGGGAAAATATGTTCATTCAATGAAATAGAGGATTTTCATGCATTCTTGATGAAAAAACCAGAGATGAACAGAAAATTTGACTTTCAAAGATAAGAAACAAGAGAAGCATGAGAAGGGAAACAGGAAAAAGAAATCATGAGGAACTTAGTAAAGCTGAACTATTTACATTTCTACATGGAAAAAATGATCATTGTAAATCATAAGACTTTTCTCAGTCTGAGGATAATTGAAAGAAATATATTTGTGTGTGTTTACATATACATATGTCTGTTACATGTATATGTATGTAGAGGAGGGTATATGTGCATATAAATATATATGTCAGTGTGTACTTATGTATGTACATGTATACATAGACAGAGGGCACAGGATGAGTTGAATATGAAGGGATATCAAAAAAATAAAATTAAGAAGAGAGGGGAATATATTGGCAGAAGGAGAAAGGGAGAGATAGAATAGGGTAAATTGTCTCATATAAAAAAGGCAAGAGAATACGTACAATGTAGGGGGTGAGCAGGAAGGTGAAAGGGAATGGGTCAACCTTACTCTCATTGAATTTGGCTTAAGGAGGGAATAACATACACTCTCAATTGGGTATCTTACCCTACAGGAAAATAGGGGACAAGGGGATAAGAGAGGGGGTGATAGAAGGAAGGGCAGATTGGGAGAGAGGGTCTAATGGAAATGCAGATTTGAAGATCTTCCCTGCCCCTAGGCCCTTTGATTGGCTTAAGTGACTCTCAGAGCCTTCTTTAATTTGAATATATACTCTGCCCCCTAATAGGCTGAATGTGGTCACATGGAGCCTGTGGTAGGAGGCTTGGTTTGCAGGAATGACCACACCTTGATGCTGTGTAATTGGGCAGTGGGTCAAGAGGGTGGTTACATTCTCTGAGCCAGGAGAAGGCTATATAATCCCTGATTTGAGGCCTTGCTTTGGGGCTTACTTTGAGAAGTGTTGTGTGATTTGACCAGATGAGACTCTGGGCAGGCGTTGAGAGGCCCCAGGCTTTGAAAACCCAGATGATGATGCTTCCCTCTCTGGTAACTGTGATTTTGATATTGATAATGGTTGGACACTTTGGAAGCCTATCTGTTTAATCTGTCTTTAGACTCTGAAGTTTGGGGTGCTGACCTTTTCCCCCTGAACTAGGTAATATATGTTTGACTGATTAAAGTGTGCTTGTTAACTGATTTTGAGTTGTTTTCCTTTACAAAAGCAGATCTAAGAACCTGTGTTGGCAGCCACCCTGGAGATGTTGGGGTGCTTACCGCTACAGAGGGTTTTTCAAAGCGAACACTTTTGTAAAGGGACAGGGTCAAAGGAGAAAATAGAATAAGTGGGATGGTGGGCTAGAATGGAGGGAATTATAGTGAGTCTTTCACAATATAACTACTATAGAAATATTTTGCATAACTACACATGTACAACCCATATTGAATTGCTTATCTTCCCAGTGGGTGTGGGTGAGGAAGGAAGAAGGGGGAAAAATCTGGAACTAAAGTTTTAAAAACAAATGTTTAAAATTTTTGGTTTTTATATATGCAAGTAGGATATAAGATATACAGGCACTGTTACATTGAAATCCATCTTGCCTTACTAGAAAGCTAGCGGGGGGTGAATGGAGAGGATAAAAAAGAGAACAGAATATGGAAGCCATATTCAGTTGGCATGGCATTTTGGGGTGGGGTAGGGGGAAATGGGGAGAAAAATTTGTAACTCAAAATCTTGTGGAAATTAGTTTTGAAAACTAAAAATAAATTTAAAAATTGGAAAAAAAAGAAAATTGTTCTTCTGTATGTTTTTGCTAATGACTCACAGGAAAAGACATTCAAACGAAGTCAAACTAACGAATTAGAAAGGGAGAAATTCAGTTAAACCATTTACTTAATGTCATATTGATCAAGAAATCTGGTCAATCAAAGGCAGTTGTTGTGCCTAGATACAACCCTAAGATGATATAAATATTTAATGCTTTAGTAACTGTGAATCTCAATAATATTTCAAAAACATCTTGAAGGACTCTTTCTATGTTTCTTTCAGTTTTCTCACTTTTAAAATGAAGACAATAACAACTATAGGAACTACCCCAGCAAGATTGAATGAGGTAATATACAAAAAAACCTTTGTCAACCTTAAAGATATAAGCCACAGCACAGTGTAATAAAGATAACAAAGGATTTGGAGTCATGAATATCTGGATGTGAATACCTTCTCAGACATTTGCTAGGTTTGTTATTCTGGGTAATTAACTAATCCTTTCTAGGGTTCATTGTCATCAAATATAAAATAAGTAAGAAATGCCCTTAATGAACTCTGAATTTCATCATCTCTCTATAACAATGTGATTGTAAACTATACATATGTAAGGTATTATTACTTTATATCATAGTGCTTTCCTTCATACTTGAGTCCTGTAGCAAAATCATTTCCTAATTTCTTTCCCTATGCAAATGAATTTTTCTTCCTAAAGGTATTGAAACAGTCCCCAAGGCTCTGTAGGCTCAGGTAACTAAGGACTTAGACTATCAGCATGCCACCTTGATATAGGAGAGTTCTCAGACTCTTGAGGGAACTTCCTGGGATTTTCATTCAGCTGAATCATCTCAGGATGTACTTACTATCTGTCTTCATTCATTCATTCATCTTCATTCCTTCTGCTATGGCTAAATAATTCTTCTCTTATTGAGAGTTGAATGATTAATAAGTTTCTCATTGTATTCCAAAATTGAACCAAAACTACCAGAAAACTAACCTTTGTAAAGCCTAGCCCAGAATAGTTTCCTCTCCCTCAGCTCTGTGTTTAGGGGACTTTATTATTCAATGCCCCTACAAAACTTTACCCTAGAAGCTCATGTTTTTAACTTTTGCCAAGTAACCAGTGTATGCCACCAAAATGATACTAATGGTAACTAATAGTTACATAGCCCTTTAAAGTTTGTCAAGTGTTTTACATATTTTATCTAATTTGATCTGTATAACCACCCTGAAAAGTAAGAACTATTATTTTCACCATGTTCTGGATGAGGAAACTCATGCTAAAAGAAAGTTTAGTAATTTGCCCAGCTAGCGAGTTTCTGAGGCCGTGTTGAACTTGGGTCTTATTGAATTCTAGTAAAACACCCTATTGATTATACTATCCAGCTGCCTTTAGTTCTAAGCAAAAGATCAACATTTAAATATAGCCAATTGATCTTTAGGTTTTCTACTTCATGAAGGAGGGATGAGGGATTAGAGCAACAAAAATTTACTTTGCCATTCTAACCCCTGCATATACAGGCAGGCAATTTCTAAACTTCATGGCTGGGGCTGATAGTCCCAGGAGAAGCTGCTGTCTCTGCTGGGAGCCCCTCTTACCTGGCTCCAATGATTTTTCCTTTCCCCTCCTGAGATGTCCATGAGATAACTGGGATTTGTCCTTGTGGGCGGAGCCAAGATGGCAGAGTAGAAACAGCACCTCCAAGGTTCTCTCTCCCACTGCACTTCAAAATCATGTAAAAGGAGACTCTGAACAACTTCTGGAGCTCCAGCACCCACAGAACAACACAGAGAAGATAACCTCCTGCTGAGGACAGCCTAGCAGCCCTGCAGGGAGCAGCCAGCACAACGCTCTAGGAGTGGCCAGTGCAGAGCTCTGGGAGCGGAGCCCAGGCCAGTGTGAGGCATGGTTTTAGGCCCAGGGTGGCTAGGCCAGCAGCTGTCTGGAGAGACCCCAGAACACCAGCAGCTGTGGCGATTCCAGAATTATCAATAGAAATATGCCTAGGATAAAGTCAGAGGAGGGGCAGAGCCAAGATGGAGGAGTAGAAACAGAATTTCCACAGCACTCCAGCCCACACCACGTCCAAACTATGTAAAAGGTGGACTCTGAACAACCTCTGGAGCTTCAGCACCCACAGAACAACACAGAGAGGCTAGCATTCCACTGAGGACAGCC
This sequence comes from Gymnobelideus leadbeateri, assembly GCA_011680675.1. Classification (NCBI taxonomy): domain Eukaryota; kingdom Metazoa; phylum Chordata; class Mammalia; order Diprotodontia; family Petauridae; genus Gymnobelideus; species Gymnobelideus leadbeateri. The sequence goes on along the minus strand of WOXC01000162.1, from coordinate 45,623 downwards.
CGGAAGCCCTTTAGAGAAGGTTCAGCACAGCGCTCTGGGAGGTGATCCCAGGCCCGCCTGGGTCTCAGTTTTGGCCCTGAAGCAGCTGGGCCAGAGGCCTGGCTGGAAGGACTCAAGAACACCAGGAGCTGTGGCAATTCCAGAATTATCAACACAGATATGCCAAGGACAAAGTAAGAGGTTAGTGCCCTATGGACTTTGGGACCAGTATTTGGGGATCATGTCAGCTTATTCCCTGGGGGCAAGAAGCAGCTGTGGAGACATAGCACAGATGCCATTATGCAGCTTCAGTAGCAGCTTCTGCTCCTGGCCTGTGAACTGAAGGGAGATCCAGCGATCAGTCTTAAGGAGAAATCACTCTTGCTTTAACATCCCTGGATCTGGATTACAGTCTGGGGTGGAGGTCTTGGGGTGAATATCCAGCTTGCCAGAGCATGTGGAGGCTTCACAGAGGCCACTTAACTAATACTCCACCATTTGGGACACAGGCTCCCAGTCTGGTGGCAGAGTCCTACTGTGGCAACAAGACCGAAAGTCAAGTAATTAAGTGCAACATGCCTCGGCAAAGGAAACAAAATAAACAGAAAAATGCAACATTAGATTCCTATTCTGTGGGGCAAAGAGGATCAAAGCATGTAACAGGAGGAGGACTGTGAGGTCAGAACTCCTGCACCAAAAGCCCCAAATGAAAATATGAGTGGGTTACAGGCCATAGAGGACAGTAAGAAGGATTTTAAAAACTAAATAAGAGAAGTGGAGGAAAACTTGGGAAGATAAATGAGAAGGATGCAGGCAAAGTATGAAATGAGAGTCAACAGCCTGACTGAGGAAAATATCAACTTAAAAATAGACTAACTCAAATGGCAAAGGAGGGTCAAAAGGGCAACGAGGAGAAGAATGCCTTAAAAAGCCGAATTTGCCAGATGAAAAAAGAGTCTCAAAAGTTCACTGAGGAGATTCATTCCTTCAGAGTTAGACTGGAGCAAATGGAAGCTCGTGACATTATGAGAAATCAAGATGGTGTTAAACAGTTACAAAGAAATAAAAGAATAGAAGGCAATGTGAAATATCTCATGGGAAAAAACACTGACCTGGAAAATAGATCCAGGAGAGATAATTTAAAAATTATTGGACTGCCTGAAAGCCATGATCAAAGGAAGACCCTAGAAATTATCCTTCAAAAAATTCTAAAGGAAAATTGTCCTGAAGTTTTAGACCCAGAGGGGGAAATAGAGGTTGAAAGAATCCTGAGATCACCTCCTGAAAAAGATCCCAAAAAGAAAACTCCTAAGATTATTATAGCAAGGTTCCAGAATTCCCAGATCAAGGAGAAAATACTACAAGCAACCAGGAAGAAACAAGTTCAATATTGTGGTAACACAATATTGAATAGCACCGAATAGCAGAGGACCTGGCAGCTTCTACACTGAGGGATCGAAGGGCATGGAATATAATATTCCACAGGGCAAAGGATCTGGGATTAAAACCAAGAATCACATACCCAGGAAAATTGAGTATTTTGTTTCAGGGGAAAATATGGTCATTCAGTGGAATAGAGTACTTTCAAACATTCTTGAGGAAAAAACCAGAGTTGAATAGAAAATTTGACATTCAGACATAAGAAGCAAGAGATGCCTGAGAAGGTAATCAGGCAAAAGAAATCAAAACGAACTTATGAAAGTTGAACTATTTACATTCCTACATGGAAAAACCATAACTGTGACTGATGAAACCTTTCTCATTATGAAAATAATTGAAGAAGGCTATATGGGCATATGAATACATATGTGAATGTGCATATATATATATATATATATATATATATATATATATACATATGTGTTTATACACACACACACACACACACACACATATATATATATATGTATATATATATATATATATGTTTACAGGTATTCATGGATAGAGGGCAGCACAGGTTGAATTTCGTGGGAGGGTATGATACTTAAGGGGTAAAGTTATGATATGAGAGAGGAATATGGCAAGAGGAAATGGGGAGCAACAGGATGGGGTAAACTATCTCATGTAGAAGAGGCAAGGGGAAGTGGTTGCAGAGGACGGGAAGAACATGAAGGCAAAAAGCCAAAACCACAGTCTCATTGAATTTGACTCAGGGAGAGAATGACATATCTACTAAGTGAGCTATCTCACCCTTCAGAAGATTAGGGGGGAGGGGGATGGGGGGGATGATGGAGAGGAAGGCATTCTAGGGGGAGGGGAGGTTGCAAGTACCCACTTTCGAAGAAAGACAGTATCAATGTAGGGAATGGACCAGGTGGGTGGTGGGATGGGTGGGAGGGAAATATAAGCAGTCTTTTACAATATATCTACTATGATATTATTTGCGTAGCTATACATTTACAACACATACTGATTTGCTTATCTTCCCAGAGGGAGTGTGTGACAAGAGAGGAAGGGAATGGATCTGAAATTCAAAGTTTTAAAATTAAATGTTTCAAATATATATATATATATATATATATATATATATATATATATATATATATACACTATTATTAATTCTCTTTTGCATGTAATTGGGAGATAAAATGTGCAGGAATTGGGGCACAGAGATTCACCCTGCCCTAATGGTAAAGTCTAAGGGGTATGGAAGAAGATATGGGTGAGAGCAGATGAGGGGATATCTTGTGGGATTCTTTGGTGGTGGTTAGGGCAAAAATGGGGAAAAATTGTAACTCAAAATCTGAAGGAAATTAATTATGTAAACCAGAAGTTAATAAAGCATTTGTTTAATTAATATTATAGCCAATTAAGTGAAAAGATATCTCCCCTACATGTACATGAATCTGCATGCCACATATTATCTCACAAACAATGTAGAAAATAGACATTAAGAAGATGTTTGATCATGGAACATTCCTTAAGTCAGTGAATGTATGCAATTTATATGGCTAAAGGACATTTTTGAAGGGGTGCTCATATGGTAATATAGGAACCCATATAGTTAGTTATGGAATATATACATTTATCTAGGGAGCACTCATATCTCTGTTATCACTAAGCTAACTGTGCCGTCTGGTTAGATCCATATTTTTGTGGACTTTGCCTAATGAAATTTCTTTGTCTGCTACAATGTCATCCCCGATATTCTTTTTCCATTCATTTTCCATTTCCTAATGGTTAATGAGATTCTCTCTTATATCACCAGTTAGGATTCAATAATTTTGCCTCTTTAGGGCCACTTACTTACTCTCTGCAATCTACTAGATTAAAGTATAGTCTCATCCTGGGAGGAAGAAGTCTAACTACAATAACATAGCTAATGGTTACAAACCAGTCCCAATCTCTGTCCCTTTACCCCTATCCAGTGGCCAAGAAAAGCCAAAAGATTGTTCCTGGCTAAGATTATCTATATTTTAAATCATTTTTAGCTTGGATGCAGATAAAATATCTGACTTGAGATTAGAAAATTTCCTTCAACTATTATTAAATTCCTGATTATGTGCCAATTAAAAAATTTCAAGGGTTCTGATTAAAAAAGAAAACCATCAAGAACACCTCAGTTAAAAAAGATGAGCACTATGGTATGACCCAAAAGTCTTCTAATATGGCATGAAAATACAGAATGCAATAAGGACTAGACCTCTATGAAAGAGGCAAGGTCAACAGCCTCGGCCTCTCCTTTACATGCCTACCTAAGTTACAGTTGTCACTCAAAATTTAAGTTGCTCTTCCCCAACCAGTATCCATTATTTTCTAGGAATTATGTTACATGACAGTTGTATATATCTCACTGTGTTTTTGAAAGCAAAATGTTGCAAACTTTAAAGTGATATATGCGTGTCTTAAATTATGTTTTACTTCTTTTCTTTGTATAATCCCATGGCTCATTCTCATAATTACTTTCAGTCAAGGAAAAGAAGTAAAGCAATGGCTTGAATGCTTTGTATCATAGTGTGGTACAATCATTTGGACAATAGATATGCAAAAAACACAATGAACAATATTTGAATGCAAAAATTAAGGTCATAACCTTGATTTTCACTTGGGCAGAGTAGGTTGGCTACCATTATGGTGGCAGGGAAATCATCCAGGGGCTTTTAATGAGAGCTATTAATTCTGTATTCTCTAATAACATTTATTGTTTAATACAGGACACAAAAGATGTGCCCTTTTAAGGGCAAAAAATTTTAGAATATGTGTTTCCAGAATGGATTTTATTCTGTAACTTAAAAAAAAATAGACGTGTTGAAGAGATATCTGTCTTTAGGTATGATAAGGGATATTCAGAGGAAATTTTAAAAGACTGGACTCATTTTACATAATCATTCATTTTCATTTTCTGAGAAAAGAGTTGTATATTGAATAGCTGGTATTCAGTTACACATATTTGTTAAGTTATAAACACAGTTTAGTTCATTTGAAGAGGATAGATATGATTTCTTGATTTTGGCAGCAGTTGTCAAGTTCTAAATATGAGCCTCAAAACTATGGATCAATGTTCAAAAATCACAATAACCCAAGATAGTTATGTATTAACACATCACGTGCTAATTGGAAAAGAGAAATATGGGTTCTTTTTTAGACATATTGAATCTGAGAGTTCTATCACTTACCTAGTTTTATGTCTCTGATAGACATTTGGTAATATAAGATTAAAAGCTGGGGAGAAACTTAGGTTGGATACATAGATCTATGATTCATTGGCTTTGAGAAAATAATTAAACACATTGAAGATAGCTTAGAGTGATAAGAGAAGAGGGAAAATGACAGGGATTGGGGAACATTTAGTTAGGGGTCATAATATGCATTAAAATCAGAAAAGGAGACTTCAGTGGAATGCACAGACCTATAAGTGTACAGCTAAGAGAGAGCAGTGTGACAAAAAACCAGTGATGATTGACTATCCAGGAATAGAAGGTGGTCAACTGTGTCACATGTACCAGAGAGGTCAAGAAGGATGAAAACTAAGAAAAGACCATCAGATAAGACATATAAGAGTATGTGGGAAAATTTGGGGTAAGCAGTTCCAAGAGAATGAAGTCAGACATTAGATTTCAAAGTTATATTTCAAAGGGGTGAGGTGTAATAGTAATGGAATTTAAAGATCCCCTGTATTGGCTTGGTTGAGTGTTAAAACCCAGAGCTTGTGAATCCCACTTGTGGGATGGACTTGTTGAAAATTGAAAAGAAAGGGATGAACTGGGAGGAGCTGGTGATGTGGATTTAGAGAGGCACAAGGAGAGAGAGAGAGAGACAGAGAGAGAGGGAGAGAGAGAGAGACAGAGAGAGAGAGAGAGAGAGAGAGAGAGAGAGAGAGACAGAGACAGAGACAGAGACAGAGACAGAGACAGAGAGACAGAGAGAGAGAGAGACAGAGAGACAGAGAGAAAGACAGAGAGAGATAGAGAGACAGAGAGAGACAGAGACAGAGACAGAGAGGGAGAGAGAGAGAGAGGCAGAAGAATTTTTTTTGGAAGCAACATCCAGGAGGCAGGGAGTCAGAGAGGATTGCTGAGGGCCAGTTCGAGCTGCCCAGGACTTTTGAGAGTTGCCACCCTGAGCTGCCTCAGACTGAGGAGACATGGCTGTGATGCTAGTACTTTGTTTTGATATTATTTTGCCAGATTCATCCCTTGGTGAAGTACAGTGCTGTTGTTGCAGAGGTCCTGGAACTTGATGTTGGTTCAGAAGTCCTGAAGAAGGATTTTCTTGTATTATGTTTACTTGCTGTTCAGAGCTCCTGGGACTATTCTGCAGACAGAGAAAGAATTGATGAGGACACTGGCAATGTATCCTGTGGCCTTGCTGAGTTTTGTCTAGCCAGGAACAGAGATTGCTGAGAACTTGCTATGGGTCAAAATAAAGAAAAAACCTCTCTTTTGTGTGTTAAATGCTGTGATAATATCTTAGACTTGTACCTCTGGGGTAGATGGTGTATTCACTTGTAATCCAGGGGTGGGGAACTTTTGACCTATTGTGTGTGTGTGTGTGTGTGTGTGTGTGTGTGTGTGTGTGTGTGTGTGTGTGTGTGTTCTGGGACTGACCAAATGAACGTACTTTGTTTATGATTGGAAACTAATCTCCATTTGAGAAGAGAGGTTTTGTGATTGACTAAATGAATGTGCTGTCCAGGGATGGAGTAGTACTTGGAAGAGGGACTTTGTGATTGACTAAATGACTGTATTCCCCAGGGCTGGAGAAGTACTTGTTTGAATTACACTTGGTGAATGCTATATTTTGAATTATACTGCATTTTGATTTTTCTCTGTTCTTAATTTTTCACTGAATAAAATGGAGAGCAGCTATGCTGGAATTCTGAACCTTGGGAAGCTGCCTTTGTTTGGCATTACATGAGGGAAAGGAGGGGAAGGAATGACAATGACTATAGTCAGTTGTTTTTTTTTTTTTCCTACAATTTTCACTTAGGAGAGATTTGTTTTTTAAATAGCTTAAGAGAATGATATGATCTAATGATTTTAGAGGGGGTATAAGGGAGACTTGAGAATGTCGGAAAGTATTTGAAAAAAGCCATTTTCAGATTCATTTAGTAAAACATGTTCTTCTCTTGCATATTTTAGCATAACTCAACTTTTACTCAAGTATTTAATACTTTTTTTTTGATTTGCTTATTTTATTTTATTTTTTTTTAATTAAACAAATGCTTTATTAACTTCTGGTTTACATCATTCATTTCCACCAGATTATGAGTTACATTTTTCCCCCATTTTTTCCTACCCACCACCCCAGAATAGCAGTCCCACTAGATATCCCCTCATCCAATCTGCTCTCTCCCATATCTTCTCCCATACCCCCTTCGACTTTGGCATTAGGGCAAGGTGATTCTCTGAGCCCCACTGCCTGGACATCTTATGAAATATTTAATTTTAAAACTTCGATTTTCAGATCCATTCCCTTTCTCCCTTGTCACCCACTCCCTCTGAGAAGATAAGCAATTCAGTATGTGTTGTACATGTATAGCTATGCAAAACATTACCATAGTAGATATATTGTAAAAGACTGCTTATATTTCCCTCCCACCTGTCTCACCTCCCACCTGGTCCATTCCCTACTTTGATCCTATCCCTCTTTGATAGTGGGTACTTCTAACCTCCCCTCTCCCCAGAATGCCCTCCCCTCCATCATCCCCCTTCTCATCCCCCTTTCCCCTACTCAGGAGAGTGAGTGAGGGTAAGATATTCCACTTAGTATGTATGTGATTCTCTCCTTGAGCCAACTTCAATGAGAATATGCTTTTGCCTTTTTGTCTTCCTGTTCTTCCCCTCCCCTGCAACTACTTCCCCTTCCCTCTTCTACATGAGATAGTTTGCCCTACCCTGTCTCTCTCCATCTCCTCTTGCCATTTTCCTCTCTCATCTCTTGACTTCACCCCTTAAGAATCATCCCTTCCTTGGGGCAGCTAGGTGGCGCAGCGAGCAGAGAGCCAGCCCTGGAGCCAGAAGGACCCAAGCTCGGATCAGGCCCCAGACACCCAACACACAAACAAAAACCCAGCCACCTGAACCTGGGCAAGTCACCCAACCCCAATTGCCCTCCAAAACAAACAAACAAAAAAATTAATCATCCCTTCCCATCAAATTCAACCTTTGCCCTCTATCCATGTATACCTGTGAACATATGCCATGTACCATTCTTCAATTATTTTCATAATGATAAAGGTTCCATCAAACACAGTTATTGTTTTTGAATGTAGGACTGTAAATAGTCCAACTTTGATATGTTCCTTTTGATTTCTTTTCCTTGGTTACCTTCTCAAGCATCTCTTGCTTCTTGTGTCTGAACGTCAAATTTTCTATTCAACTCTGGTTTTTTCATCAAGAATGCTTGAAAGTCCTCTATTCCATTGAATGACCATATTTTCCCCTGAAACAAGATACACAGTTTTGCTGGGTAGGTGACCCTTGGGTTCAATCCCAGTTCTTTTGCCCTCTGGAATATCATATTCCATGCCCTTCTATCCCTCAATGTAGAAGCTACCAGGTCCTGGGCTATTCTGATTGTGTTTCCACAATATTGAAATTGTTTCTTCCTGGCTGCTTGTAGTGTTTTCTCCTTGATCTGGGGATTCTGGAACCTGGCTATAATATTCCTGGGAGTTTTCTTTTTGGGATCTTTTTCAGGAGGTGATCTGTGGATTCTTTCAACCTCTATTTCCCCCTCTGGGCCTAAAACATCAGGGCAATTTTCCTTGAGAATTTCTTTAAGGATGATTTCTAGGTTCTTTCTTTGATCATGGCTTTCAGGTAGTCCAATAATTTTTAAAGTGTCTCTCCTGGATCTATTTTCCAGGTCAGTGGTTTTTCCCATGAGATATTTCACATTGCCTTCTATTCTTTCATTTGTTTGGATCTCTTTAATAGTATCTTGATTTCTCATAAAGTCACTAGCTTCCATTTGCTCCGGTCTAACTCTGAAGGAATAAATCTCCTCCATGAGCTTTTGAGATTCTTTTTCCATCTGGCAAATTCGACTTTTTAAGGCATTCTTCTCCTCATTGCCTTTCTGAGCCTCTTTTGCCATTTGAGTTAGTCTATTTTTTAAGGTGTTATTTTCCTCAGTCAGGATGTTGACTGTCATTTCATACTTTTCTTGCATCTTTTTCATTTCTCTTCCCAAATTTTCCCCCACTTCTCTTATTTGCTTCTTAAGGTCCTCTATGGCCTGTAGCCAGCTTGTATTTTCATTTGGGGCTTTTGGTACAGGAGTTCTGACCTCACAGTCCTCCTCCATGCTTTGAGCCTCTTTGCCCCTAAAATAGGGGTCCAATGTTGAACTTTTCTGTTTATTTTGTTTCGTTTGCCTAGGCATATTGCCACTTAATTACTTGATTTTTGAGCTTGTTGCCACAGTAGGACTCTGCCACCAGACAGGGGAGCTTCCGCCCAAATGTGGGGTCTTCACAGCTTCCGCCAGTTGGGTGGCCTCTGTAAAGCCTCCACCCACTCTGGCAAGTTGGATACCCACCCCAAACTTCCCCCCCAGACCACAATCCAGATCTAGGCAGTTTAAAGCAAGAGCGATTAACCCCCAGACTGATTGCTGGATCTTCCTACAGTTTGCAGACCAGGAGCTAGAGCCACTACTGATGCTGCAAAATGGCTTCTGTGCAGCTGTTTCTTCAGCAGCTTTTTGCCCCCAGGGGAAGAAGCCATGTGTTCCCCAAATACTGGTCCCAAAGTCCAAAGGGCACTAACCTCTCACTTTGTCCTAGGCATATCTGTGCTGATAATTCTGGAATCGCCACAATTGCTGGTGTTCTGGGGTTCCACCAGCAGGCTGAAGGCCCGGCCGCCCTGGGGCTAAAACCGCGGACCTGGGCTAGGCTCTGTGGGCTGTGCAGTGGGTTCTCAGCGCCGCTGTGCTGCCTGTTCTCAGAGAGCTGTGCTGGCCGCTCCCTGCAGGGCTGCTGGGCTGTCCTCAGCAGGAGGTTAGCTTCTCTGTGCCATTCTGTGGGTGCTGTGGGTCCAGAAGTTTTTCGGAGCTCCCTTTCACATTGTTTGAAATTTGTGTGGGGCAGAGCACATTGGAAATGCTGTTTCTACTGTATTTAATATTTTTTAAATTTTAATACCTCCACAAATTCATATCATAATGTAGATGTGACCCTGGTTTCATAAAAGCTGTACAAGAAAAGCATAATATTTGACCAGTCTAATAAAACTTGAAATGATCATAGGAACCGAATATGTCTACTTCCTGAGGACCTAGCTAAGTACTGAGAAGCTCATCACCAATAAAGCAGCAAATAGGTGATGAATTCTTTGCCCATGAAGAGTATGAAACAGTTAATCAACATGTACTAAGTACCTACTATGTGCCAGGCACTATGATATTGACTAAAAATACAAAAAAAGAGAAAAAAGAAGTCTCTATCCTCAAAGAACTCACAATATTATGAGGAAGACAACAAGCAACGTATGGAATAAAAAGGAAAAAAATAAAAGGAAAGGCATTTGAATTAAGAAGAGTTTGAAAAATAAACACTTCTATCTCTCTCTGTCTATCTAACATATTTATGTATGTACATACATACACCCACATATATAAAAATATATATATGTATATATATATATATATATGTGTATATATATATATACATACCTAAATAAAATACACACACACACACACACACACACACATATATATATATATATATACACACATACATGCATACAAGATGGCACTCTACTAAGCTCTTTAACATATCTCATTTGATCACCACAACTTTGGGAGGTAGGTACTGTTATATCCCCCTTTTACATTTAAGGAAACTGAAGCCAGCAGACAGGAAGTGACTTGATGAGGGTAACACAACTTATAATTTACTGAGAATGGATTTAAATCCAAGTCTTCCTGATGCCAGGCAAGTGATCTTTGTACTGCATCACTTAGCTGGTTCACCTTATGAGCTACTCCTCACTACACTTTTGCACTTGAGTATTGGCTCTTCAGAGAATAGCCTCTATTCATGATCTATTGGTCAACCTATGGGTCTACACTTAGCAGTGTAGCTCATAAACTGTCATTGTTGTGCTTCCCATTAAATAGTTATCCAATTAGCTCATATCGAAGTCATTTGCCAAGATTATATAGCAAGAACACATGCTACAAAGCATTCTTCCTATAAACCAAGAGTGAATGATCCCACTAATGTACCAACTGTCGGTGGGAATAATGGGTTCAAACTTAGAAAGCACTGAAAGGAAAACATATATGGAGGGTTTATGTGTGGGGAGGGCAACTTATAACTCCTAGTATCATGAGTGTTGGAGGCCCTTTCTCCATTCATAAATTCCTCAAAGAGGTCAGTTTGGTTGTGGTGTCTTTGCTTTGGCAAGTTGCTCTGCTAGTTTCTGAGAAAATGTTCCTCCCCAGAGACTTGATTGTCAGACTGAATTCTTTGATCATGTTCCCTCCATCAAAAGACTATATTTCTATCTCTGTATCAATATGGAGTGAGTGTTAGTGTGTGTGTGTGTGTGTGTGTATGTGAGTTTATGTGTGTGTATGCTTACTCTCTACTCAATGCAATGTTTTCTCTTAGTCTAGTAGCTCCAGTGACATGACGGATGTACATGGGGAGGAAAGATTCCCTCTTCTCCCTCTACAGGACTTCCCTCCATAGGCAGCTGCCAACTTGCAACATCATGAAGTCTTCCCTTTTCCATAGATATAAAAGATAATTACTTCCTTTTGTCCTTTAATTTGTCCTTGATATGATGTTTTATATCTACATCTTTTATCCATTTAGAGCTTATCTTGGTATGGAATGCAATGTGTTAGTCTAAGTCTAATTTATGCCACATTACATTCCAGTTTTCTCAGCAGTTTTTGTAGAATAATGAATCTTTCCTATAGCAGTTAGATTTTTGAGTTTATCAAATACAGGGCTGCTAGGGTAGTTGTGTAGCTAGGTTTTATTTCCCCTAACTGAGCAATCTTTCTTTTTTTTTAAACTAGTTAACAAATGATTTTTTATTATTACTGCTTTTTAGAATAGTTTGAAATCTGTACTGCTAGAGTGCTTTACTTCCCACTTACACACACACACACACACACACACACACACACACACACACAGCATATTTTCCTTAATATTCATCACCTTTACTTTATCCATATAATTTTTGTTATTATTTTTCTAGTTGTATAAAATAACTCTTCAGTAGTTTTACTGGAAAGTACTAAAGAAAAAAAACTTTGACATCAATACTACACTATGCACTTTTGACGCAAGTATGACAAAAACAATTTTATAGTAAAAGAGAGAGAGAGAGTTGCAAACCACCCTAGTTTCTGAGTCTCTAATGCCCTCCAACATGACCCTCTAGCCCCACCCCACTCCCCTCAAAAATAGGAAGGAAAAGGGAGGAAAACACAATATATACTAATACATAGTTCCAAAATAACATTCAGAAATGACAAGGAAACAAATCACTGAGTCCTCCTGGTCTATTCCTTTGCAGGAACTAATATAATAAGGCAACTTTCCGATTTGTTGTCAGTATGCAGTGGGATAATATTCATAAGGCTCTTAGCACAGTATTTGGCACATAGTGGGTGTTTAATTAATTCCTGTTATATAATGTAGTTCTCAGAGATCTACATAGAAAACCTAAGTATAATGGGACATGGAGAGGATTTCTTCTTTTCCATGAAAGATGAATACTTCCCTTTGGTGTTCTGGAGGACCAAGTCTAGACAAGACTTAGATTTGGTTATCACCCTTAACTCATTTCCCTAAAAAAATATTTTCATCCTCAGACATCACCAATTTTTAGAAGGAGTTTTACCCAGGAGTCTAGAAAGAGCTTCAGAGGAAAATATATTTTTAACATCACTAGAACCCACAAATTAGCTCTTTAATATTGATATGTTTTGGTACATTGAATACATGAATTATTTGTTAGTATTATAATTTTAGTGTATTAGTTCATCTTACTCTTGGGCAAATCAAAATATTCTGATAAACTGATAAACATTTATTAAACAAATACTTTGTTCTAGGCACTGTGTTGTGTGCAGAGGATACAATAAGAGAAAAAAAAAACAGTCTCTGCCTTCAAGAAACTGGCAATCTAATGGGAGAAGCAACATACAAGCAACTATACACAAACGTGATAAACAGAATATAATTAACTCAGGGAAGGCATTGGTATTAAGAAGGGCTGGGGAAGACTTTCTATAAAGGATAAGATTTCAGTTGGGACATAAAGAGAGACGGTGACGTCAGTAGACAGAAAGGGGGAGGGAAAACTTGAAGGAACTGGGAGAATGGAGTTTCCTTCTTGAGGGAAGGTAACAGAGGGGAGTCTTTCAAGAGAAAGATAACGAGTTTTGAACATGTTTGGTTTAAGATTTCTACTGGACAACCAGTTGTAAATGTATGTGATGCAGGGAGGGACAGTAGAGAGTTTTGTAAAGGTTAAATAGATTTGAAAATCATCAGCATAATTTAATCCATTATAGCTGATGATATTACTAAGTGAACCTGTGCAGAGAGAGGAAAGGGCCAAGGAGAAAACCTTGAAGTGAACCTACACTTAAAGGGAGTGATCTGTATGCAGGAAAGGTGATTGAGAAGAATATTAAATAGTCAGGAGAAAAGCCAGGAAAAACTGGTGTTCTACAATCTATAGAGAATAGAGTACCAAGGAAGGCAAGGTGACCAACAATATCAAAGGCTATATAGAGGTCAAAGAGAATGTGGTTTGAGACAAGTTCATTGAATTTGGGACATTAGAGATTATTGCTAATTTTAGAAAGCAGTGTTTGTGGAATGATAAGATCTGAAGCTGTAATGTAAAGGGTTAAGAACAGAGTGCGAAGAAAGTGAAGGCATATAATGTAGATTTTTTTTTTCCCAAAGAGATTGGTTACAAAGGACAAAAAATATAGGACAACAGTTAAGATGGAAGGATCAAGTGAGGTTTTCTTAAATTTGTTTTTAAGGATGGAGGAAGCATAGACATGTTTGCAGGCAGCAAAAAATTAGTAGACAGTGAGAAATGAAAAATAAGTGAAAGAGTAGGGAATGACAGAGGGGGGCAATACGTTGGAGGAGATGGGATTGTACAGAATTGAAGAAACTGATAGCCTTGGTAAACAGTAAGACTACCTCGTACTGTGAGACAGGGAGAGAGGAGAAGATAGTGATAGAATGCAAAGGAAATGTGTTAGAGGGAAGAAGAAGGGGTTCATGGCAAATGGCTTAATTTTCTATGTAAAAGATGGGGTAGAAGGGGCGGCTAGGTGGCGCAGTGAGTAGAGCGCCGGCCCTGGAGTCAGAGGGACCTGAGTTCGGATCCGGCCTCCGACACTTAATCCACACAAACAAAAACCTAGCCGTGTAACCTTGGGCAAGTTACTTAACCCCAATTGCCCTAAAGGGGTGGCTAGGTGGCGCAGTGAGTAAGAGCGCCGGCCTCGGAGTTGGGATGACCCGAGATCAAATCCGGCCTCAGAAAATGAGCACCCACGCATAAATAATGACTAGCCATGTAACCTTGAGCAAGTTACTTAACCCCAATTGCTTTATAAAAAAAAAAAAGATGGGGTAAAGATCTCAGGTAAGGTGAAGAGGAAGCTTCGGGGTTTTGAAGAGGAGTAGAAAAGAGCTGCTAGTAAACAAAGGTGTATTATGATTGCGTATCAGCAGTGAGCACCCACTTAAGGCTGTGTAACATGAATTTGTAGTGTACCCAAGCAGAATACTTGTATAATTTTCTCTATCTTCCCAACTGAGGTAGGAGAAAAGGCAGGAGGAAAGTACTTGAAGACAGGAAGTACACAGTCAAATGGCTGGTTGGAAGGGCCTTTCTTCACTACTCTTCCCTTTGAAGTGTGGAAATTAGGCAGGAAACAGGCACAGCAGGAGCTAGACTGTGAACCTGCACATGGTGGGGGGCAATTAATTCTCCACCAATCTTCTTGTTGATCTTCCTTCAAGTAACAGAAACAATAGGAGATTGAAAACCTGAGAGTAGGTAAGGTAGTCCTCTTCAGTCTTTAGATTCTCTGTATCTTAGTTGGCAGCAGGAGGTGAAAACTGCCTCGTATTGGCACAGATGGATTCATCAATTTGGTACTGATGGAAGACAACTAAATGATCCCTTTGATGCGTTCCCTTGGGGGACATGCTGAGCCCAGCAGAAGAAGGAAGGCCCAAGGCACATTGTCAGAGGAATGTTTCCTCTAATTGCTTGAATTTTAGGGTTTGGTTTTAGTCCTCTACTGAGGATTTTGTACTTGCATTCATATACTTCTTCTCTTGTCTTGGTGAATGGAATCCTAAGTATTTTGCATGTTCTATAGCTTTTTTAAATGGAATTTATTTTTTTCTCTCTTCTTGCTAGACTTTGTTGGTAAGACACAGAATACTGGTGATTTACATAATTGTATTTTGTATTCTCCAACTTTATTGAACTTATTCTTTTAGACTATTTATAAATATTGACTTGTTTTTTGACATTCTAAGCATAAGATTCTTTTCAAATGACCACAACTGAACTGACTACCAGAGGAACTGAAGTAAGTTTATCTTGACAGTGATATGATAAATGGAACTAGGAGATAAAAAGGAATTTGCAGTTAAATGGAGGGATTGCTCACAGGTATTCCTTGGAGAGTCAAACAAAAAGCTTGCTGGCATCCATCCAGATGCAATGTCTTTTCACGGGACTCTTGGCAATCTCACCTTATACAGCTCATGCATGATATTTGCAAAAATACCATAGCACATAATGAGGTGTGAACAAAATCACACCTTTTGTGCCACCATCAGCTGCAAGGATAAGAAAGGAACAAAATCTAATATCTTTCTAGTGATTTTTGTATTTCTGGATTTCATGGGATATTACAGTCTTCAACGAATTTAGTTTGAGCATCATGCAAAGGGGAAAGGAGATGTACAATCCATGAGAGAATGAAGGATGAAACACATTAAAAAGTATAATTCATTAGAAAAAATAAAATTTTATGTAGTCAGGCAGCTTGCAGGAGGGATTGCTAATGGACAGGTGACAGGCTCCTTTGGTATCCATGCCGATAAAGGAAGACTTCAACACAGCAGGTCCTACAGTGGACTTACAGGCCAATACAAATAGAAGTCATGATAGACTCAGTGAGTAGAGCATTGGCCCTGAAGTCAGAATGACCTGAGTTTGGAGGCAGTCTCAGCACTTAAGGCAACAGAAACAACAACTTAGCTGTGTGACCTTGGGCAAGTTACTTAACCCCAATTGC
Source organism: Gymnobelideus leadbeateri (assembly GCA_011680675.1). Classification (NCBI taxonomy): domain Eukaryota; kingdom Metazoa; phylum Chordata; class Mammalia; order Diprotodontia; family Petauridae; genus Gymnobelideus; species Gymnobelideus leadbeateri. The sequence goes on along the minus strand of WOXC01000162.1, from coordinate 29,876 downwards.
CCTCCAAAAAGCAAAAAAATAAAAAAATAAAAAAAAAATAAAAGAAGTCATGATAGAATTCTGAGAAGTATCATGAGAGGGGGTTTCTTCCTTAAGGAGATCATGGATCCACAAAAATATCAAAGCAAATTTTAATAACTGGAAAATAAAAAAAAAATTTAAGCTGAAATTCTGTTCTTTATAATCCTTTAAGTATTTAATAAATGTAAGCTATTATTATTAACTCATTAGCGAATATTCAGAAATTTTTCATTTTACATTAGTGATAGTCAAATTATTTCAGATTAAAAATTATTCTTTATTATAGTAAACTTGTAAATTCCCCCCTTTTGACAAGAAATGATAAAGTGGGTTCTATTTTCTTAATTCTGGGTTCTTAAACTTCATAGGTTCCAAAACTTGGAAATACTGTTCCCTGAGCGGTGCTGGAATGATATAGGGGGCTGGTAGTAGCCTCTGGTGCAATTGAGGGGCATTGAACAAAAATAAGGAGGAGATAGAAACATAAGGAAGGAAGAGATGAAAATTTTGAAAAAGCATTGGTACATGTTTATCCATTTCGTAACAGTGTTAAAGTTGTGGTGATTATACTATTTTCCAAATAAACACACAAAATGCATGTTGTAATAGATCTTAACAAGCAAGTGTTGGAAGGCAAGAGGATTGCACATTGTCAGAAAGTCCAACATGCATGGGCAGGAATATGTGCATATAATGACTTGTTTATAGTATGAAACTATATAATTACATGGTGCAACATTGTGTTATCAACATTTCAATACATGAAAAATATCCCACAAATTTACAGTAAATTATTAAATTTAAAATGTCAGTTTTTAAAAATATTTTTTGAAATCACGCAAATTAAAAAAAAACTGTTAAGGGGTTAAAGAAAATAGATTTCAGATTGGGGGGTGCTGAGTAATTATTTTTTTGAAAAGTGGGTGGTAGGCCAAAGAAGTTTGGGAACATCTGCTTCAGTACTTTAGAATTTTACAACATCCAGTCAGCAGGGCTGATAATATGTTATAATAAAGTCCTGATAAAAAAAAATCTAAAAGAACCTCACTGATAAGGATATCTTAAAGGTTCTATGAAACTTTTTTCAAAAAAGTAAATTACTGTTATTATTAAGTAAACTATACCCCATTAAATATTTAACAGTTTTCAAATATCTATTTTATATCACACTTTAAAAAAGCTAGATTCATAATCTAAGAGCATCCACATTAAAAGAGGATTATCCTAACAGCATTTATGAAAGAATGATTTCTCAATTACACAATATAAGAAAAAAAAATTAGACATACAATAATAAAATACACAATGTAATGTATTTTAAAACTTATTACTAGTAAGATGATAACTGTTAGCAAATGACCCCTAAGTCCATAAGGGGACCTGAAATGAAAGAGAGTCCAATAGAGCAAGGAAATACATTTATCATTTGAAAAAAGGCTTGTTTGAAGATAGAAGATCCTATAATGAAGCAGAAAGAAAGAGCTCTCATCTGCTCAAAGTGGAGAGAAAAGGAGTGAGAATATTTCTAGAGGCTTTCAGATGGTGTGGGGGATTTAAGGGAAAAGAAATCAGTACATATGATAAGATTTTTAAGTCAGGGAGTAAGGCCTTTGGAAACTCTGGAGTCTGTAACTGCTGCTCAAGGGAGAGTTATACAACTACCATTTAATTAGAAGGATTTCTGAGGCTCAAAGCTGCTTAACACACCGATGACCCTTTATGAATGAACTTGAAGTGAAGTTGGAGATGGCTACAGAGGCCAAAGCAGCCTCAAGGGCTGCCTTGAGGACATAAGGCAAATATAGTTTGCATTAGGTTCTGATTTATCACAATTTTACAATTCAGTTTCAGAACAAAATTCTGCCCCATTTTCAAAAATGTGTGGGCGCGGGAGCTGAGCCCAGGTCCCTGTAAGCTGAGGTTTTAGCCCCAGGGCGGCAAGGCCAGCAGCCGGCTGGAGCAACCCCAGAACACCAGCAGCTGTGGCAATTCCAGAATTATCAACATAGACATGCCTAGGACAAAGTAAGAGGTTAGTGGCCTATGGACTTTGGGACTGGTATTTGGGGAATGTGTCGGCTCCCTCACCTGGGGGCTAGAAGCCCCTGAGGAGACACACCATTTTGTAGTTTTCAGAGGCAGCTCCAGCTCCTGGCCTGGAATTGTAGGGAGATCCAGCGATCAGTCTTGGGGGGTAATCATTCTTGCTTTCACCTCCCTGGATCTGTATTGTGATCTAGGGTGGAAGTTGTGGGTGGGTTTACAGCTTGCCAGAAACAGAAGTTGCCCCCCACACGTTCTGGACAAAGATTCCTCTATCTGGCCTTAAAGCCATAGTGTGGCAACAAGCCCAAAAGTCAAGTAATAAAGAGGCAACATGCCAAGGCAAAGGAAACAGAAAAATGCAACCCTAGACTCCTATTTTGGGGGCATAGAGAGGGAAAAGGACTGTGAGGTCAGAAGTCCTGCTCTAAAAGCCCCAGGGGAAAACATGAGCAGGTTGCAGGGCATAGAGGACCTTAAGAAGGACTTTAAAAATCAAATAAGAGAAGTGGAGGAAAAATTGGAAAGAGAAATGAGAGGAATGCAGGAAAAGTATGAAATGAGGGTTAACAGCCTGACTGAGGAAAACAACACCTTAAAAAATAGACTAACTCAAATTGCAAAGGAGGCTCAAAAGGGCAATGAGGAGAAGAATGCCTTAAAAAGCCGAATTTGCCAGATGGAAAAAGAATCTCAAAAGTTCACTGAGGAGATTCATTCCTTCAGAGTTAGACTGGAGGAAATAGAAGCTAATGACTTTATGAGAAATCAAGATGCTGTTAAGCAGATCCAAACAAACGAAAGATTAGAAGGCAATGTGAAATATCTCATGGGAAAAACCACTGACCTGGAAAATAGATACAGGAGAGACAATTTAAAAATTATTGGACTACCCAAAAGCCATGATCAAAGAAAGAACCTAGAAATCACGCTTCAAGAAATTCTCAAGAAAAATTGCCCTGATGTTTTAGACCCAGAGGGCAAAATAGAGGTTGAAAGAATCCACCAATCACCTCCTGAAAAAGATCCCACAAAGAAAATTCCCAGGAATATTATAGCCAGGTTCCAAAATCCCCCGATGAAGGAGAAAATACTACAAGCAGCCAGAAAGAAACAATTTCAGTATTGTGGAAACACAATCAGAATAGCACAAAACAATAACTGTGACTGATGATATCTTCCTCACTATGAAAATAATGGAAGAAGGGTGTGTGGTCATATGAATACATATGTGAATGTGTGTGTATATGGTTACAGCTATATATGGATAGAGGGCATAGGTTGAATTTGTTGGGAAGGGAGAATACTCAAGGGATGAAATTATGAGGTGAGAGAGGAAAGTGGCAAGAGGAGATGGGGGAGACAGGGTAGGGTAAACTATCCCATGTAGAAGAAGCAAGGGGAAGTGGTTGCAAAGGAGGGGGAGAATAAGGAAGGCTAAAAAGGCAAAACCACATTCTCATTGAATTTGGTTCAGGGAGAAAATGACATACATACTAAATGGGATATCTCAGCCTGCAGCAGGATAGGGGGAAGGGGGATGAGAGGAGGGATGATGGATGGGAGGGCATCCTTGGGGGGAGGGGAGGTTGGAAGTACCCACTATAGAAGAGGGACAGGATCATGTAGGGAATAGACCAGGTGGGGGGTGGGATGAGTGGGAGAGAATTATAAGCAGCCTTGTACAATATATCTACTATGTTAATGTTTTGCATAGGTAGACATGTACAACATATACTGAATTACTTATCTCCCCAGAGGGAATGGGAGACAAGGGAGGAAGGAAATGTATCTGAAATTCGAGGTCTTAAGATTAAATGTTTCAAATATATAAAAATACTATTATTACTACTCCTTTGCTTGTAATTTCGAGATAAGATGTGCAGGCATTGGGACACAAAGATTCACCTTCCTCCAATGGAAAAGTCGAAGGGGGTATGGGAGAAGGTATGGGAGAGAGCAGAATGGAGGAAGTGATATCTTGTGGGACTGCTATTCTGGGAGGCTGGGTAGGGGAATAATGGGGGGGAAATGATTGTAACTCAAAATCTGGTGGAAATGAATGATGTAAAACAGAAGTTATTAAAGCATTTGTTTAAAAAAAAATGTGTGGTGTTACTCCCAGTTTCCTAGAACTTTTTTTTCATTTCCTTTTAAGTTGCAACCCAAGTCAAACCAATTGCTTTTGTATTCATACCCTAGCTACATCCTCTCACCTTTTCCAGAGGGTTTTCAGTTCCAGCCCTGTGGGAAAGATAGGAAGAGGCTCTAAGAAGCCTTAAAGTTTTGGAATCTCTCAGCTATGGAGCTCAGGAGGTTTGAACTAATCTTCACTCTTAGTATTTATCCTTTAAAATTTAGCACTAAAATTTCTAAAGGACCTGAATTAATTACAATAATGTTACCTTTTAGGGTTTCTAAGAAGTTACAAACACATGGTTTCTTGTTAATTTCTTTGGTGACTTTACTTCTAATTTGCAGTACAGTTCTTTTATATAAAGCTTTGAGAGTTCTACTTCAGTCTTTCCGAAAGATGTTCCTAGATTCTAGTTATCTCTCCCCCTCTCATCATTGTGTGTCTAGGCCCAGGCAACAATAGGGGCTAGGTAGATAGTCCCCCCTCTTTCATTAAAAATCCCCCTTGCTATAACTTCATTAAATTTTACTTATTTTTAACTTGCTCTCTTATCTAAACATATATTTTTTTACTGTTTTCGTTGTCAGGAAACTGTTATTAACAGGCAGTTTTTAGGTACTAGGCAAATTTAAACTGCAAACTAGAGACATTTTTTTTTCATTCTTTGTCAATATGGCCCTTTCTGTGACAATAAAAGCACTCACAAAGCTCAGTTTCCCAGTATAGCTTGAACAGGAGCCAGGGCTGCTTGAAAAGGTAAGGCTTGAAAAGGAACCAAAGGAACCAAAAGTTGCTTGGATAGGGGCCAAGATTTGCTGAGTTTTTGGCTTAGGTTTCTTCCCTTTATCTTTCGCAAAGACTCATTCTTATTTTTCAGTAACACAAATTCTACAAAGCAGAACTCCCAAATTCATTAAGATACTTCAACATTTGTTAAGTTTTTGCTAAGTGACTTTTGAGATGTCAAAGAAAAGGGAGCAAGTTCCTAATTCAGCATTTGCTTAATTGTGCTTATCTCAATGGAATCAACTATCCTCAAAACCCTTTTGTAGCTTGAAATCCTTCCCTTCAGATAGGGGAAGAATTTAAACTCAATCTTCACACCTCCAAAATCCACTAAAATATTTTCATAATTATCATAATTTGGAACTTTACAGTAAGGATATTGCATTTCGCTCAGAAATTTCTTCTCTAATTCGTTTAGGAGGACACATTTCCAGAAATGAGGAAATCATTTTCCTTTCTTTGATCATTGGACTATATCTGTAAACCCCATGTGATCAGATCACAGACAATGCAATAAAACAGAAAAGTTTAGTGAGCATAATTTTCTAAAATGTGCAATTGAAAGCCTTCCTTCAGGAGAAATTCAGGACCCATTTATATTTTTATATATTTCCGCATAATTTGAGAGCTCTATGTTTTACTTTCCCCCTCCATTTAGGCCAATAAGAACTTCCTTCAGGGGATATTCTTAACAGTATGCTTTTCCCCTGCTCCATTCCTAAAGAAATTTTTCCAGGGTGGGTTTGTGGGGAACCTTCTTTATTTTACTGCTAAAAGTATTCCTTCCCCAGTAAATTGGGGATAAACCTTTCCTTAGCTCAGAAAATAATTTGAGATTGTAGGGGGAAGTCTGACCACAAGGGCAGTGTCCCATAAAGCTGAAAGACCTTCCTGAAGGTCTGAATCCTATCTTGACCTAGCTGGATTTTTAAAAAAAACTATGATATCTGCAATTACTGAGAAAAAAACAAAACAAAACAAAACAAAGAAAAACAAAGGTTTGAACATTCAAGCATGTCAATCTATTGGCAAAACATGCAGATGCACTACAAATTGGGATCGACCCCCTTCAGAAAGGTACTTGTCTCTGAATAGTGGGGAAGACAGATTTTTACTTATTAAAAGAAAACAATTAGCATAAAACAGGCATTCAAAATTATGTAGTCTAATTTCTAATTCAAGGTAAAGTTAGGAACTTTCCAAATTGGGGTACATAAGCAGGTAGAAATTCTCAGATGTAAAACATTACATCACAGAATTCCCACAATTAGGGAAACTGGTGGATTTTATAGGAAAATGAAATTTAGTACTCAAAATAGAGTCAGTTTTACCAGATGGAGTGAGTTTGGTTCACATAAATTCTCACAATTCTTTCAATATTCATTCTCTCCTTACTGAAAGTGGGATATGAACTGAGAAGTGATAACAACAAAAATAACAAAAAAAAAATTACAACTACGTCATAATTTAGTCACTCTGGTCCGAAATATCTTATGTGGTAACAAAACATAGGAAAAATTTAGGATGTTAAACCTCTATCATCTAGAATTTTCCTAAACCAGAACCTGATTTGGAACAAAGTAATGCAGGAGACCTCTCTAAATTCCTACAATAATTAAGTAGGCACATAATATTTTGCACATTTTCAAAATTTTATCTTCAATCAATTTGAATTATGGTATAGTGCAGGGTGTAGTGCATAGCTCCTTGCTTCTTCTCCTTCTCCTCCTTCTCCTTCTCCTTCTCCCTTTCTTCCTTCCTTTTACTTTCTTCCTTTCTTTTAAAGAATCATATACATTTTTTTCTTACAGTAGAAATCCTGGGACTTTCTAATAGAGTACTGATTGCTGGGTAAGTGAAGTTGCTCTTTATTGTAAAAGGAGAAATTACAATTCTGGCTGAAACAGCAGCATATTTTTCCTAAAGAAATATGTATCATGCTTCTTCAAACAACAGTAAAATGATTTTAAACAATCTCTGTATTCCCTTTCTTAAAATTATCACCAAATCGGGGCAGCTAGGTGGCACAGTGAGTAGAGTGCTGGCCCTGGAGTCATAAGGACCTGAGTTCAGATCCAGCCTCAGACACTTAACACACATAAACAAAAAACCTAGCCGTGTGACCTTGGGCAAGTTACTTAACCCCAATTGCCCTCCAAAAAAGCAAAAAAAAAAATTATCACCAAATTAACTGTGAATAAAGCTTGTAGTTTTAATGTTTCAATGGAATATTTTTATCTTAGTTTCATCATTTTAGTCTACAATAATAATGGCCCTATGAAGATGAATGGATTACCTTCTCCAGAAAGTCAGTTGTTTTAGGCTATAGTAATGATGGTCGTATCCATTTCTTCTTCTTCTCCTTTGTGATTGACTAAATGATTCTACTTTGTTGAAAGCTATTGTGGAGGCCTAGCACCCACAGAACTACACAGAGGAGCTGACTGCCTGCTTAGGACAGCCCAGCAGCCCTGTAGGGAGGGCCAGCAAAGCACTCTGGGAGCCTACAGCACAACACAGAGAGCCGAGCCCAGGTCCTCATGAACCGTGGTTTTAGCCCCAGGGCAGCTGGGCCAGCAGCCAGCTGGAGAGACCCCAGAACACCAGCAGCTGTGTCGATACAAGAATTATCAACAAAGACATGCCTAGGACAAAGTAAGAGGTTAGTGCCCTATGGACTTTGGGACCAGTATTTGGGGAACACATTGGCTTTCCTCCCCTGGGGGCTAGAAGCCGCTGAAGAGACACTCTCCATTTTGCAGCTTCAGTGGCAGCATAAGCCCCTGGCTTAGGAACTGTAGGGAGACCCAGCGATCAGTCTTAGAGGTTAATCGCTCTTGCTTTAACCTGCTTGGATCTGGATTGTGATCTGGGGGGTGCTCTGGGGTGGTCATCCAACTTGCCAGAACCAGAAGTTGGGAAGACCCCAACATTAGGGACCAAAGCTGCCCTGTAAGGTGGCAGAGCCCTACTGTGGCAACAAACCCAAAAGTAAAGTAATTAAGTGGCAACATGCCTAAGCAAAGGAAACAAAATAAACAGGAAAATGCAACATGAGACTCCTATATTGGGCACAAAGAGGATCAAAGCATGAAACAGGAGGAGGACTGTGAGGTCAGGAATCCTGCACCAAAAGCCCCAAATAAAAATATGAACAGGTTACAAGCCATAGAGAACCTTAAGAGGGATTTTAAGAAGCAGATAAGAGAAGTGGAGGAAAAATTGGGAAGAGAAATGAGAAGTATGCAGGAAAAGTATGAAATGAGCGTCAACAGCCTGAGGAAAATAACACCTTAAAAAATAGACTAACTCAAATGGCAAAAGAGGCTCAAAAGGGCAATGAGGAGAAGAATTCCTTAAAAAGCCGAATTTACCAGATGGTAAAATGATCTCAAAATCTCACTGAGGAGATTCATTCCTTCAGAGTTAGACTGGAGCAAACGGAAGTTAGTGACTTTATGAGAAATCAATATGCTGTTAAACAGATCCAAACATAACCTTGGGGATCCTGTTGTAGGAAATGTGTATGTAAAGTTTCGCTGTGAAGAAGATGCAGAAAAGGCTGTCATTGACTTAAACAATCACTGGTTTAATGGAGAGCCAATTCACAAAGAGATTTCAACTGTGATTGACTTCAGAGAAGGCTGCTGTCACCAATATGAAATGTGAGAATGTACTCGAGGAAGCTTCTGTAACTTTATGCATCTGAAACCCATCTATAGAGAACTACGATGGAAGCTGTACAGGTGTCGTCATAAGAAGCATAGATCCTGATCAAGATCTCCTGAATGTCATTCTTGATGAAAAGATCATGGCCGTGGTGGCAGTGGTGGGGGTGATGGCAGTGCCGGTGGTGGCAGTGGTGGCAGTGGTGGCAGCAGTGGAAGAAGGGAAAGTGATAGGACACAGTAAAGAGATAGTGAAAGATCTGGTCGATTATGAGCCATGCCATTTTTATTGTATATCTGCTAGAATGTCTTATAGTTGATTGACCAAACAAAGTTCATAATGAGAATTGTTTTCTAAAAGACAAAAAAACAAAAAAGAAAGAGGGGCATCTGAGTAAAATTTGTAGTAATATGGTAAAAAACAAACAAACAATGAAAAAACATATCCAAACAAATGAAAGGCAATGTGAAATAACCCATGGGAAAAACCCCTGACCTGGAAAATAAATCCAGGAGAGATAATTTAAAGATTATTGGACTACCTGAAAGCCATGATCAAAGAAAGAACCTAGAAATCATCCTTCAAGTAATTCTCAAAGAAAATTGCCCTGATGTTTTAGACCCAGAGGGGGAAATAGAGGTTGAAAGAATCCACCAATTGCCTCCTGAAAAAGATCCCAAAAAGTAAACTCCTAGGAATATTACAGTCAGGTTCCAGAATTCCCAGAACAAGGAGAAAATATTACAAGCAGCCAGGAAGGAACAATTTCAATATTGTGGAAACACAATCAGAATAGTACAGGACCTGGCAGCTTCTGCACTGAGGGATTGAAGGGAATGGAATATGATATTCCAGAGGGCAAAAGAGCTAGGATTGGGGGGCAGAGCCAAGATGGCAGAGTAGAAACAGCTCTTCCAAGCCTCTCTGCCCCCAGATTCCCCACAAACTATGTAAAAAAGGACTGTGAACAACTACTGGAGCCCCAGCACCCACAGAATGACACTGGGAAGCTAACCTCCCGCTGAGAACAGCCCAGCATCCCTGCAGGAAGGACCAGCACAGTGGTCTGGGAGCTGGCAGCGCGCAGAGCACAGAGCACAGGAGCCGAGCCAAGCCGAGCCCAGGTCCGCGTGAGCCGAGGTTTTAGCTCCAGGGCGGCAGGGCCAGCAGCCGCCTGGAGGAACCTCAGAACACCAGGAGCTGTGGAGACTCCAGAATTATCAACATAGACATGCCTAGGACAAAGTAAGAGGTTAGTGTCTTATGGACTTTGGGACCTGTATTTGGGGAATGCGTAAGCTCCCTCCCCTGGGGGCTAGAAGCCGCTGAGGAGACACGCCATTTTGTAGTTTTCAGAGGCAGCTCTGGCTCCCAGCCTACAAATCGTGGGGAGATCCAGCGATCAGTCTTGGGGGGTAATCGGTCTTGCTTTAACCTCCCTGGATCTGGATTGTAATCTAGGGTGGAAGTTGTGGGTGGGTTTACAGCTTGCCAGAAACGGAAGTTGCCCCCCCACACATTCGGGACGAAAATTCCTCTAGCTGGCCTTAAAGCCATAGTGTGGCAACAAGCCCCAAAGTCAAGCAATTAAGTGGCAACATGCCAAGGCAAAGGAAACAGAAAAATGCAACCTTAGACGCCTATTGTGGGGGCATAGAGCGGGAAAAGGACTGTGAGGTCAGAAGTCCTGCTCCAAAAGACCCAGGGGAAAACATGACCGGGTTGCAGGCCATAGAGGACCTTAAGAAGGACTTTAAAAATCAAATAAGAAAAGTGGAGGAAAAATTAGAAAGAGAAATGAGAAGGATGCAGGAAAAGTATGAAATGCGGGTCAACAGCCTGACTGAGGAAAACAAAACCTTAAAAAATAGACTAGCTCAAATGGCAAAGGAGGCCCAAAAGGGCCATGAGGAGAAGAATGCATTAAAAAGTCAAATTTGCCAGATGGAAAAAGAATCTCAAAAGTTCACTGAGGAGATTCATTCCTTCAGAGTTAGACTGGAGCAAATGGAAGCTAGTGACTTTATGAGAAATCAAGATGCTGTTAAGCAGATCCAAACAAATGAAAGATTAGAAGGCAATGTGAAATATCTCATGGGAAAAACCACTGACCTGGAAAATAGATCCAGGAGAGACAATTTAAAAATTATTGGACTACCTGAAAGCCATGATCAAGGAAAGAACCTAGAAATCACCCTTCAAGAAATTCTCAAGGAAAACTGCCCTGATGTTTTAGATCCAGAGGGCAAAATAGAGGTTGAAAGAATCCACCAATCACCTCCTGAAAAAGATCCAAAAAAGAAAACTCCCAGAAATATTATAGCCAGGTTCCAGAATCCCTAGATCAAGGAGAAAATCCTACAAGCAGCCAGGAAGAAACAATTTCTATATTGTGGAAACACAATCAGAATAGCCTAGGACCTGGCAGCTTCTACACTGAGGGATCAAAGGGCATGGAATATGATATTCCAGAGGGCAAAAGAACTGGGAATGAACCCAAGGGTCACCTACCCAGCAAAACTGAGTATTTTGTTTCAGGGGAAAATATGGTCATTCAGTGGAATAGAGGACTTTCAAGCATTCTTGAGGAAAAAACCAGAATTGAATAGAAAATTTGACATCCAGACACAAGAAGGAAGAGATGCCTGAGAAGGTAATCAGGGAAAAGAAATCAAAAGGAACTTATCAAAGTTGAACTATTTACATTCCTATATGGAAAAGCAATAACTGTGACTGATGATATCTTTCTCACTATGAAAATAATGGAAGAAGGGTGTGTGGTCATATGAATACATATGTGAATGTGTGTGTATATGGTTACAGTTATATATGGATAGAGGGCATAGGTTGAATTTGTTGGGAAGGGAGAATACTCAAGGGATGAAATTATGAGGTGAGAGAGGAAAGTGGCAAGAGGAGATGGGGAGAGACAGGGTAGGGTAAACTATCCCATGTAGAAGAAGCAAGGGGAAGTGGTTGCAAAGGAGGGGGAGAATAAGGAAGGCTAAAAAGGCAAAACCACATTCACATGGAATTTGGTTCAGGGAGAAAATGACATACATACTAAATGGGATATCTCAACCTGCAGCAGGATAGGGGGAAGGGGGATGAGAGGAGGGATGATGGATGGGAGGGCATCCTTGGGGGGAGGGGAGGTTGGAAGTACCCACTATAGAAGAGGGACAGGATCATGTAGGGAATGGACCAGGTGGGGGGTGGGATGAGTGGGAGGGAATTATAAGCAGCCTTGTACAATATATCTACTATGATAATGTTTTGCATAGCTAGACATGTACAACATACACTGAATTACTTATCTCCCAAGAAGGAATGGGTGACAAGGGAGGAAGGAAATGGATCTGAAATTCGAGGTCGTAACATTAAATGTTTCAAATATATATAAATGCTATTATTAATACTCTTTCACTTGTAATAGGGAGATAAGATGTGCAGGCATTGGGACACAAAGATTCACCTTCCTCTAATGGAAAAGTCGATGGGGGTGTGGGAGAAGGTATGGGAGAGAGCAGATTGGAGGAAGCGATATCTTGTGGGACTACTATTCTGGGAGGTTGGGTAGGGGAATAATGGGGGGAAAATGATTGTAACTCAAAATCTGGCAGAAATGAATGATGTAAAACAGAAGTTAATAAAGCATTTGTTTAAAAAAAAAAGAGCTAGGATTGAAGCCGAGGTTCACCTACCCAGCAAAACTGAGTATTTTGTTTCAGGGGAAAATATGGTCATTCAGTGGAATAGAGGACTTTCAAGCATTCTTGAGGAAACAACCAGAGTTGAATATAAAATTTGACATCCAGACACAAGAAGCAAGAGATGCCTGAGAAGGTAATCAGGAAAAAGATATCAAAAGGAACTTATCAAAGTTGAACTATTTACATTCCTACATGGAAAAATAGTAACTGTGAGTGATGAAACATTCCTCATTATGAAAATAATTGATGAAGTATATTTGGGCATATGAATATATATGTGAATGTGTGTATATATGTTTACAGTTATACATGAATAGAGGGCACAGGTTGAATTTGGTGGGAAGGGATGATACTTAAGGGGTGAAATTAAGAGGTGAGAGAAAAAGTGGCAAGAGGAGATGGGGGAGACAGGTTAAGGTAAACTATCTCATGCTGAGGAGGCAAGGGGAAGTAGTTGCAGGGGAGGGGAAGAACAGAAAAGCAAAAAGGAAAAACCATATTCTCATTGAATTTGGCTCAGGGAGTGAATGACATGCATACTAAATGGGATATCTCACCCTGCAGGAGAGTTGGGGGGAAGGGGAATGAGAGGGGTGGATGATGGAGGAGAGGGCATCCTGGGGGGAGGGGAAGTTGAAAGTACCCACTTTCGAAGAGGGACAGGATCAAAGTAGGGAATGGACCAGGTGGGTGTGGGATGGGTGGCAGGGAAATATAAGCAGTCTTTTACAATATATCTAATAGGGTAATGTTTTGCATAGCTATACATGTACAACACATACTGAATTGCTTATCTTCCCAGAGGGAGTGGGTGACGAGGGATTAAAGGAATGGATCTGAAAACTGAATTTTCAAAATTAAATGTTTCAAATATATATAAATACTATTATTAATACTATTTTGCATGTAATTGAGAGATAAGATGTGCAGGCATTGGGGCACAGAGATTCACCTTGCCTAATGGTAAATTTGAAGGGGTATGGGAGAAGTTATGGGAGAGGTGGGATTGGATGAGGGGACATCTTGTGGGACTTCTATTCTCTGGTTGTGGGTAGGGGAAAATGGGGGAAAATTGTAACTCAAAATCTGGCAGAAATGAATTATATAAACCAGAAGTTAAAGAATTTGTTAAAAAAAAAAAGAAAACTATGGCTTCATTTTGTTCATAAGTCTTTGTGAATGCTTTATTTTGATTTTCTGTGAATGTTTTATTCTGATTTGTTATTGAATAATTAGAGAGTTCACTATACTATGTAATCAGAATCTTAAAAGCTGTTCACAGCAGCAGTTCTGTGAAAAGCTGCTCCTGCTTGGCTTGACATCTATGTAGTGCTTTAAGATTTTCAAAAAAAAAATAAAGATTTTCAAAACACGTTTAAGGTATTATTTGTTTTAGTCAGATTAGATGTTTGATAGGCTAAAAATAAATTTGTTGTAATAAGATGTATCTATTTATTTTAAAATTACATTTTAATGTTTATTTCCAAAGATGGAAAATACATATACATTAAATGATATCTACCTGTTTTTTCTGTCTGTCTGTCTATCTACCTATCTCATTGTTCTTTTAACTCTACCTTGCCATTTCAAAGTAATGTATTCATTTGTGCATTGCTTGAATATCTATGGCTATGTATATATGTAAAACCATCCATGAGCAGCTTTCCAGAGGGCTGCTGCTGTGAGCAGCTTTAAGGTTCTGATTACATTGTACAGTGAACTCTCTATTTATTCAGCAATAAATTAAAGCAAATTATTTACAGAAACCAAAGTAGAGCATTCACAATGCTATAACACAACAACTTACCACTCAAGAGGCCAAATAGTTTTCAACAGAAGATGTCTTTCAGTAAGTCCTTAACTCAGTCATCCTTAAGTTGAAATCCACCTTAAGGGACACAAAGTACTTCAGTCAATGTTCTCCACCCCTGTAATGGAAATGCAAATTTAAAGATCTTCCCTGCCCCTAGCTTAAGTGCACCTGGAGCCTGTGGTGGGAGGCTTGTTTTTCAGGAAAGCCCACACCTTGATACTTTGTGATTGGGTAGTGGGTCCAGAAGGTTGTTACATTCTCTAAGCCAGGAGAAGACTATATAAACCCTGATGAGAGGCTTTGCTTTGGGGCTCACTTTGAGAAGTGTTGTGTGATTTGACCAGATGACACTCTGGGAAGACATTGTTGAGAGCCCCCCGGCTTTGAAAACCCAGATGTTGATGCTTCCCTCTCTGGTAACTGTGATTTGGTATTGATATAATGGTTGAACAGTTTGGAAGCCTGTCTGTTTGATCTGTAAGTTCTGTAACTCTGAAGTTTGGGGTGCTGACCTTTTTCCCCTGAACTAGGTAATGTGTGTTTGTTTGATTAAAGTAAGCTTGTTAACCCATTTTGAGTTGCTTTCCTTTACAAAAGCAGATCTAAAAACCTATATTGGCAGCTACCCTGGGGATGTTGGGGTGCTTGCTGCTACAACCCCTAGGTCAGAGTATATCATAATCTTCTCAGTCAGCATTAAGTACACAAGAAGAGGTCTTTTCATCTTGACTCAAGGCTGGCTCTCAGCTTCCAAGCTACCTCTTCCAAGGTCCCAGCTCCTGCCTGAATCCACCCAAATGTTACCTGGATTTAAATGTTTCCCAGTCTCAGTTCCTCTTCCAACACCTTTTCCAGTTCCTTATCCAGTTCCCATTCTATATTGAAGCTCACAGTGTCCAGTCCACCTCAAGTCCTTCACAGTTCCTGTTTCTGGGAAGACAAAGCTTAACAGAGCCAAAACAACATTCATCCACATTGCCAGCACCATCATCAATTCAGTATCTGCCTGTGAAATCAGACCCACATACAAGATCTGAGAACTCAACATAAATTGTCAGTACAGCCCCAGGACCTCTGAATCCCTCCTCCCGGACTTTGATAAATAGACAGCAAGAAAATCATTTTTCAGGGCTTCCCAGAAGGTATCAGAGCTTCTATAACAAAAATCAATGCACCCAAAACAGACAAATAGAGTTCCTTGCTACCACAAAGTCCTGCTTCTCAATTCTGCCACCAAAAATGCTCTCTTCGCAGTTCTATTATCTCCCAACCTGCTCTTCTTCTTATATATAGTCATTAGCTCCTCTTTGTTCTACCCTTTCCTGTTGCATCAGCAATAGAGGTTCACATTTTTGGAGTTCACAAGTTGTGGGATTCACAAGTTTTATTTCTTTGCATAAACTTGAATGAATCATGGGCAAGGCTTAAAAGAAACTTGAACTGAATCAGGGTGCTAAATAATTAAATAGCTGAAACAAGGCATTCAATACTTTTTGCTTGCCATTGCATTATGCATATATATATATGCAGGCATATATACATATATATGTATATGCATATACATAGATGCATTTATATACACATATGCATACATATACATTTACATATAACTTACTAATGCCAGACAATACACTAATTACTGAAACTGCATAAACCCATGCATCACATCCACACATGTTTGTATATGCATGCATACACACATGTAGATACATGCACACATACATGCATAAATACATACATCCATGTATACATTTGTATGGGTGTGCAATTATCAATATTTTTTTCCAAGAGAAAGAAACCTTACCATCAACAAATTTTTATTCTGATACCTGAAGACACAAGTAGAGAAGCAGAGATACATTTAGTTCCAATGATCCCTACTGTGAATATCGCAAGACACCTCGTAATAATAAGGGGATTTGAAGATCTTCCCTGCCCCTGAATAGGTTTAAGTGAATTTGAGGACCTTTCTTGATTTGAAAATAATCTCTGCCCCCTAATAGCCTGAATGTGGTCACATGGAGGTTGTGGTAGGAGGCTTGTTTTTCAGGAAGGCAGAACTTTTGTTAATTTGTAGTCAAGTAGGTAAGGGGGGTTGTGATGTCTGACTCTGGAGAAGAGTATATATTCTTCTGAGGTAAAGTTTTGCTTTGGGGTTCACTTATGGGAAGAGTTGTGTGATTTGACCAGATAAGACTCTGGGCAGCCATTGAGTCCCCAAGTTTCTCTCTCTGGTGACTAACTTTATGTATGTAATGGTCAGACAGCTAGAAGTCCTGTTTGTTGGTCTGCTGAACTTTCTCTCTCTCTCTCTCGCTCTCTCTGTTTTTTTGCCTGTTTGTAACTTCTGTTTGTATTCTCTGAAGTTAAGAGTCCTGTATTTTCCCCCTTAACTAAGTAAATGATGTTTGATTAAGATTGAGAAACAGCTTATCCAAGCCATTCTGCCCCCAGATTCCCCCCAAACTATGTAAAAGGGGACTCTGAACAACTTCTGGAACCCCAGCACCCACAGAACGAAACACAGAAGCTAACCTCCCGCTGAGGACAGCCCAGCAGCCCTGCAGGAAGGACCAGCACAGCAGTCTGGGAACCGGCAGCACGAAATGCGCAGAGAGCAGGAAGCAGAGACGAGCGGAACCCAGGTCCGCATGAGCCGAGGTTTTAGCCCCAGGGCGGCAGGGCCAGAAGCCAGCTGGAGGAACCCCAGAACACCAGCAGCTGTGGCGACTCCAAAATTATCAACATAGACATGCCTAGGACAAAGTAAGAGGTTAGTGGCCTATGGATTTGGGGACCTGTATCTGGGGAAATGTGTCGGCTCCCACCCCTTGGGGCTAGAAGCCGCTGAGGAGACACTCCATTTGGTAGTTTTCAGAGGCAGCTCTGGCTCCCAGCCTGCAATTAATTGTAGGGAGATCCAGCGATCAGTCTTGGGGGGCGTAATCGCTCTTGCTTTAACCTCCCTGGATCTGGATTGTGATCTAGGGTGGAAGTCGTGGGTGGGTTTACAGCTTGCCAGAAACGGAAGTTGCCCCCCACACGTTCGGGACAAAAATTCCTCTATCTGGCCTTAAAGCCATAGTGTGGCAACAAGCCCAAAAGTCAAGTAATTAAGTGGCAACATGCCAAGACAAAGGAAACAGAAAAATGCAACCTTAGACTCCTATTTTGGGGGCATAGAGAGGAAAAAGGACTGTGAGGTCAGAAGTCCTGCTCCAAAAGACCCAGGGGAAAACATGAGCGGGTAGCAGGCCATAGAGGACCAAAAGAAGGACTTTAAAAATCAAATAAGAGAAGTAGAGGAAAAATTGGAAAGAGAAATGAGAAGGATGCAGGAAAAGTATGAAATGCGGGTCAACAGCCTGACTGAGGAAAACAACACCTTAAAAAACAGACTGACTCAAATGGCAAAGGAGGCCCAAAAGAGCAATGAGGAGAAGAATGCCTTAAAAAGTCGAATTTGCCAGACGGAAAAAGAATCTCAAAAGTTCACTGAGGAGATTCATTCCTTCAGAGTTAGACTGGAGCAAATGGAAGCTAATGACTTTATGAGAAATCAAGATGCTGTTAAGCAGATCCAAACAAATGAAAGATTAGAAGGCAATGTGAAATATCTCATGGGAAAAACCACTGACCTGGAAAATAGATCCAGGAGAGACAATTTAAAAATTATTGGACTACCTGAAAGCCATGATCAAAGAAAGAACCTAGAAATCACCCTTCAAGAAATTCTCAAGGAAAATTGCCCTGATGTTTTAGATCCAGAGGGAAAAATAGAGGTTGAAAGAATCCACAGATCACCTCCTGAAAAAGATCCAAAAAAGAAAACTCCCAGGAATATTATAACCAGGTTCCAGAATCCCTAGATCAAGGAGAAAATACTACAAGCAGCCAGGAAAAAAACAATTTCAATATTGTGGAAACACAATCAGAATAGCACAGGACCTGGCAGCTTCTACACTGAGGGATTGAAGGGCATGGAATATGATATTCCAGAGGGCAAAAGAACTGGGAATGAACCCAAGGGTCACCTACCCAGCAAAACTGAGTATTTTGTTTCAGGGGAAAATATGGTCATTCAGTGGAATAGAGGACTTTCAAGCATTCTAAAGGAAAAAAACAGAATTGAATAGAAAATTTGACATCCAGACACAAGAAGGAAGAGATGCCTGAGAAGGCAATCAGGGAAAAGAAATCAAAAGGAACTTATCAAAGTTGAACTATTTAAATTTCTATATGGAAAAGCAATACCTGTTACTGATGATATCTTCCTCACTCTGAAAATAATGGAAGAAGGTTGTGTGGTCATATGAATACATATATGACTTATGTGTATATGGTTACAGTTATATATGGATAGAGGGCATAGGTTGTATTTGTTGGGAAGGGAGAATAATCAAGGGATGAAATTATGAGGTGAGAGAGGAAAGTGGCAAGAGGAGATGGGGAGAGACAGGGTAGGGTAAACTATCTCATGTAGAAGAAGCAAGGGGAAGTGGTTGCAAGAGAGGGGGAGAATAGGAAGGCAAAAAGGCAAAACCACATTCTCATTGAATTTGGTTCAGGGAGAGAATGACATACATACTAAATGGTATATCTCAACCTGCAGCAGAATAGGGGGAAGGGGGATGAGAGGAGGGATGATGGATAGGAGGGCATCCTTGGGGGGAGGGGAGGTTGGAAGTACCCACTATAGAAGAGGGACAGGATCATGTAGGGAATGGACCAGGTGGGGGGTGGGATGAGTGGGAGGGAATTATAAGCAGCCTTGTCCAATATATCTACTATGATAATGTTTTGCATAGATAGACATGTACGACATATACTGAATTACTTATCTCCCCAGAGGGAATGGTTGGCAAGGGAGGAAAGAAATGGATCTGAAATTTGAGGTTTTAACGTTAAATGTTTCAAATATATATAAATACTATTATTAATAAAAATTTAAAAAAGAAGTAAAAAAAAGAAAAAAAAGAAACTGAGAAGACTGTAACTAGTGAGTGCCAGAGTTGTGATTGAATCCAAGAGCAATCTTAATTCTACGTACAGAGCTTTTTTCTAAAGCACACTTGCTCTCTAGTCATTTGTTTCTACCTATCCTTGCCCCTAATTCTTAGATTTCTTAAGATCTTTTCCATGTAATTTATTTCTACCTGAGGAAGACATATAAACTATCTTTTTTCTGCTTGGTTACCATGACATCAAAGTGTTTGTAAAAGTAACAACACCTTGGTTGCTAAGGAGATACTGTTTCTACAAATCTTAACTCATCATATCAGTTGGAAAACAGACCAGGAGGGCAAAAAGGGATGGACATCTTTATTTAAATTTTTGCAAGTGGGTTGGGTTGGTTTATCTAAGATGTCAGTAAAGAAAGACATTGCTTATTTTAGATCCTATCCTTAGGTTTATTTTCATCGGAGCCTATAATTGGGTCCCACAGTTAAATGTTGCTGCCTAGATTAGGGACTATTAGAATGGGAAATAAACTAGGAAACTAAAGAAATAGTTATTTTCACTGAAAGAACAAAATTCCCAAATCCCCAAGTTCTATTTAGTCAGAGCTTTCTCAGTGAACTCTTTAATGATCTAGTTGAAAGGAAATCACACAATTTATGCAGTTTAGTAAAAGGTCATTTATTGGCTTAATTCTGCAATAGAAACATTTTCTTAGAAATTCAAGATACCTGGCCATTAACCTGAATCTCTATAAGATGGTTTCAAAGACTAATTCAGGTAAGTTAGTAGAAGCAATAATGCAAAGAAAATAATTTAGGCTCTATTAAATACATGTGATGAATTAGTGTTTCAGGGATCGATTCCTATCTGAATATCCATTAAAATATTTAAATGGTCTTCAAATGTTAAACCTTTCACCCTGTACTCTTTGTGAAGCTTACTAGTTTGAAAAGATCTCTTCTTATAATTTCCTATAGGTAAGTACTTTTTCCTGTGCATTGCTATGTGTATATTGTTTTTAGATTATTTTAAATTACATGAAAAAAGACATCTAGAATATATTAAACATTTCAAGAAAACTTGAAAAGCACAAAGGAATCAGATTGAAAAATAACTTTATTACGTGTCTTTCACTTTAGGAAAAATCAACATATTTGGAATATATAGACAAAAGGATATATTATTTCGAAGTGACTTAAAATAGAAAATTAAATCAAAAAACATTTAATATTAAGCTTATTTTAAGTTGGCCTGAAGTATGAAGGAATTAGATTCCCCAAACAAATATTAAGTGCCTAACATGTGCAAGGAGCTCTGCAAAGCATATGTGTAGACAAATGAGAAAGAAACTCAACTCCAAGTCACTTGCATCTACTGAAATGTAATGACTAACACAGGAATTGCCAGAAAGGGCCATAGCTGTGATCAATTCAAACCAGTATTCTATTTCCAAAAGAGGCTCCAAGAATATGGTGTTGGAAAGTGTTATTTTCCTTTCTGATTCTCTTAGAATATTTATCCAAATCCCATGAAATCTATTTACATTCCCTTCTATAACTTTATCTGTGCTTGTGGGTTCCATAAACATTATATGCTGCCTTAAGCAGCATATACTAAAAATTCAGTATACCTGTGATGTCAAAGAAATGGGTATTCCCTCCTAATAGTCCATACTTTAGTTTTTATTTGGATTTTTCAAAGTTTTATTTCCTCTGATTTTCTGTTTTCCCATATATCCTACATAGAACATATTCCAAAGGAACAGAGGAGTGAGGAAGGAGGTCACATTGATATTTTAACATTCTCTTTGTACCAGTAGAGTAAATGGATTTACTGGATCTTTAACACATTGTACATAAATATTATCCAAGATGATAGCTCTCATTATGGATTTTAGATTTATCTAAGTGAAGTTTCAAAAGATATATTGTTTCTGTATGCTAAAGCATCCCATCAGCTAGTGGAAGGTGGATATAGATATGAAAGAGATAGACGCTTCTCATCACAACATTTTGGACATTGACATTCATGGATAAAATGTTCATATTCATGCTTAGTCTTTATTTTAATACTATTGCCCCAATTCTTTCAGTTATCCTCAAATGGCAGTCCCATTATCTTCTAATCATTTCCATTGACCTTTTCTGAACTTTATTTCCAGATCAAGTTCTTTCTCTATTACACCAGTGTCATAAAATTAGTTAGATCCCTTTTGGCTTTATTTTGTTTTCTCCACCAGGAGTGTTTAGTGTCACCCACACATTTGAACTTTCCTGTTTATTCCTCATACCAAAACCAATTTTAAATCAGTTAAATTAGACCAGTTATAGTACTGTCTCCCAAGGAACCACAGTCTTTATTCTTCCCCATTTGGTTAGTGCCTATAGAGTTCTGTTCATTTTGTGTCTCTGTCAATTTGTTACAAAACATGCCTCCAGGATCCCGATTATAATTTTTAACATAGTATTTAATGTGGAACTTTGTAAAAGGCTTTTTGATTGTCAAAATGGATTTCATCAACCACTTCCCTTTTAACTTTTTTGTCTATATTTCTATATCCACCCTCTCTGAACTCCAGAAATCATAAATAACTCACATTTATAGAAGGTTATATGGCTTATAAAATACTTTCCTTACAACAAATCTAAGAAAAGTAGTAAGTCAGTCATAATTTCCCTTTTCAGCAACCATATTGCCTTTTCACATAGGCTACTTTTATTTAAGTGTTAAATGAGCTTACCCTATATTATAAAGCCTACAAGCTAACCTCATTCAGAAATGACTTATTGCTCAATAAATTCATGTATTTCCTCTGAATAACTTTTTTATGAACATGGTCATATCTGTAGTCCTGTTTTGTGACATTTTTCCAAAAAAAGTTATGTATTTATATTTTAATAAATTACTCCCCCCCAAAATTATTCCTAGATGATTTCAAATTTTTTGATCATGGCGTTTGATTTCAGTGATATATTTTACTTTAGTTTTCTAATTTGGTTAAGAATACTAATTTGGGAGCTTGAATCCTGATGGAAGAAAACTAATTGATATTTTTCCTTTCATTGTTTGGTTTTATTTCTTCTTTACTGTTTTTTCATCCCATCTAGTAAATTACACCTCTGTACCTTGACTAATGTCTATTATGAAAGTATTTGAAGATCCTATAATGGACTATATGCCGTCATGGGGGGTGGCAGGAGGGAGGGAAGAGAAATTTTAAGCTCAAGGAACTATGGAATTGAATCTTGTAAACTAAAAATAAATAAAAGAATACTAATTTGGGTGATAGTGCCATAGGATTTTCCAATACAAGCATCACTGATACAGAGGCTCCTTACAAGTCTACCCACTATGGGGAGGAGAACCAAAATGGCAGAGTAGAAGCAAAAAAAACTTGACTTAGGCTCTGGCTCCAAACACGTCAAATAACTGTAAAAAAATTACTCTAAAAATTTTTAAGCTACAGAACCGACAAAGTGACAGAGAGAAAAAATCTCCCACTGAAGATGGCTGGCAGGCCAATAGCAAAGGTGTACCAAAGCACACTGGGAGCATAGTGCAGTCCTGCAGGAGCTATGTGGTTCCAGCCCCAGGGTGCCCACTACCAGCAGTGGCCAGAACAGAATTTAGAAGAGTGAATAACCAGCAGTTGTGGCAGCTTCCAGACTTCTCAAACACCAAAGACAAAATAAACGGTTGGTGTAGAACTTTGTTGGAAGAGGGGGAGACAAAAGAGCGAGGTCCAGCTGCTGCCCATGGGGCAAGAAGTGGGTGGAAATGGGGCAGTTGCTCCAAGTGGCTGCTGTAGGACCCCCTGATGGGAAGATTGTAGGAGGACCAAGAAACTAATCAGAGGTTAATTGCTCTTGTTTTAAACTGCTTGGATCTGGATTGTGGTCTTTGATAGTGGTGGGGTGTGTGACCAGTGAGCCAGAGCTTGTGGGGGCAGTATAGAAAGCACCCTCCTAACAGCTTTAGCAGCTATGAAAACTCCAGCAATTTTGGACAATGCTCTATCGATTCTGAAAGCAGAGTTTTACTGTGACAAAGAGATCAAGGATCAAGTGATTGGCTGGCAATATGAGCACAAATTGAAAACAAAATAATTTTGGGGGGACAAAAGGGGTTAAGGCATGGAGTGGGAAGAAGACAGTGAAGACAGAAAACCCCCAAGAAAAATGTAAACTGTTTACAGGCCAAGGAGGAGCTTAAGAAGGATTTTGAAAATCAAGTAAGAGAACTGGAGGAAAAAATTGGGAAGAGAAATGAGAAGGATGCATGAAAATCATAAAAATAACAAAAACAAATCAACAGCCTGCTAAAAGAGACCCAAAAATAAACTAAAGAAAATAACACCTTAAAAATAGACTAATTTAAAAGGCAAAAGAGGTCCAAAAAGCCAATCAGGAGAAGAATGCCTTAAAAAGAAGAATGAAGGGGGGGGGGCAGAGCCAAGATGGCAGAGTAGAAACAGCGTGTCCAAGCCACTCTCCACCCCAGTTCACCTCCAAACTATTTAAAAGGAGACTCTTAACCTCTGGAGCCCCAGCACCCACAGAACAACACAGAAGGGACCCCAGAGCACCAGCAGCTGTGGCGATTCCAGAATTATCAACATAGACATGCCTAGGACAAAGTCAGAGGTTAGTGCCCTATGGACTTTGGGACCAGTATTTGGGGAACGCATCGGCTTCTTCCCCTGGGGGCTAGAAGACACTGAGGAGACATGCCATTTTGTAGTTTTCAGAGGCAGCTCCAGCTCCTGGCCTGCAAACTATAGGGAGATCCAGCGATCAGTCTTGGGGGGTAATCGCTCTTGATTTAACCTCCCTGGATCTGGATTGTGATCTGGGGTGGATGTGGTGGGTGGATTTCCAGCTTGCTAGAAACAAAAGTTGTCCCCCACACATTCAGGATGAAAGTTCCCCTGTCTGGAGGCAGAGCCATAGTGCGGCAACAAGCCCAAAAGTCAAGTACTTAAGTGGCAACATTCCAAGGCAAAGGAAACAAATTAAACAGAAAAATGCAACCTTAGACTCCTACTTTGGGAGCAAAGAGGATTGAAGCATGGAACAGTCAGAGGACTGTGAGGTCAGAAATCCTGCTCCAAAAGCCCAATAGGAAAATATGAGCAGGTTACAGGCCATAGAGGACCTTAAGAAGGACTTTAAAAACCAAATAAGAGAAGTGGAGGAAAAACTGGGAAGAGAAATAAGAAGGATGCAGGAAAAAGTATGAAATGAGGGTCAACAGCCTGACTGAGGAAAGTAAAAGGGGGTAAAGGAGAAGATATGGGAGAGAGCAGATTGGAGGAAGCGATATCTTGTGGGACTGCTATTCTGGGAGAGTGGGTAGGGGATAAACAGGGGGGAAAGATAATAGTAACTCAAAATCTGGCAGAAATGAATGATGTAAAACAGAAGTTAATAAAGCATTTGTTTTAAAAAAAGAAGAATGAAAAGGAATTTCAAAAGTTCACTGCAGAGAATAATTCCTTCAATATTAGAATGGAGCAATTGGAAACTAATGACTTTGTGACATATCAAGATACTGTAAAACAGATCCAAGCAAATGAAAACAGAGAAGGCAATGTGAAATATCTCATTGGAAAAATACTGACCTGGAAAATAGATCCAGGTGAGAATTTAAAAATTATTGGACTACCTGAAAGCCATGATCAAAAAAAAGAACCTAGACACCATCTTTCAAGAAATCATCAAGCAAAATTTCCCTGATATTCTAGAACCAGGGGGAAAAATATAAATTGAAGCATTTCACCAATCTTCTCTTGAAAAAGATACCAAAAAGAAAACTCCTAGGAATATTATAGCCAAATTCCATAGTTTCCAGGTCAAGGAGAAAATACTGCAAGCAGTCAGGAAGAAACTATTTGAGTACTGTGGAAACGCAATAAGGATAATACAAAACCTAACAGCTTCTACCTTAAGGGATTGAAGGGCTTGGAATTTGATATACTCTACATCAAACGAGCTAGGACTAAAACCAAGAATCACCTACCCAGCAAAACTGTGTATAATGCTTCAGGGGAAAATATGGTCATTCAATGAAATAGAGGATTTTCAAGTATTCTTGATGAAAAAACCAGAGCTGAACATATAATTTTTTTTTACTTTTTTTTTAATTTTTTATTTGAAACATTTAATGTTACGACCTCAAATTTCAGATCCATTTCCTTCCTCCCTTGTCACCCATTCCTTCTTGGGAGATAAGTAATTCAGTATATGTTGTACATGTCTAGCTATGCAAAACATTATCATAGTAGATATATTGCACAAGGCTGCTTATAATTCCCTCCCACTCATCCCACCCCCCACCTGGTCCATTCCCTACATAATCCTGTCCCTCTTCTATAGTGGGTACCTCCAACCTCCCCTCACCCCAAGGATGCCCTCCTATCCATCATCCCTCCTCTCATCCCCCTTCCCCCTATCCTGCTGCAGGTTGAGATATCCCATTTAGTATGTATGTCATTTTCTCCCTGAACCAAATTCCATGTGAATGTGGTTTTGCCTTTTTAGCCTTCCTTATTCTCCCCCTCCTTTGCAACCACTTCCCCTACATGAGATAGTTTACCCTGCCATGTCTCTCCCCATCTCCTCTTGCCACTTTCCTCTCTCCCCTCATAATTTCATCCCTTGAGTATTCTCCCTTCCCAACAAATTCAACCTATGCCCTCTATCCATATAACTGTAACCATATACACACACATTCACATATGTATTCATATGACCACACCCCCTTCTTCCATTATTTTCTTTTTTTTTAAATTAATTTATTAGTTTAGGTTCAGTTAAGAAGATTCAATTCCATAGTTCCTTGATTTTCAAATTTCCTTTACTTCCCTCCCCCCTCCCCTCATGACAGCATATAGTACAGTATAGGGTCTGCAAATGCATTCATATTAAACATTATTCCAATTACAAAGGCATATTGTACTAGGTGGGATGAAAGATGATAAGGAAGAAGTAAAACCAAACAATGAGAAGAACAAGATCATTTAGTTTTCTTCCATCAGGATTCAGGCTCAGTTCTTTCTAGTTATATCTCTGGATGGCGCATTTCTCACTTTCTTGAGTCATTCGGGATTAACATATCACTGCATTGCTGAAAAGAGTCCAGTCTGTCATAGTTGGTCGTCACAGATATGGTATGTCTGTGATTGTATACAAATTTCTTCTGATTCTACTCTTCTCGCTCAGCATCAGTTTGTATAAGTCTCTCCAGGTAATTATGAAATCCGTCACCTCATTTCTTATAGCACAATAAAATTCCATTACATTCATATACCACAACTTGTTTAGCCATTCCCCAATTGATGGGCACCCCTTTAGTTTCCAATTCTTTGCAACCACAAAAAGGGCTGCTAAAATATTTTTGTACATATGGTTCTTCCTCCCACTACTATGATCTCTTTGGGATATAACCCTAAAAGTGGTATGGCTGGGTCAAAGGGTATGAAATTATTTATAATCCTTTGGGCATAATTCCAGATTGCTCTCCAGAATGGTTGGCTAAGTTCACAACTCCACCAGCAATGTATTAGCGTTCCAATTTGCCCACATCCTCTCCAGCATTTGTCACTTTCTTGTTTTGTCATCTTAGCCAATCTGACTGGAGAGATGTGGTATCTCAGAGTTGTTTTCATTTGCATTTCTCTAATTAATAGTGATTTAGAGCATTTCTTCATATGCTTATAGATATCTTTAATTTCTTTCTCTGAGAACTGCCTGTTCATATCCTTTGACCATTTATCAATTGGGGAATGACTTGTATTCATATAGATTTGGCTCAATTCTCTATAAATTTTAGAAATGAGTCCTTTATCAGAGACACAAGTTGTAAAAATTCTTTCCCAATTTCCCACCTCCCTCTTGATCTTGGTTACATTGGCTTTATTTGTGCAGAAGCTTTTCAATTAAATGTAATCAAAATTATCCATTTTGCATTTTATAATGCTCTCTAATTCTTGTTTGGTCCTAAAATCTTCCCCTCTCCACAGATCTGTCAGGTAAACTATTCCTTGCTTTCCCAAATTGCTTACAGTATCATCCTTTACACCTAGATCATGCACCCATTTAGACTTGATTTTGGTATATGGTGTTAGATAGTGATCTATGCCCAGTTTCTGCCATACTGTATTCCAGTTTTCCCAGCAGTTTTTGTCAAATAGTGCATTCTTATCCCAAAAACTGGGGTCTTTGGGTTTATCGAACAATAGATTGCTATATTCATTAACTGCTGGGTCTCCTGCACCTAATCTATTCCATTGATCCACTACTCTACACCTCTGCCAGTACCAAGCAGTTTTGATGACTGCTGCTGTATAATACAGATGAAGATCTGGCATAGCTAGTCCACCTTCCCTAGCATTTCTTTTCATTAATTCCCTTGATATTCTAGACCGTTTGTTTTTCCAAATAAATTTTGTTATTATTTTGTCTAACTCTACAAAGTAGTTTTTTGGTAAATTGATTGGAATGGCACTAAATATATAATTTAGTTTGGGTAAAATTGTCATTTTTATTATATTAGCTCGACCCAGCCACGAGCAATTGATATTTTTCCAACTATTTAGATCTGATTTTATTTGTGTGAGTAGTGTTTTGTAGTTGTGATCATATAGATTCTGGGTTTGTTTTGGCAAGTAGATTCCCAAATATTTTATAATGTCTACAGTGACTTTAAATGGGATTTCTCTTTCTATCTCTTGCTGTTGAGTTTTATTAGAGATGTACAGGAATGCTGAGGATTTATGTGGGTTTATTTTATATCCTGCAACTTTGCCAAATTTATTTATTGTCTCAAGTAATTTTTACTTGATTCTCTAGGATTCTCTAAGTATATCATCATATCATCTGCAAAGAGTGACAGCTTGGTCACTTCTTTGCCTAATTTGATTCCTTTGATTTCTTTTTCTTCTCTAATTGCTACTGCTAACGTTTCTAGTACCAGATTGAATAAGAGGGGTGATAGTGGACACCCTTGTTTCACTCCTGATCTTATTGGAAAGGCTTCTAGTTTATCCCCATTGCATATAATACTTGCTGATGGTTTTAGATAGATGCTAGCAACTATTTTAAGGAAGGCTCCATTTATTCCTATACTTTCTAGTGTTTTTAATAGGAATGGATGTTGTACTTTGTCAAAAGCCTTTTTTGCATCTATTGAGATGATCATGTGGTTTTTGCTAGTTTTGTTGTTGATATGCTCAATTATATTGATGGTTTTCCTAATATTAAACCATCCTTGCATTCCTGGAATGAATCCTACCTGATCAGGGTGTATTATTTTGTGATAAGTTGTTGGAGTCTTTTGGCTAATATTTTATTTAGAATTTTTGCGTCTAAATTCATGAGGGAGATTGGTCTATAATTTTCTTTCTCTGTTTTATCTCTTCCTGATTTAGGAATCAGTACCATATTTGTGTCATAGAAAGAGTTTGGTAGGACTCCTTCTTCACTAATTTTCCCAAATAGTTTGTAGAGTATTGGAATCAATTGTTCTTTAAATGTTTGATAGAATTCACTAGTGAACCCATCTGGCCCTGGAGATTTTTTCCTAGGGAGTTCATTGATGGCTTGTTTGATTTCTTTTTTCTGAGATGGGGTTATTTAGGTAATTCACTTCCTCTTCAGTTAATCTGGGCAATTTGTGATTTTGTAAATATTCATCCATTTCACTAAGATTGTCATATTTATGTGCATACAATTGGGAAAAATAATTCCTCATTATTTTTTTGATTTCCACTTCATTGGAGGTAGATTCACCCTTTTTATTTTTGATACTCATAATTTGGTTTTCTTCTTTCTTTTTTTTTATCATATTGACTAAGGGTCTATCAATTTTGTTGATTTTTTTTCATAAAACCAGCTCTTAGTTTTATTTATTAATTCAATGGTTTTCTTAATTTCAATTTTATTAATCTCACCTTTGGTTTTCAATATTTCTAATTTAGTACTAAATTGGGGATTTTCAATTTGTTCTTTTTCTAGCTTTTTCAATTGCATGTCCAATTCACTGACCTCCCTTCTCTCTTCTTTAATTAAGTATGCACTCAGGGATATAAAACTTCCCCTGAGAACTGCCTTTAGTGCATCCCACAAATTTTGGTATGTTGTTTCATTATTATCATTCTCTTGAATGAAATTATTGATTGTTTCTATAATTTCTTCTTTGACCCACCAATTTTTTAGGATTAAATTGTTTAGTTTCCAATTAGTTTTTTAGTCTATCTTTCCATGGCCCTTTATTGCATATAATTTTTATTGCATCATGATCTGAGAATGATGCGCTTACTATTTCTGCCTTTCTGCACTGGATTGTGAGGTTTTTATGCCCTAGTACATGGTCTATTTTTGAGTATGTACCATGCACTGCTGAGAAGAGAGTAAATTCCTTTTTATCCCCATTCAGTTTTCTCCAGAGATCCATCATATCTAGTCTCTCTAAGATTCTATTCACCTCCTTAACTTCTTGTTTATTTTGAGGTTAGATTTATCGAGTTCAGAGAGGGGGAGATTAAGGTCCCCCACTAGTATAGTTTTGCTATCTATTTCTTCCTCTAATTCCTTTAACTTCTCCTCTAGAAATTTGGATGCTATACCACTTGGTGCATATAAATTAAGTAGTGATATTGCTTCATTCTCAATGGTGCCTTATAGTAGGATATAGTTTCCTTCCTTATCTCTTTTAATTAGATCTATTTTTGCTT
>WOXC01000161.1:0-419430 GCA_011680675.1 Gymnobelideus leadbeateri | reverse complement strand
TGTGTCTTCAATTATAGTCTTTTCAACTACCTGAAATGCCTTCCCTTCTCTTTCTTCCCTTTTCCAAATCTTATACAACCCTCAAGGCTCAACTCTAGCCCTAATATCTATAGAAAGTCTTTACAGATACTGTTGATTTTCCCTTTTATTTTTAACACCTACATCTGTGATTCTTTGGACCTTATATATTTTTTATAAAGATGCTGAACTGACATCTTCTGTTTTTATATCATTTTCATCTCCAAATATATAGTTTTTCCTCCCAGAGGGACCCCAGAACACCAGCAGTGACCATTCCTAAGAGACATAAAGATGGAGATAGTGAGAGGCAGAGAGAGAGAGAGAGAGAGAGAGAGAGAGAGAGAGAGAGAGAGAGAGAGAGAGAGAAAGAGAAAGGGGGGGGCGGCAAAAGAAAATAATCTATTAACCAAATCTGACAATATATGCAATGTTCCATAGCCATAGTCCCTTACCTCTGCAAAGAAGGGATGCAGGGACATTTATTTTCTTCTCTTCATTGATATAAACATTAAATATTTTAACCATTATAATGATATATGTCAGGGCATATGGGCTAGGGAGGAAAAACTATCTCTCCCTTTACCTCCCCCTGCTTTCTAATAGCAACACAGGGGTCACACTCCACATAACAATTCCTTGTTCCTCAAATGTTCAGCTCTCTCTAGGACATGACAGGTTTAGCTTTTTAAAGACTCCTAGGAGTGTGGACAATCTTCAGTCAACCAGTGCCCAGTTTCCCCTCCAATTTAATAAGATAAATTTTTCACACTTCTTAAAGGGGTAACAGTCCATACACACAAATTTGCACATCATCTACATTTTATTACTTGTTTGCCTCTCTTTTCTACTTTTTATTTTCTGTGATTCTATCAACTGGGGTATCAACTACACTCAAGGCATAGAATATCAAAGCTAGAAGGGCCCTTAAAACACAGAAGCATCAATTAAAATTGAAATGACCCTTAGAATATAGAACTAAAAATGGTTAGAGCTGAATGGCTCTATTGGAATATATATATATATATATATATATATGTTTGTATGTATATATATATATATATATATATATATATATATATATGTGTGTGTGTATGTATATATATATATATATATATATATATATATATATATATATATATATATATATATATATATATATATATATATGTATATTTTTTTTATTGGCCTTGGAATGCAGAATGTGAGAACAGAGAATATTAGCCCTATAAAAGGGACGTTGCCAAACATCTAGGACATATAAGGTGTATAATATTTCTTTCATCTTTTTTTTTATTCCAACCCTATCATTTAATAGATAAAGAAATTGAGACTTCAGAAGAGGGAATAACTAGCACAACATCATATAATGTTTATTGAACCAAAACTGAACTCTAGTCCTTTTGACTCCTAATGAAGAGACCTATCTATATCCATCAAACTAGACATTCAGTAAGAAAGAAGCTGGTAATATTTCATTATATTGTATATCTGAAGAATGTTAGACAAGATATTTCAGAATATTCTGATTTTGGAACCCAAATTATCTGGGCTAAAGGACTACATGGATCCATCAAACCAAATACACAATTCCTCTTTTAATTTATAGCAGTATATGTGATCCCTCAATTCTGGTGCCTGGAGGTGGGCTCTTTAGAGGTAGGTAATCTTTGTCACCATTCAGGGAAGACTCTGGAAAAACTGACATTTGAAGAGAGTTTGAACTGAGGTGAAAGGAATTTGACTTTTGGAAGAATCCAGGTGGCTAGCAACCTCAGAAGGGACCATGCTGTCAAGTATGATAGAGGCACCCATTGTGCTGGCTTAGAATGCAACTGACCCTCAGTGTTCCCAAACAGCTATAATGAGAGAGGAAGTTAACAATCAGAGGAGGCTGTTCAAATAATCCCTCTGTGGGTTACTCCAAGCTCATTTTCTTGGTAAGAGTGTTATGAGGTCTAGTATAATGGGCCAAGATGCCCATCGCTCTTCCTGTCTCACTGGGTAGGCTGTTCGCTGGAGTCCTAATTAACACCAGACAAGGGTCATTTGTATTCTTTACAAGTGCCTGGTCTTTCTCTGAGGAATATTCCCCCCTTCGGGAAAGACACTTTAACTAGCTAATATTTTTATGATTAGACAAGTACAGCTTTCTTAAATAAAGTGCCCTCTCCTCTAACAAGTGTAAGTACAGGCTGGATCAAGCTCTGTAAATAATTCATCTCCCTGTTGGGTCTGTTGTGTATGTGTTTATGTGTGTGGATTTTTAGTTGGTTAGGTTTTGGGGCCTTTTCAAATTTTCGCTCTCTTGTTTTTTGAGGGGGGCATCAATTTCTTACATAAATTACTCCAGGGGCCTGGAATATGCTTTGGGTAGTCCTCTTTCCATCAACATAGATCTAAATCTCCATGACTAGGTAGATGAGTCTTCATGAGTTTTTGAACTTAAAGCAAAACCAAACCAAAATTTAAAAAAGCAAAACAAACAAAACCAACAACCACTGTCCCCAGATATTCCTTGATGCTGTACGTTCAACAATAGACACCCAGCCACCCATCAAAAGGATTGTGCTTATAGCTTTATCAGTTTAGTACAAGATGTTGTCATTTGTCTTCCACAGGCAAAATCTTTGCTAGTCCAAGCACATATCCACATGCAATGGAACTGAGGAGCACTTCAATGCAGGTTTTGTATTAATATGCAAGTAGATAGATAGATAGATAGATAGATAGATAGATAGATAGATAGATAGATAGATATAGATATAGATATAGATGTAGATACAGATATAGATACATAAATATATTGCAACATCAAAAACCATTTGAACTCTGATCAATATCCCTTTTCTTGGCCTAGAAGGTGAACTATAGTCATAGAATGAGACACAGGTTGTCAGAAACGGCCAATATGTTGACTCTTGCTTAACTATTCACTGTTACATAGTATCGAGTCACAGCTCATTTGGGAGTGACAACTACATAAAAAATGGGGAAAAAGCCACCAATGAAACATTTATTTGAAAAAGAAAGACCCTTCAGTTGAAGCATAAATAAACAAAGCATGGTACATGAAGGTAATGGAATATTATTGTACCACAAGAAGTGATAAATAAAAATAATACAGAGAAATATGGATAGACACGAACTTCTGAGAAGCAAAATAAATAAAACCTGGAAACCAATATACAAAATGACTATAACAAAGCAAATAGAAAGAACAACAAATGAAAGTGAATGTTGTGTAATTATAATGATCATGCTTGACCACAAAGAAAAGAGGGAGGATATATATCCGGAGAATTAGGTAATGTGCCTAGATGGCACAGTGACAAAAGCTCTCAGTCAAGAGTTAGGAAGACCTGAGTTTTGCTTCAGTTTCAGACTAGCTGTGTGACCCCCAAGCAACTCAATTAACCTTATCTTACCTCAATTTCCTCAGTTGTAAAACAAGGATGGTAATAGCACCTACCTCCAATGATTTATGTAAGGATCAAATGATCCTCATAGAGCCTGGCACATAGTAAGCATTATATGAATCCTAGATATTGTTACTTCTCTCCTTTCAAATAGTGGGGGACTATGGGTATGGAACACTACATAGGTTGTGAGATTCACTCAGTGATTGTCTTAGCTAAACTGTCTCACACTCCCCTCCCCCTTTTTATTTTTATTAAATTTTTCTTTATTTTAAGCATTAATTTCGTGGGCAAGGGGAAAGAGGATATATTTGATGGAGTCAAGATACAAAACGAAATATAGTTTTTCAGACATGGACAATGTTGTTATTTATTTTACTTTCTCCCCTCCCCTCAAACTGGTGAATGGGAGAGAGAGAAAAAATACTTATTTTTGAACAAGTATTGTTAATGGTTTACATTGTTAATTTAAAATTTAAATTTAAAAATAAAATACAATGAAAAAGAAATGAAGTCAAGTCAACAAGCCTTTATTTTGTTATTTATTTAGTTAATGCTAGATGTTGTTCAAAGTGCTGGGGATGCTAAGGCAAGCAAAACCAAAAAGAGCTTGAGGTTCAGAGAGAACCCATCGGTAGTATAAGGGAGGTAAAGGGACAAAGAAATAATAATAATGATAATTACATAACTAGTGTTTGTATAGTGCTCACTATGTGCCAAACACTGTGTAAATTACTTCACAAGAATATCATCTAATAGAGAAGGGAAATGAAACATGGTGGCGAAATCCAGGGAGAGAGCAATATAAATCCACCCTGGAGAAGGGAACAGGAATAAAACAACAATAAAGAAAAAAAATGGAAGTTATGTAAAAGCAAATTATGTCAAAAAAATAGTAAAAAGAATTCATTGGAAACATGGGAGAAAGAAGAAAGAGATAAAGAGGTGAATGTTGAATGGCTTTAATTTAAAAATACATTATTATGACTAATCCAGGGATGTTTTAAAGGAGACACATAATTTGGGAAGGGGTGGGACTAGGTATTCTCGGATGTTTCTTCTACCTTGTATAACCAAGAGCTTATTTTGTTCCAAGCTCTCAAAAGGTACAAAGTTACCCAAGTCTTTGTATCCCACCTCAGGGACTTGGAACCTACTTGGGAACCAACATGCTACATCCTCCCACAGACCTCAGATAGCACTTGGCACCTTTCTGTTGCATATATCACTTAATTATATGGATTCTGATTATCTCTGTTAGTACCACATCCCTCCACTACTACCACCAATAGCTGACATTTATATAGCACTTTGAGATTTTTATGTATATTGCTTTTTGGAGAGCAGTTGGGGTTAAGTGACTTGCCCAAGGTCACACAGATAGTTTTTGTGTTAAGTATCTGAGGCCGAATTTGAACTCAGGCCCTTCTGACTCCAGGACTGGTGCTCTATTCACTGCAACACCTAGCTGCCCCCTATATATTTCTTTACAGGCATTAGTACATTTGATCCTAGACTAGAAATTCCATGAGTAAAAATATTCCTCACTAAAACTCTCTCTTTCTCCCCAGTGCCCAGTTCATCAGACTATACACAACAAATACCTCAAGAATCTGTGATTTTTCTCAGGATGGTAATTTCTGGTGTTGAAAATTCCCTCTGACAAGACAGATGACACCCCAACAATAGAGCAGAATCTTGGAAAGTTTCCTGAGGCTCAAGAGACATTTAAGTGAGTGTCAGCGATTAAAACCCAGGTGTAGCTGACTCCAACTAGTCCTATCAAGTTTCCATCCTTCTTCTATCTTACTTCCCTCCATGTATTATCGAATTCGGTGACTCTGGCCTTCTTGCAGTTCTACAGATGATACGTTTATCCTCCTGACTCTGTCCTTTTGGTAGCTGTTCCCCATGCCTGAAATGCTCTCTCTCTCCTTACTGGTCTCCTGCTTTATTTCAAATCTAAACTGAAATCCCACCTTCTGCCTTCCCTTTAAGATTAAGCCCAATTGATCTAACATAAAACAATGGGACTGGAGTCAGGAAGACCTAAGTTCCAATCTGACCTCAGATACGTATTAGATACATGCTTCTAGGCTAATCACTTAACACCTACTCCCCTCATTTTCCTCAAATGTATCATTGGGATCATAATAGCATGTAACTCACTGTGTATTGTGATCAAATGAGATACTCAGTACAGTGCCAGACACATAGTAGGTACTTAATATATGCCTATTCCCACTTTTCCCTTCATAGTTGCAGAAGGGAATAGCTTACACGTTGTCTTTTCCAATAAACTGTGATCTCCTTGAGTGGAGGGACTATTTTTTTCTGTTTTCCCCCTTTTTCCTCCTTTGTTTGTATCCTCAGAGATTAGCATAGTACCTGTAAAAAGTAAGCACATAATAAATGCTAATCGACTTGACTTGAAAACTACTGCACAAGCAGTCTCTGAGGCTCTTGTAGGTTCATGAAAAGAGAGGTGAAATGGACTCAATGGGGAACCCATTTGTCTTTTGTTTCCCTTTCAACTTTGAATCTGAAAAATCTCATAATGTTGTAGCTGGATGGAATCCTAATATAGTGCACAAAGAATGATACAATTGGAAGACCTTTCTCCAGCATTCAATTCACTATGAAAAGTTGACCTCTCTTTGCAATAACAACAATAAATTTCTGTTGAATTAAAGATTCTGCCTCCATAAATAGAAAACTTTCCTAACAACTAGAGGTATTTTAAAGTGTAATGCACTGCCACAGAAAATCTCTCCCATCCTTGACAATCTTCAAAAGGAAGCTGGATGACTCTTTGTCCAGGGTGCCATGGGAAAAAAAAATCCTAGACAGAAACTCTGAGGAATCCTTAACAACTCTGACATTCTGTGAGTCTACAAAGTGAGGTTGAATTAAGTATCCATGAGAAGATAGCTAAGAGAATGTAGCCTTTGCTGCAAGAATTCAACTGTCAGAACCACTAAGCAAGGCAGTGACTTGGGTCAAAGACTAGAGGAAGCAACAGGAAAATGGTAGGTGATTAGGGGAAGATCTGTGGGATTGAAAGGAAAGAACCCTAGAGCTCTTTAAGAGCAAGAATTAATTCAGTTTTGTCTTTGTATCTCTTGGCAGTGATGTTGCATGGGTGGGAGCCAGCATCAAAGACAGACAGCCCTGGGTTCAATTCCAATTTCTGATACATAATGGCTCTGGGATGCTGGACAGGTCATTAACCTTTCATTGCTCTAGGCAATCCTTTAAGACCAAAGTGTCAGTGTCAACCATCATTAGGTGATAGCATTTCCTCACCCAGGACTTCTCTATACCAATAAAATTGCAGGTCTAGTCCCTGTCCATAGTCTCAGTACACAGTACAGTGCATGGAATATGGTAGAAATTTACTAAATGTTTTCTCATTGATCTGTTGGCTTAGGTGACGATCCTGAATTTATCATTGATTTTGCATGACCTTCGCCAAGGGTTTTCTTCTCAGGTCCTCAGTCTGTTCATCTCTATGATGAGGTAGTTAGACTTGCTGATTCCTAAAGTCCCTTCTAGTTATAAATCCTATGACCTAATTAAGTTCCCAGCAGCCAGCAGCAAAGTAGCCTAGATGCATTCACCATTTTAACAGAAATTCAGAAGGAGCATGCAGATCAGGATCTGCCAATGACATGGGAAGCCTGGGCTAAGAGTCAGCTCATTTTCAGCAGAGAGATTGCAAAGTATGATCACTGATCATGGAATCTTGCAGTGGAATTTCAGAGGCAGGGTAGACGAGGCGTCCTCTGAGAGTCCTTCATGGTGTGAGATTCTAAGATAGCACACTTCAGTGGGCAGAGGTCCAGGCGGGCAGGCAGATAATCAGCTTTAGAGAGTTCCTTTAGATGTGGGCATCTGGTAATAAGACTTTAGTCCTGAAAAGACTGAATGGGCTGTAGCAGGGAAGGGAGGGTAAGGCAGAGTAGGAGAGAGTCTGACTGAAAATGTTACAAGTTAGAGTTAGAAGGGACTTTCAAAATCTGATTGCACTCTTTTTTGCCTTTTAAATAATATTTGCATCCTTTATTTTTACATTAACTTCTTTTTTTCAAATATATCCATCACCACCTCCACTCAGTTATCCTTTAAAACAAAAGCAAAAAGAAAGCTCAAGTTCAGCAAAAGAAAGCAAGCTAACAGCCGAGTCTGTCAGTAGGTACAGTGTTTCACACCCATATCCCCTACTGACTTCTACTAAATGTGGGAATCACATTGTGGCGGGGGGGGGGGGGGGTAGCTAGATGGTACAGTGGATAGGATGTCAGAACTGGAGTTAGGAAGACCTGAGTTTAAATCTAGCCTCAGATACTTACTACCTGTATGACCCTAGGCAAGTCTCTTAACACTGTCTGCCTCAGTTTCCTCATATAAAAAATGAGATGGAGAAGGGAATAGCAAACCATTCCAATATCTTTGCCAAGAAAATCCCAAATGGAGTCATGAAGAGTTGAACACAATTGAAACAACTGAACAAAAGACAGCATTTAAAAAATAATATTTCCAGGGTCATGCTTGCTCATTATAAATACATAACATCCATAAGATCATAAATTCAGAGTTGGAAGGAACATCAAAGGTCATCATAAAAGCCCCTCATTTGACAGAGGAGCAAGCTGACTTACCCAGGGTCACACAGCTGGGAAGTATCTGAGGCAGGATTTAAAGCCATTTTTTCCTGAACCCAAGTCTGGTGTTCTATCCACTGCACCATTCTCCCTCTTATTTAGTTTCCATTTTTTTATGTTGCTGCTGCCCTTTCCATTTACATATTGAGTCATTACATATGTTGTTTCCCCAGATCTGCTTATTTTATTCTGTATTGGCTCATATAAGTCTTCCCACACTTCTCCGTATTTTTAAAGCATAATAAAATTATTCTATTACATTCATTTGCCACAGTTAGTTCAGCCATTACCAAATAGCTGGACATATACTTTGTTTCTCATTATTAGCTAGTACAGGAAATGCTTTAATGAATGTTTTTGGTATAGGTGAGGACTTGCTCTGTTTTGTCCCTTTAACAACTGCTCAAGATGAAAAAAACATCACAGGTAATAAGGAGGAGGCATGCATCCATTCAAATGAAATGAAAGTCATTCCAAATGACTTTGGAAAAGTCATTTTCTCTCTGTCTCATTTTCCTTATTTATAAAATAAGAGAGTTGACTGAAAGGAGTTCTGAGGTCAGCCTTTAGCCATCTAATCCCAAGTAGCATGTCTGACCCTAGGGCTTATAATTCCTAATTCAGTGCTCTCTACTATGCCACCCACACTAACTTGAATCAGGGCGGACATACTCCTTATCTCTCCCCTCCTTGGGACAGTGTCAGGCTCAGGGACTGGGTCAGGCAGGAATGAAGATGGCAGATGGTCAGAGAGAAGTGATTTGGGGACCAGGTTCTAGATGAGTCATTACAAGAGCTTGACCCTAATAGCATGCCAAGGAGAATCAGGAGTATCAACCTCAGAAACTTGATATCAATGTCAGCAGGCTGCGCCCCTAGCCAAGTGACCAGGCCACTACCTCTCAGAGACTTTATGGGTGAAATGCTTCTCCAGGGAGCACCCCTCCTCCCTCTTCTCCAGGGAGCTATTGACCCCATTAGCAGCTGACAACATTCACTTGTATCACCTCAAAGGCTTTGAAATTGCTCTCTTGTCTTGCCATGTCCCTGACTCAATCACTTCGGCAAAAATAGAAAAGTGGCATTTTTTTGTGTGTATGTCTCTCTGTGAGATATTTATTGGAATATCTGGATTTTCTTCTATGTTGGTGTATCTGTTTACTTTTTATTATTATCTCTCTGTGTGTATCTATTCTCATAAGATCAAGAACTGCAAGGGACCTCACATGCCAAATAATCTAACCTCTTCACATTGCAGATAAGGATACTGAAGCACAGAGAGGATAAATGCTATTATTTGTCCTTCATTTTCAAAGAGGAACCAATGACATCACAGAGTAATATCTTGACTTGTGCATGTATTGGATTTAAGTGAGTCAGAGTTGCATACAATCTTCAGCCTTACCCTCTCTTTTGTAGTCATTGAAATCCAATGGAAGGAAGAAAGTCAGGACTGGTGATGGCCCAGGTTACAGTGGATAACATTGGTGTCTTTGATGTCTGACCAAGCTCTAAACACTCCATAACATCTGCGTCAGTCACCTTCGTGACCACTGGAAAAAATTGTTCTCATTCATCCATTCTACTGGGGGAAGTCATCTTATGCTTGAGGTAGACACCTTCTTAACTCACTGATAGGGCTGAGGCCTCTTAGTTCCACTCAACTTGATTTAACCCATCTGCCAAGACAGTTCACTGGAGTCTGGCCACTGCACATGCTATAGCTTCTTGGAGTCACAGGTGAGAGTTGAGTGCCAGGTGGACACCAAAGGTAGATGAGCAGCCCTGAAAAGGGCTCAGCAGCCCTCACATCAGAGCTGCTAGTCCTCCTTGAACAACCACATACCTCAATGAGTATATGGACAGATGAATTGGAGTCAGCTCAAACAGGTTTACAAGAACCAATTCTTAAATTTTCAGTGTGAGCTTTCACACGAGATATTTGTGAATGCTACAAATTAAGACTTGATTTATGATTTTGGTGATTGGTAATGAATTTGGTAATTGACATTAGCAAGAGAAAAATGTTAATGATGCATATTAAACTTAAAAGTACACCACACTTTTTTCATAGAGCTGATTGTTAAACATTTGCCAGCACACATGTAACAGCAAGCACCCCAGCATCCTGAGGGTGGCTGCCAACCCAGGTTTTAGATCTGCTTCTCTAAAGGAAATCAAATCAAAATGGGTTAACAATCTTGCTTTAATCAATCAAACATATCATTTACCTAGTTCAGGGGAAAAAGCACCCCAAACTTCAGAGTATACAGACAGGTTACAAGCATAAGTTTTAAGAAGACAGAGAAACATTTCAGCAGACAAGCCTCCAACCGTCTGACCTTTACAACCATACCTAGTCAATTACCAGACAGGGAAGCACCAACATCTGGGTTTTCAAAGCTGGGGGTCTTAACAGCTGCCCAGAGTTTTGTCTGGTCAAACCCCATAACTATTCTCAAAGTGAGCCCCAAAACAAAACCTCAAATCAGGGTTTGTATGGCCTTCTCCTGGCTCAGAGAATGTCACAACCTTCTTTACCCATTGCCCAATCACAAAGCATGAAGGCATGGGCATTCTTGAAAACCAAACCTCCCTCCTCAGGCTCCAGGTGTACTTAAGCCTATCAAAGGGCCAAGGGACAGGGAAGATCTTAAATTCCCATTC
The DNA here is from genome assembly GCA_011680675.1 of Gymnobelideus leadbeateri. Classification (NCBI taxonomy): domain Eukaryota; kingdom Metazoa; phylum Chordata; class Mammalia; order Diprotodontia; family Petauridae; genus Gymnobelideus; species Gymnobelideus leadbeateri. The sequence continues at coordinate 408,662 of WOXC01000161.1, read as the reverse complement.
CATAAGAACACCTTGTGTACAAGTATGTCTCTGTGTATTCTGTGTGCCTGTCTGTGAGCATCTATGGATATATACAATCATGTCTGAGTTGGTGTATCTTTCTACTGTATACTGTTATGAGCTTGTATTTTTTCTATCTATATGTGTGTGAATATATGAGTACACACTATAAATATATATCAACACACATACATATACATATCTATTTATATGCACACAAAACAATATACATACATGTATGTGTGTACATGTATGTGTACACACACGAAAGCATATATGCATGTACACACAAATGCATACACATACACATACACATATACATAGTGTATTTTTGCAGCCAAACTGATCTTCAGGCATAGGGTCAAAATTCTCACTTGTCTAGCAGCCCCTCCCTCTGGGACCCCTTTCTCTTTTTGGTTGGAGAGGGTGGAAGGTAAACTTTTGAGAACATCTCCCTGATCATCCTCCATTTAAAAATGGTTCCCAGGGAATTGTCTTCATCATTTCCTACTCAACTACTTTCCTGGACTTTATTAGCTCCACAAATTCATCACTCAGCAAGACGAAATCAACTTGGACACTCATAGCTCCTCAGATCATTTCCCACCCCAGATATATGACATCCTAATGCTGTCCCCCCACAAACACTAGGTAACCTCCCCAACTTTTTTGTTCTAATTGAACAAATGCTTTATTAACTTCTGGTTTACATCATTCATTTCCACTAGATTATGAGTTACATTTTTCCCCCATTTTGTCCCTACCCATCACCCCAGAATAGCAGTCCCACTAGATATCCCCTCATCCAATCTGTTCTCTCCCATATCTTCTCCCATATCCCCTTCCACTTTGCCATTAGGGCAAGGTGAATCTCTGAGTCCCAATGCCTGGACATCTTATGAAACATTTAATTTTAAAACTTCAATTTTCAGATCCATTCCCTTCCTCCCTTGTCACCCACTCCCTCTGAGAAGATAAGCAATTCAGTATATGTTGTACATGTATAGCTATGTGAAACATTACCATAGTAGATGTATTGTAAAAGACTACTTATATTTCCCTCCCACCCGTCTCACCTCCCACCTGGTCCATTCCCTACTTTGATCCTGTCCCTCTTTGATAGTGGGTACTTCCAACCTCCCCTCCCCCCAGAATACCCTCCCTTCCATCATCCCCCATCTCATCCCCCTTTCCCCTACTCAGGAGAGTGAGTGAGGGTAAGATATTCCATTTAGTATGTATATGATTCTCTCCTTGAGCCAACTTCAATGAGAATATGCTTTTGCCTTTTTGGCTTCCTGTTCTTCCCCTCCCCTGCAACTACTTCCCCTTGCCTCTTCTACATGAGATAGTTTACCCTACCCTGTCTCTCTCCATCTCCTCTTGCCACTTTCCCCTCTCACCTCTTGACTTCACCCCTTAAGAATCATTCCTTCCTTGGGGCGGCTAGGTGGCGCAGCGAGCAGAACACCAGCCCCAGAGCCAGAAGGACCCGGGCTCGGATCCGGCCCCAGACACCCAACACACAAACAAAAACCCAGCCATGTGACCCCGGCCCAGTCACCCAACCCCAACTGCCCTCCAAAAAAAAAAAAAAAAAGAATCATCCCTTCCTATCAAATTCAACCTGTGCCCTCTATCCATGTATACCTGTGAACATATACCACGTACCCTTCTTCAATTATTTTCTTAATGAGAAAGGTTTCATCAAGCACAGTTATTGTTTTTCCATGTAGGAATGTAAATAGTCCAACTTTGATAAGTTCCTTTTGATTTCTTTTCCTTGATTACCTTCTCAAGCATCTCTTGCTTCTTGCGTCTGAATGTCAAATTTTCCATTCAACTCTGGTTTTTTCATCAAGAATGCTTGAAAGTGGGAGCCAAGATGGCGGAGTAGAAACAGCTCCTCCAAGCCTCTCTGCCCCCAGATTCTCCACAAACTATGTAAAAAAGGACTCTGAAAATCTTCTGGAGCCCCAGCACCCACAGAACGACACAGAGAAGCTAACCTCCCGCTGAGACAGCCCAGCACCCTGCAGGAAGGACCAGCGAGTGGTCTGGGAGCCGGCAGCGCGCAGAGCGCAGGAGCCGAGCCGAGCCCAGGTCCACGTGAGCCGAGGTTTTAGCCCCAGGGCGGCAGGGCCAGCAGCCGGCTGGAGGAACCCCAGAACACCAGGAGCTGTGGCGACTCCAGAATTATCAACATAGACTTGCCTAGGACAAAGTAAGAGGTTAGTGTCCTATGGACTTTGGGACCTGTATTTGGGGAATGCGTCAGCTCCCTCCCCTGGGGGCTAGAAGCTGCTGAGGAGACACGCCACTGTGTAGTTTTCAGAGGCATTTCCGGCTCCCAGCCTACAAATCGTGGGGAGATCCAGCGATCAGTCTTGGGGGGTAATCGCTCTTGCTTTAACCTCCCTGGATCTGGATTGTGATCTAGGGTGGAAGTTGTGGGTGGGTTTACAGCTTGCCAGAAACGGAAGTTGCCCCCACACGTTCGGGACGAAAATTCCTCTATCTGGCCTTAAAGCCATAGTGTGGCAACAAGCCCAAAAGTCAAGCAATTAAGTGGCAACATGCCAAGGCAAAGGAAACAGAAAAATGCAACCCTAGACTCCTATTTTGGTAGAGAGGAAAAGGACTGTGAGGTCAGAAGTCCTGCTCCAAAAGCCCCAGGGGAAAACATGAGTGGGTTGCAGGCCATAGAGGACCTTAAGAAGGACTTTAAAAATCAAATAAGAGAAGTGGAGGAAAAATTGGAAAGAGAAATGAGAAGGATGCAGGAAAAGTATGAAATGAGGGTCAACAGCCTGACTGAGGAAAACAACACCTTAAAAAATAGACTAACTCAAATGGCAAAGGAGGCCCAAAAGGGCAATGAGGAGAAGAATGCCTTAAAAAGTCGAATTTGCCAGATGGAAAAAGAATCTCAAAAGTTCACTGAGGAGATTCATTCCTTCAGAGTTAGACTGGAGCAAATGGAAGCTAATGACTTTATGAGAAATCAAGATGCTGTTAAGCAGATCCAAACAAATAAAAGATTAGAAGGCAATGTGAAATATCTCATGGGAAAAACCACTGACCTGGAGAATAGATCCAGGAGAGACAATTTAAAAATTATTGGACTACCTGAAAGCCATGATCAAGGAAAGAACCTAGAAATCACCCTTCAAGAAATTCTCAAGGAAAACTGCCCTGATGTTTTAGATCCAGAGGGCAAAATAGAGGTTGAAAGAATCCACCGATCACCTCCTGAAAAAGATCCCAAAAAGAAAACTCCCAGGAATATTATAGCCAGGTTCCAGAATCCCCAGATCAAGGAGAAAATACTACAAGCAGCCAGGAAGAAACAATTTCAATATTGTGGAAACACAATCAGAATAGCCCAGGACCTGGCAGCTTCTACACTGAGGGATCGAAGGGCATGGAATATGATATTCCAGAGGGCAAAAGAACTGGGAATGAACCCAAGGGTCACCTACCCAGCAAAACTGAGTATTTTGTTTCAGGGGAAAATATGGTCATTCAGTGGAATAGAGGACTTTCAAGCATTCTTGAGGAAAAAACCAGAATTGAATAGAAAATTTGACATCCAGACACAAGAAGGAAGAGATGCCTGAGAAGGTAATCAGGAAAAGAAATCAAAAGGAACTTATCAAAGTTGAACTATTTACATTCCTATATGGAAAAGCAATATCTGTGACTGATGATATCTTTCTCACTATGAAAATAATGGAAGAAGGGGTGTGGTCATATGAATACATATGTGAATGTGTGTGTATATGGTTACAGTTATATATGGATAGAGGGCATAGGTTGAATTTGTTGGGAAGGGAGAATACTCAAGGGATGAAATTATGAGGTGAGAGAGGAAAGTGGCAAGAGGAGATGGGGAGAGACATGGTAGGGTAAACTATCTCATGTAGGGGAAGTGGTTGCAAAGGAGGGGGAGAATAAGGAAGGCTAAAAAGGCAAAACCACATTCCCATTGAATTTGGTTCAGGGAGAAAATGACATACATACTAAATGGGATATCTCAACCTGCAGCAGGATAGGGGGAAGGGGGATGAGAGGAGGGATGATGGATGGGAGGGCATCCTTGGGGTGAGGGGAGGTTAGAAGTACCCACTATAGAAGAGGGACAGGATCATGTAGGGAATGGACCAGGTGGGGGGTGGGATGAGTGGGAGGGAATTATAAGAAGCCTTGTACAATATATCTACTATGATAATGTTTTGCATAGCTAGACATGTACAACATATACTGAATTACTTATATCCCAAGAAGGAATGGGTGACAAGGGAGGAAGGAAATGGATCTGAAATTCAAGATCGTAACATTAAATGTTTCAAATATATATATAAATACTATTATTAATACTCTTTTGCCTATAATTGGGAGATAAGATATGCAGGCATTGGGACACAAAGATTCATCTTCCTCTAATGGAAAAGTCGATTGGGGTATGGGAGAAGGTATGGGAGAGAGCAGATTGGAGGAAGTGATATCTTGTGGGACTGCTATTCTGGGAGGTTGGGTAGGGGAATAATGGGGGGAAAATGATTGTAACTCAAAATCTGGCGGAAATGAATGATGTAAAACAGAAGTTAATAAAGTATTTGTTTTAAAAAAAAAAGTAATTTATTCCTCAGTGAAGATATGTTAGATTTGGTGTTATTCTTTTGAACATCAGACAATGGTAAAGAATTAGCATGAATGAAGTATGCAGAACCAGGAGAACATTGTATATAGTAACAACCACAACTTTGATAGACTTAGCTCATCTCAGCAATTCAAGGCCCTAAAACAATTCCAAAAGACTCATAATGGAAAATTCCATCCACATCAAGAGAAAGAAATATGATGTCTGAATGCAAATCAAAGCATAGTTTGCTATATTTGTTTTGGTTTTTTTTCTCTTTCTCATGGTTCCTCCCATTCATTTTATTTTTTTTATTTTTTGCTTTTTGGGGGGCAATTGGGGTTAAGTGACTTGCCCAAGGTCACATGGCTAGTTTTTGTGTTAAATGTCTAAGGCTGGATCTGAACCCAGGTCCTCTTGACTCCAGGGCCAGTGCTCTATATCCTGTACCACTTAGCCACCCCCTCCCGTCTTCTATAATTCTTCTATAAATCATGACTAATGTGAATATATGTTTAATAAGAATGTATATGTAGAGCCTATTTCAGATTTCATGTTGTCTTGTGGAGGGGGGGCAGGGGAAGGGAAAGAGGCAGAGAAAATCTAAAACTTATGGAAGTGAATGTTGAAAACTAAAACTAAATAAATTAATTTATTTAAAAAAAAAAAAAAGAATGCTTGAAAGTCCCCTATTCCACTGCATGACCATATTTTCCCCTGAAACAAAATACTCAGTTTTGCTGGGTAGATTACCCTTGGGTTCATTCCTAGCTCTTTTGCCCTCTGGAATATAATATTCCATGCCCTTCGATCACTCAGTGTAGAAGCTGCCAGGTCCTGGGCTATTCTGATTGTGTTTCCACAATATTGAAATTGTTTCTTCCTGGCTGCTTGTAGTATTTTCTCCTTGATCTGGAAGTTCTGGAACCTGGCTATAATATTCCTAGGAGTTTTCCTTTTGGGATCTTTTTCAGGAGGTGATCGGTGGGTTCTTTCAACCTCTATTTTGCCCTCTGAATCTAAAACACCAGGGCAGTTTTCCTTGAGAATTTATTTAAGGATGATTTCTAGGTTCTTTCTTTGATCATGGCTTTCAGGTAGTCCAATAATTTTTAAATTGTTTCTCCTGGATCTATTTTCCAGGTCAGTGGTTTTTCCCATGAGATATTTCACATTGCCTTCTATTCTTTCATTTGTTTGGATCTGCTTAACAGCATCTTGATTTCTCATAAAGTCATTAGCTTCCATTTGCTCCAGTCTAACTCTGAAGGAATGAATCTCCTCAGTGAGCTTCTGAGATTCTTTTTCCATCTGGCAAATTTGACTTTTTAAGGCATTCTTCTCCTCATTGCCTTTCTGAGCCTCTTTTGCCATTTGAGTTAGTCTATTTTTTAAGGTGTTATTTTCCTCAGTCAGGCTGTTGACCGTCATTTCATACTTTTCTTGCATCTTCTTCATTTCTTATCCCAAATTTTCCCCCACTTCTCTTATCTGCTTTTTAAGGTCCTCTATGGACTGTAGCCAGCTTATATTTTCATTTGGGGCTTTTGGTGCAGGAGTTCTGAACTCATAGTCCTCCTCCATGCTTTAAGCCTCTTTGCCCCTAAAATAGGAGTCCAATGTTGAACTTTTCTGTTTATTTTGTTTCATTTGTCTAGGCATGTTGCCACTTAATTACTTGATTCCTGGGCTTGTTGCCACAGTAGGACTTTGCCACCAGACAGGGGAGCTTCTGCCCAAACGTGGGGTCTTCACAACTTCCGCCAGTTTGATGGCCTCTGTAAAGCCTCCACCCACTCTGGTAAATTGGATACCCAACCCAAACTTCCCCCCCCAGACCACAATCCAGATCCAGGCAGTTTAAAGCAAGAGTTATTAACCCCCAGACTGATTGCTGGATCTCCCTACAGTTCACAGACCAGGAGCTAGAGCCACTACTGACACTGCAAAATGGCTTCTGTGCAGCTGTTTCTTCAGCAGCTTTTCGCCCCCAGGAGAGGAAGCCGACGTGTTCCCCAAATACTGGTCCCAAAGTCCATAGGGCACTAATCTCTCACTTTGTCCTAGGCATATCTGTGCTGATAATTCTGGAATCGCCACAATTGCTGGTGTTCTGGGGTACCTCCAGCCGGCTGAAGGCCTGGCCACCCTGGGCTAAAACCGCGGACCTCGGCTCAGCTCTGAGTGCTTTGCTGTCAGTTCCCAGTGTGCTGTGCTGCCTGCTCTCAGAGTGCTGTGCTGCTCCTCCCTGCAGGAGGTTAGCTTCTCTGTGCTTTTCTGTGTGTGCTGTGGCTTCAGAAGTTGTTCAGAGTCCCCTTTCACATTGTTTGAAATTTGTGTGGGGCAGAGCACATTGGAAATGCTGTTTCTATTCCTCCATCTTGGCTCTGCCAACCTCCCCAACTTTACAGCTTCTTTCTTTGTGTTATCTCCCCTATTAGACTGTGAGCTCCTCGAGGGTAGGGAATTGATGGCTGCACCGAAGGGGTGTAGGCTGAACATGAGAGTGTGGGAATGATGAGACAGGAGCCAGGCAGGAAGCTGTCTAGGCAGCCCATTTATTTATCTGAGGGTAAAGGTTTATATACTAATAGCAAAAGTGATCACATCTCGTATCCTACCTCTTAGTACTTTATTCCATTGTGTGCACATATGATCACTAGGTAATCACTTCTGGGTAATCCTGCCCTGTTCCCTTGCTAACCAAGGAAAGATAGTGAGCTAATCACCCTGAGCAACAATGAGCCAAGGGAAATCCTGACCCAGACTCTACCAATGACTGGACTGGCCCAGTACTGGCCCTCTACATGGAATGTTTCATTCCTTTCTTTGTAATCCCCAATGCTTAGTACAGTGCCTAGCACATAGTAGGTACTTAATGTTTATTGACTCTTATTCTGAACATTTCACTCTATTCATTATACACCAAAGGCTTCCTATTACATCTATGTTTTAATATCCTCTGGTTGACCTAAAACAAACAAACAAACAAAAAGCCTCCCCTACCCTTCCAGTTTTCTTGTGGTTTGATGATCCAGTGGCACTGGACTTCTTGCTGTTCCCCAAACATGACACGCTATCACTCAACTCTGAGTCTTTTCACTGCCTGTCCCCATGCCTGGAATGTATTTCTGTCTCTTGGCTTCTTTGGAGAATCAACAAAAAGCTCACCTTTTGCAAAAGGCCTTTCTATTTGTCTTCCCCTACTATAACCCCCAAAACAGCTCCATCCCTGCTTCCAGTCCTCTCACCCGTCTTGAACATCCTCCTGTTGCTCTTTGTCATTAGCCTTCTTAAAATGTGGTGCTCAGAAATGGACACAATACTGTCAATGGGGTCAAACAGGACAGGCACAGTAAGGCAATCATTGCTCCCCTTTTAGACATTATGAAAGTCAATAAAAAAAATTCAATGACAATTTATCAAGAACATACTATATGCAGTATTGGGGATATAGATGTGTTGGGGGGGACAACATAGTACCTTCTCTTAAGAAGTTTATAGTCTAATAGCAAGGGAAATGTGGCCTGTATGCATATAAATGTGATTATGATCAAGGAAATGGAAACATTGAAAAAATTTGCTGTTAAGAAAACTCCAGGAGGAAGAGATCACTTTCATTTGGGGGAACACTGAGGGATTTTGGGAAGATAGGCACCTAAGAGTGAGCACTGAACTAAAAGAAAACAAAAGTGAGCATAGGCAGTTAAATGGTATAACAGATAGATAATTGGGTCTTGAGTCAAGAAAACCTGAGTCAAAGGTGACCTTGAACAACTGCTGACTGGGTAACCTTGGGAAAGTAATTTATCCTTTAACTCAGGTTCCTCATTTGCACAATGGGGGTAATAGTAGTACCTGGCTCTATGAGATGTTCTGAGGACAAAATGAGATCACACTTTGCTAATTTTGCTAACATTAAAGTTATACATAAATGCTGGCCATCAGTATTAGTACCATTAGGTTCCAGGAACAATGATGGCTTGTATAAAGACATAGACATAGAAAAGGGCAAAGTGGAAAGGAGGGAGGAAAGTATATATTTGTCATCTCATTAAACTAGAACAATAGAAATGCATGAAAAGAACTCATGAAAATAAGCCTGAAATATTGAGTTAAGGTAGTCTGATTATGGAGGATCTTAAATGTCAGGCTAAAAAGATTGGATTTTATAGGAAATGGAGTCACTGATGGCATTTGAGCAGGAATATAGCATACTCAGGCCTAGAATTAGAAAAAGAATTTTGGTAGTTGTGTGTAAGATTGATTAGAGAAGGCAGAGACTGGAGACAGTAAGATCAGTTGGGAAACTATTACCAGAATCCAGGCAGGAGTTGATGAGAAACTGAACAAGAATGGCAATAGGGAGTGGAGCTTAGGGAATGGATTTAAAGGAAGGGGGAAGGTAGAATCAACAGAGGTTTGAACAACTGATTTGATTGGGCAAGGGGGTGAAGAAGAGCAAAGATTCAAAGATGACTGAGGTTTCAACCCTAAGTGACTGGGAAAAAGGTAATGCCATCAACAGAGGTGGAAGAGTTGGAAAAAAGGGACAGAATAAGATGAGGTCACTTTTGAACATGTTACATTTAAATAGTAAATGGAACGTAGTAAGCACTTAATAAATTTGTGTTGATGTTAGCAGGAGATATCCAGCAGCTAGTTAAGGAAACATAACTGGGGTTCAAGAGAGCAATGAAGTCTGAAGATTAGAGAGAGAGAGAGAGAGAGAGAGAGAGAGAGAGAGAGAGAGAAAGAGAGAAAGAGAGAGAGAGATCTAGAGACACACACAGATAGAGGTAGAGATAGAGATAGATACACATACATAAATACACATACATACATCTATATATGTTTATACACACATATATAGAGAGATATACATGTATACATATACACATGTATGTATATGTATGTATATATATATATTATAATATACATAAAATATATTCTAACACCAAGTTAGTTTTTTGTGGCCATCAGTTCACATTGTTTATTCTTTGCTGTGCTTGCTTTCCACTAAAATCCTCAGGATTTTTAAAATAATGTACAATTTTATGTAATATATTATAAATAGTGACTTTTGCCTCTTCTCTCTCAACCCTACATCCAATCAGTCACCTAGCCCAGTTAACTCCATTTCCTTCATATATTTTATATCTGTTCTAATTGCCTTAGTCCAGGTCCCTACTTCCTTTCCTATAATTCCTCCTAACTTGCATTTTAGCCTTGAGTATCTTCCCATTCTAACTGATCATTCATATGTTGCCAGATAACCCTTCCTAATGCAGAGCTCCAAACACACTGCCTCCTTTATCTAACATCGTATGTTCCGGGGTCCTTTCCATCTCTTCAATTCAATATTCTAAGGTCCCTTTTAGCTCCAAATTTCTATTTCCTAAGCTCTCATGTAGCTCTCACACTTGATGTTTTATCTTCTCTTTTCTTTCAGCTCTAACATTCTATGTCATTGTTATTAGTACTGGCCAATACTTATTGCATTCTAGGATTTTCAAAAGTACTTTATTCATACAGGGTGTCCCAAATATTTTAATGTATTTTTTAATCTACTAAAGCTTATTAAATAACTATTAAAGTTTATGGCTGCACTAAGACTTTTGGGACAAACTATATTACCTCATTTGGTTCTCATAAGAATCCTATAAAGACAATTCAATTTAAAAATCATTTTTGAGTGTTTATTATGTAGCAGGTGCTGATGTTACAAATAGAATTAAAAAGAAAGAATAATAATAGCTAGCATTTATATCATGCTTCAAGATTTACAAAAAACTTTATAAATATTTTCTTATTTTTGTCCTCACAGCAAGCCTGGGAGGTAGATGCTATTATTATCCTTCTTTTGCAGATGAGGAAACTGTGGCAAGAAGAGGTTAAATGACACTCAGGGTCAGACAGCAAGGAAATGAGGCAAGATAGTAATTTAGGACTTCCTGACTCTAATCACATTGCTATATTCATGGGGTCACCTAGTTGCCTCAAAGATAATTCTGCCTTATAAGAGCTTAGATTCTAGTGTGGAAAAAACACATAAAAGCTAGGTAAAAGGGGGAAAGGGGAAAAGTATTACTTTTACTACCCCATTTTACAGATAAGGTAACTGAGGCTGAATGAGTTGCCCAAGATAAAATACCCAGTGACTAAGACAACAGTTGAACTCATGTCTTTCAGACTCTTAAGTCCAGAATTTTATTCACTACACTTCCTACATACATTATCTTTGTTCTAAGATCCACTCCAGGTCTAGCATTCTAATCATATTATCACCTGGTTCTAAAATTCTGCCATTCCCCCCCAAGGTTGTTGTAGAGGAAGCTTTCAACACAACATTTTCATGGTTAGGCCTTTACTCAGTCCTCAGCTTTCTTGACATTTTTGTAGCACTTAACACCATTGATCACTCCCTCTTTCTGGGTACTTCCACTTCCTCAGATTTTTAGGACAATCTTCTCCACTAGTTCTTTTATTTTCAACGTAAAGAGTTCACCAGAAACTTGACATTCCTTGTCTGATGCGAGGTACCATTCCATCTACAAAACAAAGCCCTAAATGCAACCTGGTTTCATAAAAAAAGAAAGAAAGAAAAAAGAGCTTTGGCTTGGGAGTCAGGAGGTCTGGGTTCTATTCCCTGTAAGGTCATAATTCCATCTTAGATGCCATAATTGATGTCTCATTCTCTAACCATGCATTTCTCTGCAGGTCCTGTCCAGAGTCCTTTTCTCATCTTTTGCTACACTTTGGATCAGTAATTACATTCTGAGCTCTAGGTTTGCATCACCAACTGCTTGTTTTACTTCTCCAATTGAATGCCCTGTAGGCATCTCAAATTCAACATGTTCAAACTATAGTGTCTGCTCTTACTCCCTATGCTCATCTCTCATCCAAATTTCCTACTTCTGTTGAAGGTGCCACTATCTTTTCAGCAAATCAGATTTTACAATTTCAGTAACATCCTTAATTTTTCATTCTTCCTCCTCCTCCAAATCCAATCAGTTGCCAAGTCTTGCCAATTCTACCTCCACAATGTCTTATGAGTCTTATCTCTATCCCCTCTTTTTTTCTCCACCCATGTGATCAGCACTTTAGTTTAGGCTTCAATCACCCCTTATCCATACTCGCTTCCTAATTAGATTTTAATATGCAGGCTTTCCACTTTCCATACTCCACATAGCTGCCAAAAGTTATCCAACTAAAGTACAAGTATTAAGATGACAATACTATCTTTAAAAACTTTTAGTATTTCCCTATGGACTGTGGGATAAGAAAGACATTCTTCAGTGTGACACCTGAAATCCTTTGCAACTTGACTTCAGTCTACTTTCCCAGGTTTATTTCATACTCCACCTCTTTGCATATTCTCTGTTCCAGCCACGCTGGCATACTTACTATCCTAGAAGTCAACATTCCAAATCTTTTCACAGGCTATCTATTATTCTTGGTATATTCTTCCCATTTCTTCCTCTTAGAAACCCTGGCTCCATTTAAGGATCCCTTCATATGTCATATGCTATAGGAACATTGTCTTGACCCTCCCTCCCAAATTATTAGTACTCTCTGCCTCCTTATATTAATATGCATATGCTTATTTGTTTATATGCTATAATGTCTCCCCCATGAAAAAATGTAACTCTTGAGTACAGGCACTATTTCCTGTTTTGTCTTTGTATCCCTAGGAATTAGCAAATTACCATAGGTCCTTTCCCTTTCATTTAATTTTTTTGAACCAACCAGGATTTTCTAATACAGAAAAATATCTAGTGAAATAATCCTTTACCAATATTTACTGGCTCCTTCTGAATAATTTACAACCTTAGCATGGTTCCTGGGGAGCTAACTTTAAGAGACTTCTCATGGTTAAACTTACAAATGGGGAGGTCATCCTGACCTCTACCTATTTTACCATGTGGCCTTTAGTCTTGTACATGGTATTTCCTTAGCAAATGCCTCCTAGATTGAATGTATTACATTGAGAGAAGCAATAGCCAAGTTATCTCATAGTTCAGTGTCTCCTGTGCAACAGTGGTCACTCTTCTATTATGTTCTTAAGAAAAACACCAAGGGGCAGCTAGGTGGCACAGTGAATAGATCACTGGCCCTGGATTCAGGAGCACCTGAGTTCAAATCCATCCTCAGACACTTAACACAAAACTAGCTGTGTAACCTTGGGCAAGTCACTTAACCCCAATTGCCCTACCTCCCCCCTCCCAAAAGCAAAAAAAAAAAAAAAAAAGAAAAGAAAAATACCAAGACCTTGTTTTCTTCTGCCTGGTCTTGCATACCATACCATCTGCCAAAGAAAGTCTCAAGTCCACTATGACTTGATGAAAAAAGTGCTGATGGTGAGATAGGAGACCTGAGTTCAAATGCCAGACTTTGCCTGTGAATTGTTTATGTGACCTTGAAAAAGCAATTGAACTTCTCTGGGCTTTAGTATCTCTCCTTGTCTGTGCAATGAAGAAGGAAGAAAAGGAAGTTTAGATTAAGATCTCTAAGATCCATTTTAACTATGAGGTTCTATAGCTCTGAAACCACAATGCTTTCAGAATTAAAGTACCTAGTGAGATTTTTAAATTACTGTGGCCCTGCTAAATACTGTAATGAATAAGGACATTTCAGAGCTTGAAGTGCCTAATTATGCAATGCTCAAGAGCTCACACTCTGGGAGACAGTAGGTAAAGGATGACCCTTGCCTAGTTATGATCTGTTCCATCCATATGTATTGATCCTTCTGTCTTATTACAGGATGGGGTCCTCTAGGGATTCAGTTTGAAGGCAGGGAGTGTTGACTCCCTCTCCCTGAAGTCCAGTCTATACATTTCTGCTATTGCAGAAATTCCTTCCCTGTGCCCAAACTACTCCCCTACCCTCAACTCGAAGTTTTGTTTTGTTTTGTTGTGTTTTTCTGTTGATATTTTTCCCATGAGTCAATGATGATTCCTTTAGAGAGTTCTTCTTGATCCTGCCAGGGTTGGTAGTGAACTTTTCCTTCCTCATTTGATGTTATAGAATTCTGTACTCCTCATGGAATCACACAATCTCAGAATTAGAAGGGACCCAGGGGGAGAAGTCAGTGTTTTTTTTCTTTTTATCTTTGTTCTCCATGACTTGCCAAAGTGCCTTGAACACAGTAAGCACTTGATAAATATTTGTGGGATTACATTGGATACATGACCATGACTCCTTGATACCCCATCACATGCAGTGGTTACTCTGCCTTCATTGGAAAGCCTTCAGTGAAGAGGAAACCACTGCCTCTCTATGTGTCCCATCCCATTTTTGACTGGCTCTCATTGTTAGAGAAGCAGGATGCTTGTTGGGGGTAGAGAGGTGGCCTCAGAGCCAGGAAGATCTGAATAAAAACATTCCTTCTTCCACATAATGGCTGTTCACCCTGGAGAATCACTTAACCTCTAAATATACTAGGCAAAACTCTATGATTACTAAGAAAAGGTTTACACTTATATAGGCACTTAGGTGGTTCAGTAGACAGAGATCTGGCCCTGGAACAGCAAGACATGATTCAAACCCATCTTCAGACACTTTCTAGCTGTGTGACCCTGGACAAATCACTTAACCTTTGTCTACCTGAGTTTCCTCATCTATAAAATGGGACTAACATTAGCACCTACTTCTCAGGGTTGCTATAAGGTTATAATGAAAATATTTAGAAAGTACTTTATGAACCTTAGAAAGTGCTACAAAAATGCTAAGTATTATTGTTTTAATTATTGATAGAGAAAGTTTTCTTACCAGGAAATTCCCTGTACCACTAGAATCATAGGTTCAATCCCTATTCTTATCTGGTTGTTACATTTTTTTCCCACTTCTATTACACTGGTGCCTTCCACTGCAATTTTCCCAGTACTTCTAGTTCAATTCTCTATGCCTAACAAAATAAGTTTAAAGCTCTATGCCATGACAGGACTCCAAACATCTGAAGACAGGGATCATGACCCAACCCACAAGTTTTCTCTTCCCTAGGTCACATATACTCAGCTAGATCAACTTGCCCTTATATTTAAATTTCTATTACATTTATCTTTATGCATATTTCATCTTTCCATAAGGCAAGGTGAGGGATCAGTCAGTAAATAGGAGAATCCATTTATTCTCCCTTGACCCCAGTCCCCAGAGTGTGTCTTTCTCTGCTGAAATTTTTTTCTTGCCTACAGAGTGAAACTCAAGCTTCTTTGCCTGCTATCCAAGCCTTCTATAATCTATTTTACCTTACTTTAACAGCTTATCTCAATTTGCTCTTTACCATATTCTTTACACTCCAATCAAAATTATTCATTTCTTTGGCCCCATATATTCCTTGTATTCCATTACTATTGTCCCATAGTCCAAAAACATAAATTAAAATTCCATACCAATGAATTGAGCAAAGACATAGATTGTGCACTTAGTAAGTCTGAAGATGACAATTCTGGTTGTTCGAGTCTTATTATATATTAATTCCCTTCATACACGGTTTTATTCAGCAAAATTAGCCTTCTTGTGTTCCTCAATTGTTATGTTCAAATCTCCTGTCTCAATGCTTTTGCATGGGCAGCCCCCCATGCCTGGAATGCACTCTCTTTACCCCTGTCCCATAGAATTCCTTCAAAGCACAGCTCTAATTCCAAATTTTAAATGAGGTCTTTTCTGATTCTCTACTGGTTTCATCACTTCAAAAATTACCTTATTTTCATTTCAATGAATAATGTCAATATTTTTAATAATAGCTAAATGTATATTGCACTTTAAGGTTTGCAAAGCTCTTTATATGTTACTTCATTTGATCTTAATTTGTATATACTTCTATGTTATCTCCCTGATTGGATGTCTTTTAAGCTCCTTGAAGTTAAATTATCTCTTTTTTTGTCCTTGCTTTCCCAGGGCCTACAAAGATAGTTTGCATAGAACAGGCCCTCAGTACATGTTTGCTGATTGTTTGTTTGAATCAGAATTTAATCCATAACCATTAAATTGATTCAAATAGTTAAAAGAGCTTATTGGGCCTTAAGGAGAGTCAGTAGGAAAATGTTTGAGGAAGAAAAGAAAGAAGATAAAAAATATAAACAAAAAAAAAGCAGTCTATTCCTCCCTGTTGATGTTTTCAGAAACTTTACTGGAAATGACCACTTTATTTCTAAGAGTTCATCTGTTCCAAGGTGCTCAGCCCTGCACTTAATGGCTTCTCTCCCCTGACACACTGATCCTTTCCACAGCTGCCTATGGGCACGTCCTTGGCCATGTCAAGATTTTGTGTTTAGGAGGGTAATTTCCTCAGGCTTTAAAAAGTCACTGAAATCTAATAGCCCTCTCTTGAATTTTCATCTACTTTATGGATGCCTTTTATTCTGAGAGCTTAGTGAGAGCAGAGGTATAAGACAGCATTGATGAAGAAGGCCTATTCTCCATGCTTGAAGAGATCGAGTATTAGTTACCCCTTCCCTCAAACAGTGTATCAGCTGGAAATTGATGAGCATTCTATCTATGTCTTCATTCATCCATGTCATTGTGAATAGGTAACTGAATAGGTCAGCACCAAGGACAGATCCTTGAGACACGCAACTAGAGACTTCCCAGTTAGTTTCAAACCGCTAATAACTTAGCCTTCAATGGATTTACTGAAAAGGATTCTGCACTTTTAATGAAGAGATCTGAGTCAAAATCCCACCATATTCATGTAATATGTCTTTATCTATCTATCTATCTATCTATCTATCTATCTATCTATCTATCTATCTATCTATCATATGTGTATACATGTATGTCTATTGTATATTTATGTATGTACAACACATATATGCATGTATGCATAAACATTCATATGTTTCTACATATATTGCATGTTTGTACACGTATGTGTATACATGTGTACTTTGACTAGAGACAGCTGAGAAAGCTATGTTTTACTTTCTTCATCTGCATAATAGATACAGACTTGTGGTAAATAACTCATTATCAGGTGAAGAGTTTTGCTAAGCTTAAAGTGCTGTATAAGCTCAAGTCATATTTATCTGGGTTTACTCACTAAACATAGTATCTAAATGGTATATAATTATTTTGGTGAGGCACCTGAAAATCTCCTTCCCAATGATAAGTCCTTTTTGTGGGATATGGAGGACTAGTATATGGAGAAAGGGTTAGATTTTTTTTTTTTTTACACCAGAGGGTACAACCAGGAGCCGAAGGTAGAAATTGGAAAGGGGATAGTATTCACATGATGCCAGAATAGCTTCCTAAGAAGAGTTTACTCAAATTGGAATGGGGTTCCCCCTCCTTCTTGGAGGAAGTAATGCAGAAGCTAGAAAATCACTTGTTGAATGTCTTGCAATGGGCTTTCCTCTCATATAAAGACTGGAGTAGATGACTGCTGAGATCCCTTGCAACTTTGAAATTGTTTAAATCTATGGTTCTGACATATTGGGGCAATTAATGCACTTCATTTTCAAGGGGGCTTGGTATTTGAAAATTAGAATGAAAAATGAGAGAGGAAACGTGAAATAGTGAAAAATACGCTGCATTTGAAAGCAAAATTTATGGGGTCAAATCCCACCTATGATATGATACTTACTAACTGAAGTTAAGTCATTTTTACTTCTCTGAGAGGCATTTTCCTCATTTGTAAACTGTGAGGGAAGGATGAGGGACTTATATTCCTTGAATTGCCTACCTCAAGTCTTATAAGCCCTTTTAAAAACCCTTAGCATTACCAAATAATAATGGTTCCCTTTTCTTCAACCGTTACTAATATATACATTTCAGGGACCTTTACTCAAAATGGTCCTGTGAGGAAGGCAATGCAAGTGATAAACTGACCATTTTAAAGTTTAGAAAACAGAGATTCAACAACATGTGGTGATTTATCCAAGTCACAGAATCATATAATCTCAAAGCTGGAAAAAGTTCCAGAAGACATCTAAATCAATATATAATAGATTGGATTATTATATAGGTACAAAGTAAACATCTAATTTTTTCTTGAAGACTCTCCAACGAGAGGAATACCACCATACCTTTTTAAAAATTATTTTTAATTTATTTATATTTAGTTTTCAACATTTGTTTCCATAAGATTTTGAATTATAAATTTTCTCCCCATCTTTCCCCTGCCAACCACCCCAAGATAGTGAGCCTAATGAATACCCCTTCCCCCAATCTGTTCTCTCTTATATCCTCCCTATTGCTACCCTAAAATTCTAGTAGGGAAAGATGGATTTCTATACCCCAGTGCCTGTATTTCTTATTTCACAGTTGCATGTAAAAAATAATTTGTTGTACATTTGTTTTAAAAACTTTGACTTCCAGATTCTTTCACTTCTTCATTCCTCACTCACCCCTACTAGGAAGACAAACAAGTCAATATAGGTTATACATATGTAGTTACACAAAAAATGTTTCCATAGTAGTTATATTGTGAAAAACTAGCTATATTTCCCTCCATCCTATCCTGCCCCCACTTATTCTATTTTCTACTTTGACCCTCTCCCTTTTCAAAAGTGTTTACTTCTAACCACCCTTTTCCCCAGTCTACCCTCCTTTCTATCATTCCCCTTCTTATCCCCTTCCCCCTACTTTCCTGAAGGGTAAAAAATCCAATTGAGTGTATATGTTATTCCCTCCTTAAGTTAAATTCAATGAGAATTTCACTTTCCTGCTCTTCCCGCCACTGTAACAGTTTTCTCTTCCCTCTTTTATATGAGATAATTTACCTGATTCTATCTCTCCCTTTGTCCTCCTCCAATTATATTCCTTTCTCACCTCCTAATTTTAATTTTTAGATATCATCCTTTCCTATTCAACTGATCCTGTCCCCTTTGTCTATGTATACATATATACATACACATATACACACACACACATATATATACTTATGTATTTAATGTATTTATACACACATACACCCTCATATACATACATATATGATTGTTTACATATATACATAAGTGTATATATGTATGTGTACACACACACACACACACACACATACATGTTCCCTTCAACTATCCTCATACTCATAAGTCCCATGAGTTACAATTATCATTTTTCCATGTAGGAATGTAAATAGTTCAACTTTAATAAGTTCCTTATGATTTTTTTTCCTGTTTACCTTCTCATGCTTCTTTTGCTTCTCGTATTTGAAAGTCAAATTTTCTGTTCAGCTCTGTTTGTTTGTTTGTTTTCATCAAGAATTCTTGAAAGTCCTCTATTTCACTGAATGACCATATTTTCTCCTGAAGCATTATACTCAGTTTTGCTGGGTAGGTGATTCTTATGTTTAATCCTCCTTTGACCTCTGGAATATCATATTATAAGCCCTTTGATCCCTTAATGTAGAAGCTGCTAGATCTTATGTTATTCTGATTGTGTTTCCACAATACTCAAATTGTTTTCTTCCTGTCTGCTTGTAATATTTTCTCCTTGACCTGGGAATTCTGGAATTTGGCTTTGATATTCCTAGGAATTTACATTTGGGGATCTTTTTCAAGAGGTTATTGGTGAACTTTTTCAATTTCTATTTTGCCCTCTGGTTCTAGGATATCAGGGCAATTTGGCTTCATAATTTCTTCAAAGATGTTGTCTAGGCTCTTTTTTGATCATGGCTTTCAGGTAGACCAATAGTTTTAAAATTATCTCTCCCAGATCTATCTTCCAGATCAGTGGTTTTTCCAATGAGATATTTCACATTGCCTTCTCTTTTTTCATTTCTTTGCATCTGTTTAATAGTATTTTGATTTCTCACAAAGTCATTAGCTTCTATTTGCTCCAATCTAATTGTGAAGGAATTATTATCTTCAGCGAGTTTTTGAAAGTCCTTTTCCATGTGGCAAATTCAGCTTTTTAAGGCATTGTTCTCCTCATTGGTTTTTTTGGGTCTCTTTTGTCATCTGAGTTAGTCTGTTTTTTTAAGGTGTTATTTTCTTTGGTATTTTTTTGGTTCTCCTTTAGCAAGCTATTGACTCACTTTTCATGATTTTCTTGCATTACTCTCATTTTTCTTCCCAGTTTTCCTTCCACTTCTCTTACTTGATTTTCAAATCCCTCTTGAGCTCCTCCATGACCTGTAATCAGGTCATATTTTTCTTGGAAGCTGTTGATTCAGGAGTTTTGACTTTGTTGTCTTCTTCTGGTTCCATGTTTTGATCCATTTTGTCCCCGAAAAAGGACACTATGGTCTGATTGAATTTCCTCTGTTTGCTCATCTTGCCAGCCAATTACCTGACTGACTTTTGAACTCTTTGCCATGATATAACTGTGCTTCCAGAGTAGAGAGCACTGTATCCCAAATTGCTGAGTTTTTCACAAATGTTGTCAGAACTATGAGGAGGGAGCACTTTCTACAGCCACCACAAGTTCTGGTACACTGGTGTTCCTGACCCCAGGACCACCACCCAAGATAGCAACACATATCCAAGTAGGTCAAAGCAAGAGTTATTACCCTGTGAATGGTCTTTTGGTCCCCTGCTTTCTGCAGGCCAGGGGGTCCAGAGGCAGCCACATGGCAGCAGCTACAGCTGTGTTGCTGCCACCTCTTACACTGGGGGCAGGGTCCAGAATGCACTCTTCTGTCACCCAGTTCCAACAGAGTTCCCTACTGACTTTTTATTTTTCTTTGGTGTTTATGGGTTGAGAAGTCTGGACTCTGACACAGTTGCCAGTGATTCCCTCTCCTGAAGTCTGCTCCAGCCCTTCTGGGCCACTGGTCAGGGCTGCCCCATGTCTGGGCCTGTGCAGTTCATGCAGGATTGCTCAGCCCTCAATGTGGTGTGATAGAACCTTCTTGTTACCCTGCCAGGCTGCCTTCAGCAGGAGATTTGTTTCTCTCTCTGTCACTTGTGGGTTGTGTAGCTCTAATATGTGTTTAGAGTCATATTTTACAGGTATTGAAGGTGATTGGTGCAGGAGCTTAAGCAAGTTCCTTCTTTTATTCTGCTATCTTGTCTCCATCCCTGGAATGCCACCATTTCCAGAGAAAGGTTTTAGCCAAAGGCCATTGGAAGCCATTGGAAGACTTATGGAGAAAAGCAAAGGTACAATGGAATCCTTAAAAGAAATTATTATCTAAGAATCAGGTGGAAATCTGAAGTTAGTGAATAAAAACTTGATATGATTCTTTATGCATTTAAATTCATTTCTTTAAAAATAAATTGGCTGGAACTATGTCCAAAGGGCTATAAAAATGTGCATACACTTTGACCCAGAAATACCACTTCTAGGTCTGTATCCCAAAGAGATCACAAAAATGGGAAAATGATCCACATGTACAAAAATATTTATAGCAGCTCTTTTTGTGGTGGCCAAGAACTAGAAAATGACGGGATGCCAATCAATTGGGGAATGACTGAACAAGTTGTGATATATGAAAGTAGTGGAATACTATTGTGCTATAAGAAATTATGAGCAGATAAACTTCAGAAATTCTTGGAAAGACATGTAAACTGATGCTGAGTGAAGTGAGCAGAACAAAGGAGAACTTTGTACACAAGGACAGTAACATTGTGTGATGACTGACTTTGATAGACTTAGCTCTTCTCAGCAATGCAGGTACTGAAAATAACTCCAAAGGACTCATAATGGAAAATTCCATCCACATCAAGAGAAAGAAATGTGGAATTTGAATGCAAATCAAAGCATACTATTTGCACTTTTTTTTGTTTTGTTTTTTCTTTCTCATGCTTTATCCCATTCATTCTAATTTTTTTATACATCATGACTAATGTGAAAATATGTTTAATAAGAATGTATATGTAGAGTCTATATCAGATTGTACCCTGTCATGGGGAAGAATGAGGGTAGGGAGGTAGAGAAAATTTAAAACTTATGGAAGTAAATGTTGAAAACTAAAAATAAATTAATTAATTATTAAAAAGTGAATTGGCATTAAATGTTAATTGTATTGATGTTTATTTTTAATAAACAATTTAATAAAAATAATTTATTTTTTAATCAAAAGCCTTATTAACTTCTGTTTTACATCATTCATTTCCACAAGATTTTTGAGTTACAATTATTTCCCCCGCCTGTTTTTCCCTTACCCACCCTCCCAGAATAGCAGTCCCCCAATCTGCTCTCTCCCAAAACTTCTCCCATATCCCCTTCGACTTTTCCACTAGAGGAAGGTGAATCTTTGTGTCCCAATGCATGCACATCTTATCTCCCAATTACAAGCAAAAGAGTATTAATAATAGTATTTATATATATTTGAAACATTTAATCTTAAGACCTCAATTTTCAGATCCATTTCCTTCCTCCCTTGTCACCCATTCCCTCTGGGGAGAAAAGTGATTCAGTATATGTTGTACATGTCTAGCTATACAAAGCATTATCATAGTAGATATATTATACAAGGCTGCTTATAATTCCCTTCTACTCATCCCACCCCCCACCTGGTCCATTCCCTACTTGATCCTGTCCCTTTTCTATAGTGGGTACTTCCAACCTTCCCTCCCCCCACCAAGGATTCCCTCCCATCCATCATCCTTCCTCTCATCCCCCTTCCCCCTATTCTGCTGCAAGTTAAGATATCCCATTTAGTATGTATGTCATTTTCTCCCTGAACCAAATTCAATGAGAATATGGTTTTGCCTTTTTGCCTTCCTATTCTTCCCCTCCCTAGCAACCAGTTCCCCTTGCTTCTTCTACATAAGATAGTTTACCCTACCCTGTCTCTCCCCATATCCTCTTGCCACTTTCCTCTCTCATCTCATAATTGCACCCCTTGAGTATCCTCCCTTCCCAACAAATTCATCCTATGCCCTCTATCCATATATAACTGTAAACATATACACACACATTGACATGTATTCATATGACCATACACCCTTCTTCCATTATTTTCATAATGAGAAAGATTTCATCAGTCACAGTTATTGTTTTTTCATATGGGAATGTAAATACTTCAACTTTGATAAGATCCTTTTGATTTCTTTCCCCGATTATATTCTCAGGCATCTCTTGCTTTTTGCCTCTGAATGTCAAATTTTCTATTCAACTCTGTTTTTTTCCTCAAGAATGCTTGAAAGTCCTCTATTGCACTGAATGACCATATTTCCCCTGAAACAAAATACTCAATTTTGCTGGGTAGGTGACCCTTGGATTCATCCCCAGCTCTTTTGCCCTCTGGAATATCATATTCCATGCTCTTCAATCCCTCAGTGTAGAAGCTGCCAGGTCCTGGGCTATTCTGATTGTGTTTCCACAATATTGAAATTGTTTCTTCCTGGCTGCTTGTAGTATTTTCTCCTTGATCTGGGGATTCTACCTGGCTATAATATTCCTGGGAGTTTTTTGGGGGGGATCATTTTCAGGAGGTGATCTGTGGATTCTTTCAACCTCTATTTCTCCCACTGGATCTAAAACATCAGGGCAATTTTCCTTGAGAAATTCTTGAAGGGTGATTTCTAAGTTCTTTCTTTGATCATGGCTTTCAGGTAGTCCAATAATTTTTAAATTGTCACTCCTGGATCTATTTTCCAGATCAATGGTTTTTCCCATGAGATATTTCACATTGCCTTCTAATCTTTCATTTGTTTGGATCTGCTTAACAGCATCTTGATTTCTCATAGAGTCACTAGCTTCCATTTGCTTCAGTCTAACTCTGAAGGAATGAATCTCCTCAGTGAACTTTTGAGATTCTTTTTCCATCTGGCAAATTCGACTTTTTAAGGCATTCTTCTCTTCATTGCCCTTTTGGGCCTCCTTTGCCATTTGAGTTAGTCTACTTTTAAGGTGTTGTTTTCCTCAGTCAGGCTGTTGACCCTCATTTCATACTTTTCCTGCATCCTTCTCATTTCTCTTCCCAATTTTTCCTCCACTTCTCTTATTTGATTTTTAAAGTCCTTCTTAAAGTCCTCTATGGCCTGCAACCCGCTCATGTTTTCCCCTGGGGCTTTTGGAGCAGGACTTCTGACCTCACAGTCCTCCTCTTTGCCCCCAAAGTATGAGTCAAAGGTTGCATTTTTCCGTTTAATTTGTTTCCTTTACCTTGGCATGTTGCCACTTAATTACTTGACTTTTGGGCTTGTTGCCACAGTATGGCTCTGGTGCCAGACAGGAACTTTCCTCCCGAACATGTGTGTAGGGGGGGAACTTCCATTTCTGGCAAGCTGGAAACCCACCCACGACCTCCACCCCAGATCACAATCCAGATCCAGGGAGGTTAAAGCAAGAGTGATTACCCCCCAAGACTGATTGCTGGATCTCCCTACAGTTCGCAGGCCAGGAACTGGAGCTGCCTCTGAAAACTACAAAATGCCGTGTCTCCTTAGTGGCTTCCAGCCCCCAGGGGAGGAAGTTGACGCGTTCCCCAAATACTTGTCCCAAATTCCATAGGGCACTAACCTCTCACTTTGTCCTAGGCATGTCTATGTTGATAATTCTGGAGTCACCACAGCTGCTGATGTTCTGGGGTCCCTCCAGCCAGCTGCTGGCCCTGCCGCCCTGGGGCTAAAACCGGGACTCAGTGGACCTGGGCTCTGCTCCCCGAGCACTGCGCACTGCGCTGCTGGCGCTGTGCTGGTCCTTTCTGCAGGGCTGCTGGGCTGTCCGCAGCGGAAGGTTAGCTTCTCTGTGTAGTTCTGTGGGTGCTGGGGCTCCAGAAGTTGTTCAGGGTCCCCTTTTACATAGTTTGGAGGTAATCTGGGGGCAGAGTGTCTTGGACAAGCTGTTTCTACTCAACCATCTTGGCTCCGCCCCCCTTTGGACCAATAAAAACAATTTATAAAAATCAGAACACACTCCAGTTATATATAAATTCTTAAGAGATTTTAGTAAATTTCAGAAAAGGATAATAAGATCATAGACATTGTTTGGTTGGTTGATTCTGGTCCTTCATGGTTGGAGATGACCAAAACCATATCACTATGTTGGAGTCAAGGCACAGTGTGTCTGACTGTGGATGATCAGACCAATACAAGCTCAGGAAGTCTCTACCACAAGTCAGACACAGATAATCCATATGTACATTTGGAATGGAGATGTCTTTACATTTGTTCACCTCTCAATTCTTTTGAGCTGCTGCAATTTTGTTTTGCTCATAGAGTACAGCCCTTTCTTTGATGTGGTCATAGCATGCTGGGCAGTCCTTTGCCATTGACATGACACACAATCAATTCCAAAATTTTTCAGAGAGATCTTGAGAGCTTGTTTGCATTACTTCTTCTGACCTCTATGTGCGCACTTGACTTGAATATTTTAGGCAAGCATGTATTTGACATTCAAACCACATGGCCAGCCATAAGAGTTGTGCTCTCTGCAGTAGAGTTTGAATGCTTGGCAGTTTAGCTCATGAAAAGACCTCAGGGTCTTGTTCCTTAACTTGCCAGGTGATCTTCAGAATTTTCCTAAGATACTTCAAATGGAAGTGATTCAGTTTCCTGGCATGGTGCTGGTACACTGTCCAGGTTTCATAGACATACAATAATGAGGTAGGTCAGCACAATGACTTTGTAGACCTTCCTTTTGGTAGTCAGCATTAATACCTCTTCTCTCTCACACTTTCTTCCAGAGCCTTCCAAGCACTGAACTAGTTCTGGCAATTTGTGTGTCTCAATCTCATCATCCATATGTACATCCCTGGAAAGTATACTACCAACATAAGTGAACTTATCCACAGCATTCAGTATTTCTCCAGGTACTATAGTTCATGATTCCACAGGGGGTGGGGTGGTGCTTTCTGGTGGAGAACCTGCATTTTTTTGGTGTTGTTAGGACGAAGTTAGCACAAGCATCAGAGAATTGGTTCATACTTTGTTTCACTTCAACTTCAGAGGCTGCACTGAATGCACAATTATCTGTGAACAAGAAATCACACACAGATTCTCCTTTTACTTTAGTCTTGGCCTGTAGCCTTTTCAAGTTAAACAATTTACCATCAGTGTGGTCACTTACAATATGGTTGAAAATATCATGCTAAAAAGCATCAGAACCTGCACACAGTCTTGCTTAATTCTGTTTGTGACAGGGAAAGCATGAGAGCATTGTGTATTCTCCAGAACCCACTGCAAGCATGCTGTCATGAAACTGATGTACAATACTGATGAACTTCTCCAGACATCCCAATTTTGACATAATTTTTTACAAGCCCTCATGACTGACAGTATCAAAGGCCTGGTCAGACTGACAAAATTTGTGTACAGACTTCAATTCCGCTCCTGGAAATTAATCTGTAGTTGTTGGGCAGCAAACATCATATTAACCATTCCTTTCCCCTCTCTGAAGCCACTTTGGCTCTCAGGTAGGTGACCATATTCCAGGTGAAGGATCAGCCTATTAAGGAGAACTCTTGTAAGAATCTTGCCAGCTAGGGACAGCTAGGTGGTGCAGTGATTAGAGCGCTGGCCCTGGAGTCAGGAGGACCTGAGTTCAAATCTGACCTCTGGCACTTGACACTTACTAGTTGTATGACCTTGGGCAAGTCACTTAACCCCAATTGCCTTGCCTTCCTCCCTCCAAAAAAAAAGAATCTTGCAAATAATGACTAAGAGAGAGACCCTGCTGTGATTGTCACAAGACAATCTATTTCCTTTACTTTTATAGAGATGGACAATGGAGGCATCCTTGAACTCATGATAGCAAGTTCCTTTTGCCATTTAACCTAGAGAATTTCAGTCAGCTTTTGTATGAGTAATGGATCCTTTGAGTGGTGAAGATACTGAAGTGATTTGCTATTTCATTCTCCAGTGGATTAAGTTAAACATAGATTCAGTGACTTGCCCAGGGTCACACAGATTGCAAATGTCTGTAGTCAAATTTGAACTCATATCTTCCTGACTCTAGGCCCAGAGTTCTATCCACTGAACCATCCAGTTGCCTTTTATTGGCAAACAGTAAGTAATTAATAAATAAATAAATTTGACTAGCCTGTTGCTTGCAAATTCTATTCTCTTCCCTTTTTTGAATGTTTTCAACCCATGTGCCTTTCTCTTATCCAGTGATACCATTCATCGTCTCCACAACCATTCAAATATCACTGACAGTTTCTGGCATCATATCTACCAGTTCTTTCAGAACCTGAGGATTTTAGTCCATGTAGGGAGGTTGACTGAATCTCAGGCAGTCAAATGTTTTCTAAATGTTGCCTTATTTCTTTGAGGTAACAACTCCCTGTATTTGATTTTTTATTTAGTCCCTTCAGGTCCAAATGTTATTCTCTTGCTCGTAGAAGACAGAAATAAAATGAGACTTAAGTGGTGCCACATTCTGTCTGTTTTCAGTTATTATTGCTCTAATCATCCTCTGCAATGATCCTACCCTTTCACTGAACCACCTCTTTTTTCCTAGTCTAGTTTTATATTTGAATTTCCTTGTTCAACAAGCAATTCTTAAGAGCCCAACATGTTTCAGGCAATGAGGATACAAAGAAAAGGAAATTAATCTTATACATTATTGGGGGAAAACTACAATAGATAGGAAATTAAACATAAAATACATACAAAGTAAATTTAAAGTAATTCCTCTGGGTAAGGCCCTCCTGAGAAATGGCAACTGAGCTAAATTTTGAAGGAGGCTAGGGATTACATGAAGAGATGGTGAAAAGGAAATGTACTCTGTGTATGGATAACTGTCTGTGCATATAGGCAATAGGAAATGGATTGCTGTCTATGGAGAATAACAAATCGGAGAGTGTGGCTAGAACATAAAGGATGCTAAGCAAAGTAAGATGCTTCCAGTTGATCCTCTCAAAGCCATCATCAAAGTGAAGAACTCTTGTAGAAAAGAGTCCACTAGTCAATCAATAAGCATTTATTAAGTGCTTGCAATTTTCCAAAAAGACACATGCTATTAAGTACTTGGAACACAAAGAAAGACAAAAACATGATCTCTTCCCTCAAGGAGATCACATTCTAATGGAGGAGATAATTCACAAACAACTATGTACATTCAAGATATACACAGAGTAAATGGCAGGTAAATGCAGAGGTAAAAGGAGTGTCAGTGAGAGGAACTATGAAAGACATACTGTAGGAGTTGGGCTTTGAGCAGAGCCATGAAAAGAGTTTAGGAAATCATCACCACCAACTGTTGACCAAGTATAGTTAATGAGTTAGGTGGCCTCATTCAAACCTGCCTGAAGTAGAAAGATGTCCTTATGGGGTGGCATTTTCCAGAGGTGTGAAACCATTGCCACCCCAACCAACATCTCCCCTGAGGCTTAGGTAAAGAAATTCAAGGATCCTATACCCAGGAGCCCCAGGAAAAGTGACAATCTACTTCCAATCAAAACATTTGTGTATATGCTATGTGGCAACAGTCCCTGTGAGATGGCACATCCCTACCTCCTCAGGAGCCATAGGGCCTGGAGTCTGAGGGAAAAAAAAAGAACTTCCCCATCAAAGCCATTGGTATTGTCAAATAATTCAGTCTCAGCAACAGATATGATTTTGTCATTGGAAATAATATTGAGGAAGATGCATTACTATTTACTTTACTGGAATACCCTAAAGACCCTTGCTTTTTTGCATCTGACTTGCCGCTAAACTTTCTACATTTGTTATCTTTTCTTAGTAGAGTGTGAGCCCCTTGAAATTACTGACTGCCTTGCTTTTCTAGTGGTAACCCAGTCGATAGCTTGATATCTTTTGTATAGTAAACACTTAAATCAGAACTTCTCTTTCCTACACTATTCCATCATGCTCCAGTCACCCTTCTTTGACACTTATAGTTCTACAGGGTCAACCTTGAACTTGTCAGAATAACCTCCATGAAGTCAGTTTCACTTCCTTCCCAACTACAAAGAGTAGCTTGATGCCCTGGGACAACTTTGGGCAAAACTAAATCTGGTGGAGAATGATAATCTAATTAAATGTATTCTTCAATAAATAACATACCACTATCCATACCTATCTCATTCCAGTGATTCTGAACACCAATCGCCATTGTACAATCACATACTCCATCTCCCACAGACCATTCCCTTTTCCCTTCCCCTCTCAAACCAACACCCTGCCCCAACTTCCCACTCTAAAACTATCCAACTCTTTTTCTGTGTTCTCTGGAAGGCCTGCTCCATAGTGGGGAAAACAAAGCTTACATTTCATTTTA
Organism: Gymnobelideus leadbeateri; assembly: GCA_011680675.1. Taxonomy (NCBI): domain Eukaryota; kingdom Metazoa; phylum Chordata; class Mammalia; order Diprotodontia; family Petauridae; genus Gymnobelideus; species Gymnobelideus leadbeateri. The sequence continues at coordinate 379,969 of WOXC01000161.1, read as the reverse complement.
AATTTTTTTCTCTTCTAATCACAACATTTCCTTGAACTTACTGAGACTTGGTTCTTTCTTGATGATAGCTTCTGAAGCTGTGTTTTCTAGCACTAGTCCTGATGCATTTGTCACAGTGGAGGAATTAGATTACTCTATGCTCACCACTGCCACTTCCAGGCTCTCTGTCTACCACAATCACTTAGGAACCATTTCTTCTCTGAAGTTCATTCCATTCATATTTATCACCCAATGAAGATTCTGGTAGCTGTTGCCTATAGACCTCCAAGACACACTCATTTCCTCAGTGAGTTCAGCACCTGGAGTACAGTCTTTCTCTTTTTTCTAACTCTTCCCTTCATCCTAAGAGGCTTTAACTTCAACAGGGTAGTGACCCTGTTACTACCTTAGACATTTTACCCTCCTACTTCCTCAAATTATTAACTTCTCTTGACCTCTTTCTTTACCTGACTACACCTTGATCTTGCCATCACCCACAAATGTTCCATATTCCTGTACATAAAAAGAAATTCATTTATCTGGACATAATCTATTGTCATTCTACTTCTCTATCTACCTTACAATTGAAAACACTGGTCTTAATTCTCACCACAGCTCCCAATTTGTTTTTCCCAAGTCATTACTCCTAAACTAGTTACATGCTTCTCCCTTCCCCATTACCCCCTTGGTAAAACAGTCCAAATTTCTGATGGCCTTTTCTCTTGAGTACTTTGTTCCTTCATTCTATACAATAATTTGCCCTTCTAAAACCCAGCCTTGAATTATTTCCACTATCCGTTGCCTTTGTTCCTATTCACTTGAACAAAAGGCTGAACAAAGCTAGAGAAAATCATGAAAGTGTGGTGAAGTGATGACAAATTCATATTACATAACCTCAGCTGGGCCCTCACCGTGGCAAAGCAATTCTTGTTGACCTCACTACTCAAATCACCTTTGGGTGACTTTTCAAACATTTTACCCCTTCTTAAATCTCCCACAACTTCTGATCCACCCACCCTCTTATCTGAAAACCTTGACTCATATTTCACTGGGAAAAAAAAAAAAACAAAAACTGAGGGAATCCAAGAAGAGCTGCCTCTTCTCCTTTGTTCCTCATCTCACATCACCCAAACGCCTCTTGCTACTATTTCCTACTTCACTCATGTTTCACATAATGAGGCATCCCATCTCCTTGCCAAGGAAAACACTTGCACAGGTGATCCCATTTCATTGTGTCTTTGTCAACAGATTGCCCTCTCTATCATCCTTAGTTCCTAGCTAATCTTTAGTCACTCATTATCTATTACCTGCTTCGAAACTGCCTACAAACATTATATTCATGTCTCTTTCATTCTCAAAAAAAAATCTTCACTTGATCCAGAATATCAAGGAAATTAATGGAAGGAAATGCAAGGGAAGATGGCCTAGCCATACCAGATCTTAAATTGTATTATAAAGCAGCAATCATCAAAACCACTCGATATTGGCTAAAAAATAGAGTGGTGGAATAGGTTAGGTACACAAGAGATGAACAAGGCTAGAGAAAATCATGAAAATGTGGTGAAGCGATGACAAATTCATATTACATGTCTTCATTTGGGCCCTCTACACAGTAGTCAATGACTATAATAACCTACTGTTTGATAAACCGAAAGAGTCCTGCTTCAGGGATAAGAACTCATTATTTGACCAAAACTGCTGGGAAAACTGGAAAATAGTATGGCAGAAACTAGGCATAGACTAACATCTTATACCCTACACCAAGATAAAATCCAAATGGGAACATGATTTAGATATAAATGCTGATATTATAAGCAAACTGGTAGAGCAAGGAATAATTTACCTGTCAGATTTATGGAGAATGGAAGAATTTGTCACCAAACAAGACATAGAGAATGTTATTAGATACAAAATAGATAATTTCGATTACATTGAATTGAAAAGTTTTTGCACAAAGCCAATGCAATCAAGATTAGAAGCGAAGCAGAAAACTTGGAAACAATTTTTAAAACCATAGTCTCTGATAAAGGCCTCATTTCTAAAATATATAGAGAATAGAGGCAAATTTATAAAAATACAAGTCATTCTCCAATTGATAAATGGTCAAAGGATATGAACAGGCAGTTTTCAGAGGAAAATGCTCTAAATCACTATTGATTAGAGAAATGAAAGTTAAAACTCTGAGGTACCACATCATACCTATCAGATTGGCTAATATGACATAAAAGGAAAATGCTAAGTGTTGGAGAAGATGTTAGAAAATTGGAACACTAATGTATTGTTGGTAGAGTTGTTATTTACTCTGAGCAATGCAAGGATCTTTGACATCTCCAAATGATTCATGATGGAAAATGCTGTCTACATCCAGAGAAGGAACTTTGGCATTTAAATGAAGATCAAAGCATATTATTTACATGGTGAAGTGATTTCAGTGGCATGGTAGAAAAAGCTCTGTGGAGCTGAGTTGGTAGCAAAACCTGGAAAGGGATTCTAGGGAAGAGATAGGAGGCAGATTATGCTAATTAGATTTGGCCACTACCACCACCACATTGATGATCATCTCCCCTTACATCCTAATGGAGTCTTTCTAGGACCCTGAACACCAAAGCCTTGAGAATGGCTGTTTCCAATCTTGTGGTCTCAGTCATCATCCTAGGCAGCACTTCCTGTGGATATGCTATTTGACAGGTGCTCCTGCAGAGTGTCATAATCACATCTACTGAAGACCCAGAAAAGAAAGTTCTTGTCACTCAAGACTTTGGCACTGTTAAGTGGTTTAACATCAGAAAGAGATATGATTTTATCAGTGGAGATGACATACAAGAGCCATTGCTATCTGTCTTGCTGCAATTCCCTAAGGACCATCTGTCTTACAGCTGAAATCTTGGACTGTGCCGTCTCCTTAATTAAAATAGGAGCTTCTTGAGATCAGGGACTATCCTCTTTGCTATTTGTATCCCCAGTGTTTAGCATGGTGCTTTGCACATAGTAAGCACTTAATTAATGCCACTTTCTTTCATTCATCCATTATGATACCATAATAAATGAGAAATATGAATTCTGAGAAGCATAGGATGCCATATGAACTGGCAACAGAGCACAGTGAGCAGAACCAGGAAAACTATACACCCAAGTATTACAACAATGTAAATGCCATTTTAAATAGCAACAACAAAAGAGATGTTGAATAATTTGTAATTGTAATGACCAAGAATCTTCAGCTAGAAACAGAACTGAGAAAACAAACCAGTCCCTCTTCTTGGCATCTTGGCAGAAGGAGTGTGTGTGTGTGTGTGTGTGTGTGTGTGTGTGTGTGTGTGTGTGTGTGTGTGTGTGCATGTGTTGGGGAGTATAGGAAGTGAGAGAAAATGGAACACTGTAAATTCTACTTGGTTGGTTTTGCTGAACTGATTTTTTTCCCTCTTTTTTAATGCTATGTTACATAGGATGGTTGTCTGAGTAGGAAAAGGTGGGGCAAATAGATTTGGAAATGTAAATAATGTACAAACAAAAGACTTATTAATAAAAAAAGAAAATTAGAGAGATTGAGGAGATATTAAAAAGAACAAACTTTTGGAGGAGATGGGAGCTAGTGAAACCAAGGATATAAATTGCAGGGTTGGTTTTGCCAAGAAGTAGGGGCACAAACCTCTTTTTCTGAGACTAAAGAAAAGATGACATGAATGGGAATTGATATTGAGATTATTTGAAGAAAAGAAATGTGGTAAAGAGGGATTAAGTTAGAGATGGCCTGAGTCTTGAGAGTTATATGAGGTAAATTCCTCTGCTGAGAGAAGGAATCAGAAGGATGACACTGGTGATGAGGAGAAAAGCCTTGGAAAAGATACAATGGGGAGTCAGACTCAGAGAAGAGTAACGAGGTTCATGTTTAGCAGTAAGAGTTCAGTATTAAATCACATAAACTTATAGTAAACCCAATCAGCACGACTCTATAACTTTTTAAATCTGTATTCAGAAGAACCTGAACATGAACAGAGAAGGAATAGATGATCAAAATAATCCAGCATTGCATTTTGGAAAAGTGTGAGGAGTGATAAGGTAAGGGGAAGGGAGAGAAAGGGATTGAAGACTAGAACACAGGGTCAGGTTTAACTAGTCAAATAATGTGTCAATATTTCAAGGATCAGAATGTGAGTCCAGAGCAGAGCTGATGGTCTGGGAAAACAGGAAGGGGCAAATGAATCTACATTGCAGTAAAGAAAGAATTAAGTTTTAGAGGTGTGAGAGACAGAGAGAAAGAGGAGAGCAGGAGGCGATAGTTAGAGGAATTCCAAAGTTATGGGTTGTTGGGGTGGGATGATTTTGGTGATGCTAAGATTAAGGTTATGAGTTTTTGGCCACCCTTATGCATGGCTGGAGTGGAGTAGGGGTACAGATCATGGGACTTGAGTTGATGGACTGGGAAGCAATGGTATTTAAGAATTTATCACCAAGTGAAATAAGGTCCTTTAGTTTAAAGGCAGCTGCCAGAAAGGAGAAGACTGTGAAGCAAATGCTGCTGATCTCTTTTGGAAAGGAAGAAGAGTAACCTAAGTAGTAGGCAGAGAATAGACATCAGGATCTGAATAGAGTGGTAATCTGGACTACATAAACCTCAAAACAGGAAATATTATAGTAGGGGAAGAGGTAGAGGCTGTGATGAGAATTAATAAGCATAATTACTCCTACTGGCTCATATGTTGGGGTGAATCAGTATTGGAGGAAGCCAAGGATGCATGGTCCTGTTGGTGGGTTGATAAGGTTTCTGTGATTGCAAGGAGAGAGAAGGAAGAGATCCAATATGAAGGGCATCCTGTTACCAATAGAACAGGTAGTGTAGAGGGCACAATAGAAGAGAAGGTTAGAGTAGCACAGGCATAAAGGAAGAAACAGGCTGACACAGATAGATATCAGGGAGCAAGGAATGTTGACCAAGCCAACCTGTGACTCAGAATCACAAGAATTGTGATTGTAGCCTTATGAGAGTTGGTTACCATGCCTTTCATGCTATCAGTGACACTATTGATTTCATTATCCATCCTTGAGTAAGACATAAAAAAACAAACAAATAAAAATATGGGGAGTGTGTGTGGGGGGGGACGATTGGGAGAGAGGGAATACACACATACATGGCAATAGCAGGTGGTGAATCCCTAATCCTTCCTTATGTTTAAAAGAAATGGATCAGAGGAGGTACAGTTTCCAGGAATGAGGAAGAGACAGTCTCTCTGCCCTGCAGGACCATATCTGGATTATGTTTATCAGTTGTAGGTGCCAGTTTTCTATATCTATTTGTAGACTCTTGTTAGTCTTTTTTTAATCATGTGTTTGCTTTGGGGGCAAAATAAAAGTTTTTCTGTATTTAATGCACATTTGGTAATATGAATGTTTTAATGGGACCCTTTTATTACCTACATTTGGGGATAACTATACATGAGCTATACTTTAAGCATATGAGGAGTTTTTCCTGGACCAATTATAGGTGGGTAAAATGAATGCAGTAGAGAAAATACAAATAGGTCTGGTTTGTGTGAATAATGAATCTGCTGAAGGAGTAATATTATTCAAATATACACTGAATATTTCTACTGAACATTTTACATAATTATAACTTTCATTAGTGCAACTTTGAATACATGGCACTGCTCTAGAGGATTTGATATTCTTACTATCTGGGACCTGCCTATAGCTTCACTTTGGGACAGTCCCTAAAGATCAAACCTAGATCTTGAAAACTCAGAGCCCTTGAAAAGAGATTGAGGGGATTACATGCTGATGTTTGTGAGGAAGTCCTTCTTTTATGGTTTAGGAAGGATTTCCTCACAAACATCAGCTTATGTAAGTATCTCTAATTCTTTTAACTGCTCATCCTAAGAACTGCTTTCCAATTCTTTTATCACTCTGAGAATTCCCAATTTCACCAAAGTACTTCTAAAAATGCAGCACCCAGATGTGAACACAAAACTGCAAGTGAGGTCTGACCAGGGCAAAGCATAGCAGGAACATCAATTCCCTTCTTCCAGACACCATCCTTATTGCAATGCCTCTTTGGATCACATAATTTGGGGTGGAGGATTGGGGAAAAGGAGAATTTCCTTGTCACATTGTTGACTCATTAAGTGGAATGGAATGGAAGAGAATCAAATTCATCAGAGCAGAACTAAGAAGATTTAAACTGAGACTTTAATGCACCTAGAGAAATCTCAGTCCATGGCCAGAACCCCTGGCTCTGAGGAGATCTTACTCTGGCGGGCAAACCAGCTTGTCATTTTCTGTGGTTCCCATGTTTGGCAGAGTTACAAGACTGTTTGGCTGATGTCTGAAAAGCTTCCGGCTGTTGTTTTCAGCTTCACCATCATCTTGAGTGAATAAAAAAGACACATTGTCAAGGAATTTCTTATATTTATTCCCCCTCCTAACCAGCTGTTTGCAGCCTTTCCTGGGCAGCTTGGAATTGAAATCTTCCAATAAGATGTATCCCCTTCCCCCTTCCTTTTCCTACCCACACACATACCCAGACTTCTTCAAAGGGAAGTGTATCTCCCATGTGGCCCTCCTAGGGAAAGGAAGATTGAAGCATCCTGAGACTGACATCCTATTTTCATGGAGAGAAAAGATTCCTGGTGCAGATTTACAGGAATCCCTGGCAATCAATCAATAAACATTAAAGTTCCTACTAGGAGCCAGACACTATCCTAAGCACTGAGGATATGAAAAGAGTCAAAAGACAATCCTTACCCTCAAGGAAATTACAGTCTAATGGGTGGAAGGGGGCAACTTGCAGACAAATATATGCAAATCAATTTATGCAGGATCAAGAGGAAATAACTAATAGAGGGGAGGAATTGGAATTAAGAGAATTTAGGGATAGCTTTTTATAGAAGGTCAGACTTGAGTTGGGTCTTAAAAGAAGCCAGGACAGTCACTAGTTTTATTGAGGTTTGTGGGGTTTAAGAGTGGTAGAGACCCCAAAATACCAACATGCAGGGTCCTGCCAAATGAATTTGACGCAAGTCTTCTTTCAGTCAAAGAAAAGCAAAGTTTATTAAAGATTCACCATATTAGGTAGACTCTTAAGGAAGCAAAGCATTTGTGATGCTTTTATTGACAAGCAGCCCAAATTGAATCTCAGCTAAATTGAATCTGAGCACTTTCGTGGAGGCAAGATGGATCTTATATACAGAAAGACTGTGGGAGGGATCTTGGGGTGGCATAGTAGTCTGGAGTGACTAGAGGAGGGATCTAAGGGGGATCTTGCTGAGAAAGGGGTGACTAGAAGTCAGATTCCTAGGGACCTAGAGAAGGAGATTTTGATAGGATCAAAAGTGGGAAGCAGCCAGAGGCAATCTGGAGGTTGCAGACTATGGAGAGCTTGACTAGGTTAAGGATATCAGATTTGAGCATGAAAGAGCCAGATGAAGTGGGAAAATTCAGGAGAGTTCAAGGTGGGGGTTTCCCAGGGCCTAAGGACAATGGGACTCAAATTCTTTTGGAGTAAAGGGAAAAATGCTTGGCTTTGGCTGATTCCAGGTCAGTTTCAGTGGAGAAGAGACAACATTCTACAGAAAATGCTCAGAGTCAAAAGATAGAGGATTTTGTTTGTGAAACAGTCAGGAGATATATTATCTAGGTCCCTAGATCCAATAGTCTATGTCAAGAAAGGTATAAGAAGACTGGGAAGGGATTAAGAGATGAAGGACTTTAAATGCCAACAAAGCATTTTGTATTTGATCTTGGAGGCCATAAGAGGGTACTGTAGTTTATTGAGTGGGGTGGTGGTGTGGTTAGACCTACATTTAAAGAAAATTACTTTAGCAACTAAATGGAGGGTGGATTGAAGTGAAGAGAGCCTTGAAGAAGGTAGACACACTATCAGACTATTGCAATAATTGAGACATGAAGTTATAAGGACCTGCCCTAGAGTGGTGGAAGTATTAGGAGGCAGAAGGGGGTATATTTGAGAGATATTGAAATGGTAAAATTGATGGGCCTTGGCAATGGATATGGAGGGTGAGAGAAAAAGTGAAGAATCCAGGATGACTTTGAGGTTGTGGGCCTGAGGCACTGGGAGGATGATATTGTTCTCTCTAGTAATGGGGAAAGTAAGAGGCAGGTTTTTTTTTTTTTTTTGGAGTGGGGGGAGAATAAGTTCAATTTGGACATACACAGTTTATAATGTCTACTGAAACTCCAAGTTAAGATGTCAGATAGGTAATTGGAAGGGCTGGATTAGGGGTCAGCAGAAAGATTAGGGCAGGATAGGTAGATTTGAGAATAATCATCATAGAAATTATTATTAAATCAAGGGAAGCTAATGAGATCACCAAGTGATGTTGTATGGGGGGAGGAGAAAAGAGGGTTCAGGACAGAACCCTGAAGGGCTCTTGCAGTTATAGGGAATGGTCTGGAGAGTAGGAAGAAAATTAGGAAAGAGTGGTGTCCTGAAAATCTATGGAGAAGAGAATATCAAAGAGGAGATGAAGAGGTTTACCCACTTAAAGGGTTAGGGTTGCCCTGGAGACCTCAAAATACCAACATGCTGGGTCCTGCCAAATGAATTCAACTCAAGTCTTCTCAAAGAAAAGTACAATTTATTAAAAGTTCACATTACATTAGAGTAAGTCTGTGCTAGGTCATTCTATGGCCCTCTCACTCTTCTATAGCATCCTGTGGAGCTCTCACTCACATGGCATGAGATGGGGTCTTATATACAGAAGGTTGTAGGAGGAATCTAGGGGTGGTCTAGAGGAGGAGTTTGGGGAGGGTCTTCAGGAGGATTTAATGAGGTGAATGAATGATTAAGTGTGGGAGGCCACCTAAAGACTACAGGCAATGGTGGGCTAGGCCAGCTCAAGGGTGGATTGATATTTTGATAAGCTCAAGGGTGGGAAGCAGATGAACAATAGAGGCTAGGCTAGTAACTTAGCTAGTAAGTAGTTCAGCAGTTAGTTACTAGGCACAATGTTAGGCTTATTGCCTTATGCAAATGCCTCATCAAATGAGACAATTTAATCAAGAGTCCAAGGGAGTTTCTCAGAATCTGTACCTCAAGGACTCAAGGAGATCTCGAGGGGGCTCCCAGAGCCCATACCTCATCAGAGAGATTGAACAATCTACAGAGGGTCATGGAGAATGAGAATCATAAAAAGGCCAGTGGATCTGACAACTAAGATATCCTTAGTAAATTTGGAGAAAGCAGGAAGGACAAGGTCAGAAGTAAGAGGTTAAGAAGAAAGTGAGAAAAGTGGAGATTGTAGATTGCCTTTTTGAGGATTTCAGTTACAAAGGGTAGAAGAGATATAGAATGATCATTAGTAGGTATGGAAGGATTAAGTGAGAGGCTTTTTCAGTATAATGGAGATATGGACATGTTTGTAAGTAGTAGGGAACCACACAGTAGACAAGGAAAGACTGAAAATAAGTGAAAATGTAGGGATGGCTAAGGGGAAAATCTGTTAGAGGATATGGGATGTAACAGGATTGCTGGGATAATTAGAGAGGTTAGTCTTGGTAAGGAGTAAGGCCACTTCATCATGAGAGACAAGGGTGAAGATCGTCCATAACATATTCCTATGAAAGTGTCACATACATTTGTATGAGGTACAGGCTCTGGGAGCCCCATTGAGGTCTCCTTGAATCTTCCCACATGAGGCATTTGCCTGAGACCATAAGCCTTTCATTGTGGCTCTGCCCAAATCTGTTACTAGCTCTCCTTTGTCCAACTTCCCACCCTTGATCCTTCCAAAATATCTATACCCAAATCTGTTACACCCTTGAACTGACCTAGCCCACACTCATTATTAGAGTCTGACCTTATTGACTCCTCCTGAAGACCCTCCTCAAACTCTTCCTCTAAACCACCCCTAGATTCCTCCCACAACCTTTCTGTATATTAGACCCATCTTGCCTCCAAGAGAAGGCTGGAGAATGATCTAGTCCAGATTAACTCTGTGTCAGATGATTTGGGCCTACTTGTCCAATGCCACATCACCTTAGTCAAACCACTTTTCTTGCAGTTCCTGCTTTTTGGTCTTAAGAAAAAAAAAATTAAAGTTAAACTAAAGTAGGGATTCTTGAACATTTTTTTGTGTCATGTACCTTGCTGGCAATCAATGAAGTCTATAGATAGATCCCCTTCACTGAATAATGCCTTTAAGTACATAAAATAAAATACATAAATTTAAAAGGAAATCAAAGGTGAAAATAAAAGTCTAATTTTTTTTAACGTCTAAATTCATGGACATCCTGAAATATATAGTTTCTTTGAAGGTCTGTGGACTATATAGGTTAAGAATTCCTGAAGAAAAGGGCCTCTAAGGTTCCTAAGATCTTTGGCATTTCTACATTTCTAGAAAGATAAAGCAGATGTTTCCTTCCCCTCTTTCCTTGAGGCCTGAGTGCAATCTTTGAAAGGCATTCTAATCCCAAAATCCTGTTATGAATTCCCTGTCCTTAGCCACTGATTGTCTAAGATATCTGTAAATCCTATGTGGCCTCCTCCAAGGACATAGATATTTGGAAACTTAGCTGAGAGAAATGAAAGTTTTTAATTTTCAGCTGACTGAGGAATGAAAGATTTTATTCAAAAAGCAGTTATAAATACTAAAACACTTTCCCTTCCATTCTCTCAATTAATCTTCACAATAGTCCTTTCAGGTAGCCAAGAGAATAATATTCATCTCTGTTTCACAGATGAAGAAATAGAAATACAATCATAATTAACATTTATATAGTTCTTTAAGGTTTACAAAGGGATCTCCATACATTATCTTATCTGATACTCACAACAATAATGGAAGGTAGCTGCTATTATTACCCCCATTTTATAGTTGAAGAAACTGAGGCAAAGAAAGGTTAAGTAACTTAGCCAGAGTCACACAGCTAGTTAATATTTAAGGCCAGATTTGAATTCAAGTCTTCCTTACTCCTAACCTGGTACTCATTGTACCACTTAACAGTACCTACCTAGCAGGGTAGTTGGAAGAATTTAAAAAAAAAAGCATATAGAGAGATTCAAAAACTTAAAAATAGGATACAAATGTAAGATGTTGTTGTGAGGGGCTACCTTTATTTTACAGAATTATGGAATTTTAGACAGAATGTAGCATATCAGAGCTAGAAATAGCATTCACTCTACAAAATCTCAGAGATGTAAAGGACTTCAGAGGTTGTCTCTCCCATGTTAGCAACAGCAGGTTATCTTTTAAGTTTATCTTCCTTTTGTATCACCTCTCAACCCATCAATTACCAACTCTACAAAATATCTCACATTTATTCTCACTTCTCTATCATCATCATTAACACTCTATGAAGTTTCCTAACATGGCATCTCAACTCAACTCTACTCCGTCCAATATATGACTTATGGTTGCCATAAGTTGTCTATCAAAGGGAGCTAAGTGATACAGTGAATTGATTGTTGGTTGTGGAGTCAGGAAGCTGTTGTTTTTCAGTCATTTAGTCATTTTTTCAATCATGCCTAATTCGTTGTTCCCCCATTTGGGAAATTTTCTTGGCAAAGGTACTGCCATTTCCTTCTCCAGATCATTTTCCAGATGAGGAAATTGAGGCAAACAAGATTAAGTAACTTGCCCAGGGTCACAGAGCTAGTAAGTTGAGGCTGGATTTGAATCCATGAAGATGGGTCTCCTGATTCTAAATGTTGTGCTTTGTCCAAGGGCACTCCCTAACTGTCCCAACCTTAACCTTGATCAGGAAGACCTCATCTCAAATCCAGCCTCAGACAAATGTCACAATAACAGTATAACCTAGGGCAGGTCATTTAACTTTTGTCTTAGTTTCCTCAAGTGTAAAATAAGAATAATAATAGCACCTACATCCCAGAGTTATTGTGAGAATAGAATGAAATATTTGTAAAGTGCTTAACACAACCCCTGACACATAGTGAATACTTTACAAATATTTCCTTCCTACCTTTCTTATGCATAGATCTCTTGGGCATATCACCATTCTACTCAACACTCTTTTTTTTTCTTTTTGGAGGGGGGGGGTAAGGCAATTGTGGTTAAGTAACTTGCCCAAGGTCATATGGCTAGTTGTGTGTGTGTGTGTGTTAAGTGTCTGAGGCAGAATTTGAACTCAGGTCCCCCTGACTCCAGGGCTGGTGCTCTATTCACTGCACCACCTAGCCACCCCTCTACTCAACACTCTTGAATCTTAAAATATTCAATATCCCTATTGCCTATCCAGGAATATTCATTGCACTTTTCTCTGGCATTCAACACTCTCCAATATCGGAAGCTGTCCAGTAATTTCAGTGTTGTCTCATTTTCCTTTCTTGCTCACATTCTATGATCCATTGAAACTTCATTGCTTTCTCTTACTATTCTTGGAAAGATGTCAACCAATTGTTCTATAATTTCATTCACTTGGAATCAAATCCTTGCAATGTCCCAAATCAATCTTCCCTGGCCACCACACCACTGCATGTGTTACAGTCCCCTGTTAGCTTAGAAGTTCCTTGGAGACAGGGACTGTCTTGTGTTTTGTTTTTGCATTTGTACTTCTTAACATAGTACTTGATACATATGAAGGCTTAATCTAGGATTTTTCATTCACTCATTCACAATTCATTCACTCATTCATTGATTCTTAAAGATCCCTTGAGGGTAATGGGACAGAGTTTCACACAAACAGTTATCAGAGATGCAGCCTAAAGGGTCCCAGAATGGCCTAATCATTGGAGACTCCCTTAGTCCTTTTCATAAAACTGACCCTTGCCACTGGGACAGTTGTTCAGCCCTGCCATAGGACACAAGCTGTCTGGCAAAGGTCAAAGGCAAAGGCACCCTGTGATTCCTTGATTGTCTCTCTCAGTCAGGCAAGGCACCTGGGAAGAAAAGCAGACTTGCTCTTAAAAGGAAAACTTCCTCTGCCCCACAATGAAGCTATGCTTTTACTGAAAGGATCCACACCACAAAAAGGCCTCAGTGTTGACCAGCCCAATTATCTACTAGCAAGCAGTACCTGTCCCTTCCTTCTCTTTTAAATTCTCAGCTACTGCAACATCAGCATACCCCAGGGGACAGCTGTGTAATTGCTAGCAATGTGTTTCCCATAGTCCTCAGGTCTCCATGGGGCGTCTTCAGTGGCAGGACTAAAACCCTTTGGACTTTATCTAATACTTTCCATTGCATTGAGTTAAACAGAAAAAGGTTAGGAAAAAAAAAACTGTTAAATAATACAACACAAATATTCAAATTCTGTCCCCTCCCATCAACACCCCCCCACACACACATACACCTTTTGTATTTATGTGTGTATGTGTGTGAGTGTGTGATGTTTTCATGTGTATTGTTTTATTTTATTTTATTATGACTCTAGGGGCCTTCATATCTGGAAGTGACTCCAGACTCCTGAGACCTTGGGGAGGGCCTGGGGAAGGGAATGAATGAATGATGCCAAAATTTATGGCAAATCCATGATGAAAGAGAAGTTGTTTGATGCTTGGAGCTGACAATATTTAACATGGAATGAGACAATAGAAGGTGTAATTAGAAGATGTATTGCTTTGGCTGCTGGGGAATACATGCAGACACACAACTCCACCATTAAGATGAGCAGTAGGCTCTCAAACAAGAGCTAGCTAATGGATTGACTCGAGATTCTAAGGAGGAACTTGAGACTGCTTTGGGACATAAACCTTATGGTATAGTGGTGTAAGGGGAGCTATGAGACAGGGGCTCTCATTCCAGCTCTGCTACTGATTGGTTGTGCAACCCTGGACAAATGCCTTCTCTTCTCTGGGCCTCAATTTTGTCATCTGCAATGTGAGGGAGTTGGATAACAGTTTCCAGATCAAAAAGGGAAAAATGAGAATGTAGCAGAAAGAATGAATTTGGGGTTGGAGGCTTAAGTTCCAGGTTCTACTCAATCACTCACTGGGTGAGTGATTAGAGGCAAGTACATTCTAGGAGGTAAGAAGGAGCCACCGGACTTTACTGGATGGGGATATGTGTGTGACTTAGATAGATTTGTGCTTTAGGAAGATCACTTTAACAGTTGAGGGGATGGACTGGAGCAGGTGAGAGAGACTTCTGGCAGATAGACCAAGTGGTAGGCTATTTCAATAGTCCAGATGAGAGGTGATGAGACCAGGCAACAAGGGGATGACAGTGTGAGTCAAGAGGAAGAGATATATAGGAGAAGCGATATGAAGGGAGAAACAAAAGGACTTGGGAACAGTTTGGCTTTGGGGAGGAGGGTAAAAGAGAGGAGAAGTTGGGGACAACATAGAGGATAGGAGCCTTAGTGTCTATAAAGATGGTGGCACCTTCAACTGTGTTAGGAATGATAGGGAATCACTCTATCTGAACATCAGAGTAATGCACATCTGAATATTGCAGTGTACTTACACATTTGTACACAGTGTACTTACCTATTTGTAGTATGGTTTCCATAGGAAGCAGTTTGAGGCAAGACCTTTTCAGAATGTAGAACGTAATTTCGATCTGAGTTATTATTATCCTGGGTCACAGCACCGAGGATCTCTTGGGGCTGGTCTTTCCAGGGAAGGCTTCACAGGCCCTGAATTATGGGGGAAATTTGAAAAGAATGAGAAGAAATATAAAGAACTCCCAGGGGGTGAGGGATCTACTGGGTAAAGTCACAGAGATGGGATTTATGAGTGAGGGGCAGTAGGGAGAGTGAGTCAGCTGGAACAGAAGTCTAGTGTTTAGGAGCTAAGGGATGCAAGACTGTCAGAGCAGAGCAGAGTCATGCATGTGGCGAAGACTCAGACTGAAGTTGATGGTGACTCTAGGCTACAAGATACAGTGAAAAGAGCCCAGGGTTTAGGCTTAGACATTCTGGGAACTAATCCCAACTCTGACACCAGCTGGTGACTATGATCAGGTCATTTAAACCTCTCAGTATCTCAGTTTACTCGTTTATTAGACTATAAATTCTATAAAGTTGGGGACTCTCACTCGTCCAAACTTTGTATCATCTACAGTGTACAAAGTGGTCACTCCACAAATGCGTATCATCAAAATGATTTTAATAGCTAAGAATACGTTGCAAAATGTGTTTGTAAGAGAACTGTATGAATACAATAGTGGATAGTATGAACGATAGAATACTGATGTTGTGAGAGACTACAGAGGACCTTATCCCCCAATCTTATACCCCCCAACATTGATCTAAATTATGCTTCTCTGTAAATGCCACCCAGTGCTTTCAGTTCTGCACTCAAAGACTAAGAAAAGCCCTGTATGACAGCCCTTCAAAGATTTCAACAGGGAGAGCTATTTTATGTCTTGATGATTTTTGCCAAATGCGCCTAAAGATTATTCTCTTAGGAAACAGAGGAACTAGGAAGGAGTCTGGTAAGAACTAGTCCTCCAAAGGAGCTGAGAAATAACCCTCCATTAGGCTCCTATGCCCTTGGTCTCTGGTGCACAGTAGTTACAGGGCCAGCCCTGGAGTTAGGAAGACCAGACTTTAAATCTGGCCTCAGACACTTACTCCAGGTATGCCCAAGGTTGTGACCTTGGAAAAATTACTCAACCTTTCTTTGCCTCAGTTTCTCAAACTGGAAAATGGAGAAAATAATAGCACATTCCTTGCAGGGTTATCGTAAGGATCAAGTGAGATGATATTTGTAAAAAGCATGTAGCACAGCACCTGGCACAGAGTAGCTACTGGTCAGTTGTTTTCAGGTGTGTCCAGCTCCTTGCAAGCTTATTTGGGGTTTTCTTGGCAGAGATCCTGGAGTAGTTTGCCATATCCTTCCCCAGATCATTTTACAGATGAGGAAACTGAGGCCGTTAGGGTTAAGTAGCTTGCCTAGAATCACATAGCTAGTAAGTGTCTGAGGCCATATCTGAATGCAGAGAGATCAGTCTTCCTAACTTCAGACTGGCACTCTCTCCACTGTGCCACCTGGCACATAGCTGGTACTATATAAATGCTCATCTCTTTTCCTTCCCTCCTTTTTTATGCTTTCTTTTTGCCATATCACCTGTTTAAAGATCACCTAGGTAGTACAATGTATAGAATGCTGGGTCTGGAGTCAGGAATACCTGAGTTCAAATCTCAATCTCATTTGTTATAAACTGTGCGACCCTGGACAAGTCCCTTCACCTCTGTCTGCCTTAGTTTCCTCAACTGTAAATGCAGATAATAGCACCTACTTCCCAATCATTATGAAGATCAAATTAGATATTTGTAAGTGCTTAGTGCAATGCTTAGCCCATAGTAAGTAGACATTTAGTAAATGCTTTTCATTTTCCTTCTCTTTCTCTTCTGGTTTGGGTGAGTGGCATAGAAAGATCATAATTGACCTTAAATAACCATCAAGATTTGCACCAATGAATGAAATACATAGCCTTGTGTAGATGTGAGCTTCCCACTATTCACAGTGCTGAAACAGACAGGATATCAACCTATCAAAAAGATAGCATAACAGATTCTTATATGAGGTAAGGGGTTGGGCCTAAATCTCTAGGACTCCCTCCAACTCTAGCGTCCAAAGATTTTATGATTCATTCAGAAGTCATAGATTCCATTTTGACACAAACGTTGGGACAGATAAAAAGGCTTCAGTTAGATATGTTAGGCATGTGGCAGCCTCAAGACAAATTAATTCTGGACCTTATGATATATTAGTGACTACACTAACGTGGTTCTATATTGATCACTTTCAATCCCAATGGGATGTGATTCATTCATTCATTTATTCATTTATACATTTGTTCACTCATTCATTCATGCAGAAATCATTCATTAGTCACACCTACAATGAGCAAGATATTATGTCAGGTACTGGGGAAGTTGAAAAGATTAGAAGGGCATGGTGCTAGCCTTCAGGGCTCTTAGAGCTTAGGGACATGCCATCAGAAGATAATTATAACATATAGTATGACATGGTTAAGTGCTTTGGAGAGTGATAAAGTGCTATATGAGGTCACAGAGGGAAGGTCATTACTTACTACGGGAATCAGGGAAGGTTTCAGGGTGGAGGTGGTATAAGGATGGGATGTTAAGTGAGAAATAAGAATGAGTTAGAATGTAGCATGCAAAGAAGGCTTCATAATGAAGTGGAAAGGGAATCAGGTTTGGAATCTGAGGATATGAGTTCAAATGCTGACTTTGTCACTTTCTAAAAGTGTAACCTTCCATAAGAAAATCAACTTTTACCTCACCATTTTTCTTATTCTGAAGGGATTGGACAAGGTGACCTCTGATACTCTTTCCATCTATGATCTTTGAAGGAGTTTGGGTTCAGGGAGCAGTTTTACTAAAAGCAAAGGGAATGAAGGCTAGGGTCTAGCCTTTTTTTCCCCATTTTTCTTGTATCTATTATGCTCAGCCCAATATCTGTCATATACAAAGCATGTTAAAATTATTTATTGATTGTGTGGCACTCATGGAGACCATACCTCTCAGGAAAGACAAACATAAGACACCCCCTCTGGGCATCTCATCTAACAGGTTGAACCCCTATAGGGCTCCAGGCATTTAAAAGATAAAAGAGTCTTCAGGGGGCTTCCCGCATTAATACTTCTGAATGTCATACATATTCAAACTGCTTATTCTCATCTATGTAATCAAATAATCAAGATGGATTTGGAGAGGATGACTTAGGGGCTAATGGTAATGGCAGTTTTCAAGTTGACCAGGAATCTGATACAGTTAGAGTCCTTTCTAAATAGACAGAAATAGAAATGGGGACTTGTTTATGTTTTTATTGGCATAAAAAATTCCATCTATCAAAGCAAGCCACCATTTGCTCTGCCATGTATACTCTTTCTTTATATATATATATATATATATATATATATATATATATATATATAGTCTCTTAGTATATATAGTCTCAATGGCTGGGGCATTGAGAGCTTAAATGACTTTCATGGAGTCACACAGTTATTATGTATCAGAAGCAGGATTTGAAGCCGGACCTCCATAAACTTAAGTCCAATTCTTTAGCACAATTCCAAGCTACCAGATAAAGCCCTCATGGCTAATCATTGTCCTCTACAGAGCATGATTTGCTGCTAGTGGTTTTCCACAAAGTCTGTTCTTGCTCTTTGCTTTGCCTGGGAAAGATTATTGCTCATTGACAGATTCTAGGATTCTAAGAGCCCCCAATTCTGAGATTCTACAAGTATGTGACCACAATTTCTCTGGTTCCAAGAATCTATGAGTCTAAGATTCTGAGGCTTTAATTCAGGGATCTAAAGAGTCTATGAATAGATTATTCTAAAATTCTCTGACTCAAAGTTAACAAGGGACCAAGTTCCAAATGGAGTGGGAGCTATAAATACCTGCTCTCCCTTGCTTGCCTCCAGCCATTATCTGGGAAGCAGAGGCACAGAGGACAGGGAGCTCTGGATGGAGTTTTCATATTCCTCTGACATCCCCCCTCCCTGTATTTACTTGGCCAGATGAGGCCAGATCAGCTGGAAGACTATTCACTTTTCGGGCACCATTAATCCATGATTAGATATACATCTTTGCTTCCCATCAGGCAGGTAGTGAATTGTGCCATTATGCGGAGGAAAGAGTGTTTTTCAATGATCACTGGGGAAAAGGGGGGTAAAAAAAGAAAACAACAACAAAAAAACCAGTGCCAGGCGGAGAATCAATTTACTCTGAAGAACCCTTGGCCATCCATCTCTGTTTACTAGTAATTTAGGCCTTGGAAGCCAGGCAGACAGCAGCTCAAGAAGGCAGCACTAGCCAGGGCTTGGGCTGAATAATGCAGCTCCTGAAGGCCAGGGTCATTATCTCTGGGAAAGCCGCTCACAACCAAGCAGGGAAAGATATATAGTGTCGATGCAAGAAGAGCAATATTTTCATTTCAAATGTGTGGGGAAAGGAGGTGGCAGGTCATAGATTCCCAGAGATGACATCATCATCTATTGCCCTGGTTGGACAGTGCTTTGGGTTGTATTCCAGTTGTGTGGTGTGGGCAGGGACTGTCTGGGAACCTAAATCATAGGAGGGGAAATAGCCCTGGTGTAATCACCTAGGCCTTTGGATAGAGGCTAATGGCTCCAGAGAACACATTCTTGGTACTGATTAAAAGTGGTCTATTGATATGATAGTGGGGAGAGGAAAGGGGAATATGTCTTATTTAATCATATACCTCCTTCAATACCTGACATAATATTTGGTACACAAGAGGGCAAAATAGACAAAAGAAGAAACTCGGTGCATCCAGACCCATTTGGAGATGAGGCACACACACTTCTTTTGATTTTTTTAAAAAAAGGGGAAAGGAGAGGAGAGGAGTTTCAAGGAAGAAGTTAGAGTTGGAGAAATCTGTCATTTGTCTCTTAGGTCCCTAGAATAGTTAATGACTAAAATGACCATCAGATCTAAGGAGAAAGTTCTATTCAGGAGAAATGAATGAATCCAAGCCATGATCCTGGTGAGAAAATAAACCAGAGGCCAAGTTACATCAGGAATTAGAGTTGTTAATGAAAAACAGAAGTCCAAGGGTCAAAGCAGGAATAAGGACTGAGATTGGAGTGGGTTCAAATCAGAGCAACTGATTTAGATTCCAAGATTTGCTACTTACCACCTGGGTGGCATTGGAAAAGTTACTTCACCTACCTGAGCCACATTTTCCTCATCTATAAAGAAGCTACTTCTTGCTCTAAATACTTTGATTCCATTACTGCAATTCAGCAGAGAAACAAAGAGTTCCATTATCAAATGGAAAAATTACCATTATCAAATGGTAAAAATGAATATCTGATATCATTCCTTATAGAAACTCTCGTCTTTTTTGCCATGGGGGTCCATCCACATATTTCTTTGCCTCTCCAGGCAATGGCTAGGTTTACCGTTACCTCAGACCTCTCATTTCCTTCCCATTCAGAATCCTAGGGTCCAGTTCAAAATCCAAGCACCATTTACCTGTGTGACCTTGGATCAAATGACTTAACCTCTCTGGTTGTCAAGTTCCTGATCAGTCAAATGGAGGTGGAGTAGGTTTTGGACTAAATGACATCTTGGATACCTTCAGGCTCTAAGTATACAGTATCATGTCTCTATAAACAAATGCAGTAGACTGTAAATGGAGACAGAATGGATTATTGATGCAGAACCATTACAGTCAGAGGCATGAGCAGAGATTCCAAGGTCATCTGAGTAAACCACTCCTACTGGGTATCAAGTCAAAAGATCACAGTGTAGAACTCCAAAAGCTTCTCTTCTAGACTGTGCATAACTTCCATTAGAGAGGAAGAGAAGGAAAATGGAGATAGGTAAAGATGGAGGAGGTCTTCATGATGTGGGTATTGCCAT
Organism: Gymnobelideus leadbeateri; assembly: GCA_011680675.1. NCBI lineage: Eukaryota > Metazoa > Chordata > Mammalia > Diprotodontia > Petauridae > Gymnobelideus > Gymnobelideus leadbeateri. The sequence continues at coordinate 359,710 of WOXC01000161.1, read as the reverse complement.
CAGGAACCCACCAATGATGCCATATAACTTCTTGGGACAGAACTCCATGTGAGGCAATTAGATGGTCTTTTCAGTAAATTTGATTTAGAGTCACCTTTTATTTCCTGTTCATTGCTTGTGATCATGATCTCAGGTAACTTATACCACAGATTGATGCATGGGACTTCCTCATAAATAAGTACAACATAGGAAAAATATGCATTAGAGGGGAAAATACCCAGGAACATGTGCCCCTAGGACCACATTTTTCTGCTGAATAGTGGTCTCATCTGCCTCTTCCTCTACCCTTCCATCCCCTCCTTTCCCTTTCTTCACTCTTTTTTCTCCTGTTGCCTCTTTCTTTCTCTCTGTGTCTCTGTGTCTCTCTCTCTTTGTCTCTGTGTCTCTGTCTCTGTCTCTCTCTCTCTCATCCCCCACATATATCCCTCTAGCTCTCCCTCTCCATTCTCCCTCTTCCTCTTCCTCTTGTCCAAATCCCCTCACCAAATCCAAAAATCAGCTCTGCCACTAGCAGCTGAATAAGAGCCAGATGCTAGCAAACTCAAACCCAGAGTCACTCAATCTCCTTGCTTTTATATCTGTTGCCTACGGACATCTTCAGAAATGGAGAGAGGTTGGTGTCCTCATTAAGGTTATTAGCACAGATGCTATCTGCTTGCTCTCATAACCCAACAAATGTGGTGCCCGATGACTTATCACGGTAATATTTGGTGACTCATCACAGACTGCAGAAGCAGCATGGTAGGACAGAAAGAGAACTTGCTTTGGAGACACTTCTTAGTTTCATGAACATAGACACAAAGACAACAAGTCCCTTCACTTATGTGAGCCTCAATTTTCCCATGTGTAAAATGGGAATTATAATAACTTCCTCCCATGGTTGGTATGAGACAAGTGCTTTTGGGACCTAAAGGTATTATAGAAATAGGAACTATTATCACAGGTCTTCATGTAATTCCCTTTGTATGGAATTCCCTATTTTCCCATACATGTCACTGCCTACTGATTTCTGATCTATAAAACCAGAGATTCAGAAATCCTTTATCTGGAAGGGTCATAAGAGGTCAAGAACTTTTCCATTTCCACCCCCACAAATAGTTGACCTAATGTAAGCTCTTTGAGAGGTGAGACTATTTCATTTTTCCCCTTCATGTCTCCACTACCTAGCACAATTCCTGACACATTGGAGATACTAAATAAATGCTCATTCATTGGCAAATTAGGTGGTTATCCACCTTCCTCTTGAAGCTCTTCTGAGACTGAATGCTCACTATTTTATAAAGCAGCTTATTCCATTTTTAGACAGCTCTGATGTTTAGGAAGTCATTCCTTACACTGAGCCATAATTTATCTCTCTGCAACATCCACCAATTGCTTCTAGCTCTGTTTTCTGAGACTAAACAGAACAAACCTCATTTCTCTTTCCCATGACAATCCTTTGACTACTTGAAGATAGTTATTATGTTCCCCCAAGTCTTCACTTTTAGAATCAACTCAGTTGCAATCCGTTATAGAAAGTCTTCCCAAGAACTATGAACCTGGATCCATCTCTTGAACCTGGAACCAATCCTTTCTCTGAGTCACACAGCACTGTCTGTGGGGTATCGGTATTTCTTTCTTCATGTATCTGTCTCCCTGCCTATTCCAGTGAGTTCCTTGAGGATAGGGACAGTGTCTCACTCAGTTCTGTCTCCTGAGAAGCACCAAATACAGGATCCGGGACATTTTAATGGCTAAGTGTATGGGGAATGACTGAATGAATGATGCAAAATGAGCTAGCTTTTTTTCCTTTGTTGTTCCTCTTCCTGCTCTTGGAAAGGAGCTTTGAAAACTGCTGCATGCAGTCTCTTGAACTAATCATGACTTTAGATCACTGGGGAAACCTGGCTATTCAGAGAATAGGAAAAAAGATGATAACGAGAAAGAAAACAGCTTCAGGTATTGATGATACTCACTTCTACTTGACTAAAAGTCATGTAGAAATTCTACTTTTTTAATTCAAGATTATTTAAATAATTCAATATTTGAAGCATATGTGATGTTCATGGTGTTATATGTGCATCTGCTGACACACACCCTAGCTTCTCCGTGTATTAATAAACAGCTTTTGTGTGTTGTCACAACTGAAAAATCCATCCCTTGGCAGACATCACTTGGGGATGAGCAATTCTGCACATGGCCCCTTGATAGCACACACACTAACCTCACACCCACAGCAATTGTACTCGGATCCTTCTTATCTTGGTACATACTCTCAGAAATTGGCATGGCATTGAGGAAACCAAGACCCCATGACTCAGGCCCATGCAACCTCAAAGATTAATAGGATTTTTAGACTCAGTAGGAATCTCAGCAGTCATATGTAATACACTGTCCCTTTTAAGTCATCACCTTTTATATGAAGGAGTCTATGGCTGAGTTGTTTACTTTTTCAGAGGTTTAAGAAAAAAAACTTACTCTGATGTAGAGTTCTGAGAGAATAGTTTGTTTTTTAATGGGATAAATCATATACACCATATTGGAGAGATAGGAATATTTGAACAGTTTGATAAATAAGCAACATACAGCTTATCTAATTATAGGCTGAATATGTGATTTTTTTTATTAACCATAGCCTTAGGTTGGGTCATTCTGAGAAAACACCCACAGTGTGAACACAGAAAGATAAGGAAGAGGTGAAAGAATAGATTTCAGAAATGTCTAAGTTCAAAGCTGAAAGTGATGCATGCTACAGTTGTGGTTGAAAAGAAAATCCAGTTGAGCAAAGGAGGAATTTGTAAACAGAGACTAAGAGAAGCCACCTAGTAAATCAACTAGTTTGGTTGAGATGTCTTCTCAATTAAAGTGTCAAGTTAAACAGTGAAAATATCTGTTCAACACAAAAATTAAGTTCATCCAGAAACTTTTATAGACAATTGTGAGACAGAGAACACTAAAATGTACAGTACTGAAGTTGTGGGTTACCTTATGAGTACATAGATTCTTCCTACTCATATGTCTCTTTCGTAGGGTTCTGTAAGTATGGTTTTACTCTTCTCGACAGGTACTGTGTGCATTGGTGGGAGAGTGTGACTCAAGTTTAAGTGTGGATTCTAATATATTTATTATTTCTGCATTTACTTCAATATGTGAGTATCTGTGAAGTTATTATTGCCTCTTTTGCCTTATTACCAAGGCAATGCTTATGTTTTAAGATCCAAAAGTTCCACCATTGTGAGTCCCTGGTTTATATAAATGAAAACTCATTAGTGGGGACTTAAGAGCTGGAATGGTGAATAGATGGAGTATAGTCCCTCATAACAGGATTATACCATATGAATTTGAGACAATCTGAGTGTAACCAGGTGAAAGTAAACCTTTGAGAATCTAGACTTGCCTAGATGAGAGTAGAATGTAGGATGTAAAGAAAGTAGAATGTAAAGCATTCCAGAGGGACAGGAAGTGTTCACATGTCCCATAGGTTAAGAGTTAGGTACTATAGGATGAGTGGCTACTTCATACACTAGGTTACATATATAATCCCATCTGTAATGCAGAAAAAAAAGAATGGACACTTTAACATACCCAACAAACTGGCATGCAGTGTCTATTTGAAGACTTCCAATGGAGGCAAACTCCTTGTCTCCTTAGGAAACTCATTAAACTTGCATATGACTCTATAATTACAAAGTTTGTTTGTTTTCTGACATCAAGCCTGCCACAGATATCAGTTCTGTCCTTTGAGATTCAATGTAAGGATTCTTATTACTCTTCTGCATGACAGGCTTTAGATAGTCTTCTTCTGTTATCCTGAGGAACCATTACCAGTACCTCCAATGGCTCATTTTATCTGGCCCTGTGAGGGTTTACTCAAACTCTATGCTAGGCCTTCTTCTCTCTCTCTCTTTCTGTCTCTGTCTCTGTCTCTGTCTCTGTCTCTGTCTCTGTCTCTGTCTCTCTCTCTCTCTCTCTCTCTCTCTCTCTCTCCCCCCGCCCCTTGCTCACTCTCGCCTCTCTTTCAATTTCAAACATTTCCATAATATAATCAAATTAAAAAAAAGATGATTGGACATAAAACTGAAAATCTATTACATACAACTTGCTATTCCTTTTAAATATATAATAAAGTTATCGCGTAACTTTCTTTTCCATTTTTTTCTTCTCTCCCCCCTTGCCCTAGAGATGGCTAGCATTAGACAAAAATATTTAAGTATGCATATATACATATACACACTCACAAACATGTGTGTATATGTAAAACCATTCTATAAGTATTTCTATTTGTTCTTTCTCTGGATGAAGACAATATCTTCCTTCATATGTCCTTTGTAGCTAATTTGGATATACATAGGAGTAAAAATGACTTATTCACTCAAAGTTGTTCTTAAAACTATATTGCTATTACTGTATACAATGTTCTTTTGGTTCTGCTCATTGATCTCTTCATTTTTTCCTGAAAGTTTATCCATATCTTTTTTGGTAACCTCATTAGCTCTCATTGGTTCAACTATCATCACTATTCAGATGACTTCAGATCTATATATCTTGTTTCTTCCCTGTAATTCAGTCCTGAATATCCAATTACCTAATAAACATGTCCAACTAGATGCCCATAAAACATCATTATTTCTAAAACTGAACTTTCCCCCCTCCAAACCCACCTATCTTCCAAACTTACCTATTTCTATGAAAGACACTACTATTTTCCAGTCTGCCACATGCATAATATTGGCCTTATCCTCAATTCCTTGCTCTTCTTTACTCCATGTCATCAGTCAATTGCCAAATCTTGTCCAATGAACCTACATTACACTTCTAAATCTGATCTTTTCTCCATAGTCACACAGTTACCACCACAGTCTGGGTTCTCATCACTCCCTACCTGGATTATATCAATAGCCCCCCGAATGGCCCACCTATATCAAGTCCCTTCACACTCCAATTCATCCTAAATGTTGATACCAAATTGATTTCCCTTAAGTGAAGATAAGACTGTCTAAGTCTACTATTCAATAAAATACAGCAGCCCCCTATGCCTCTAGGAAGAAACATGTGTATACACATATATTTTAAGCTTCTGTATTTAGATTATACGAATATATATATTAATATATAACATAAAATATAAACAATATATGAATATTATAAAAACACCCAATACACATTTAAAATCTTTTGCAACCTGTCCCTATTCTTGCTTCCCTATCTCATTGTACATTATTCCTCCCACACTCTGAAGTCCAAAGCTGCTTACATCGAATTCCTTATACAAAACACATCATCTATATCTATGCCTTTGCATTGACTGTCTTTCTTCTTATTTATTTATTTCTTTTTTTAAAATTAAACAAATGCGTTATTAACTTCTGGCTTACATCATTAATTTCCACCAGATTATGAGTTACATTTTCCCGCCATTTTTTCCCTACCCACCACCCCAGAATAGCAGTCCCACAAGATGTCCCCTCATCCAATCTGCTCTCTCCCATATCTTCTCCCATACCCCCTTCGACTTTGCCATTAGGGCAAGGTGAATCTCTGAGCCCCACTGCCTGGACATCTTATGAAACATTTAATTTTAAAACTTCGATTTTCAGATCCATTCCCTTCCTCCCTTGTCACCCACTACCTCTGAGAAGATAAGCAATTCAGTATGTGTTGTACATGTATAGCTATGCAAAACATTACAATAGTAGATAGATTGTAAAAAATCGCTTATATTTCCCTCTGCCCCCCATCTCACCTCCCACCTGGTACATCCCCTACTTTGATCCTGTCCATCTTTGATAGTGGGTACTTCCAACCTCCTCGCCCCCCAGAATGCCCTCCCCTCCATCATCCCCCCTGTTATCCCCCTTTCCCCTACTCAGGAGAGTGAGTGAGGGTAAGATATTCCATTTAGTATGTATGTGATTCTCTCCTTGAGCCTACTTCAATGAGAATATGCTTTTGCTTTTTTGCCTTCCTGTTCTTCCCCTCCCCTGCAACTACTTCCCCTTGCCTCTTCTACATGAGATAGTTTACCCTACCCTGTCTCTCTCCATCTCCTCTTGCCACTTTCCTCTCTCACCTCTTGACTTCACCCCTTAAGAATCATTCCTTCCTTGGGGCGGCTAGGTGGCTCAGCGAGCAGAGAGCCAGCCCCGGAGCCAGAAGGACCCGAGCTCGGATCTGGCCCCAGACACCCAACACACAAACAAAAACCCAGCCACATGAACCTGGGCAAGTCACCCAACCCCAATTGCCCTCCAAAAAAAAATAATCATCCCTTCCCATCAAATTCAACCTGTAACCTCTATCCATGTATATCTGTGAACATATGCCATGTACCTTTCTTCAATTATTTTCATAATGAGAAAGGTTTCATCAAACACAGTTATTATTTTTCCATGTAGGACTGTAAATAGTCCAACTTTGATAAGTTCCTTTTGATTTCTTTTCCTTGATTACCTTCTCAAGCATCTCTTGCTTCTTGTGTCTGAATGTCAAATTTTCTATTCAACTCTGGTTTTTTCCTCAAGAATGCTTGAAAGTCCTCTGTTCCACTGAATGACCATATTTTCCCCTGAAACAAGATACTCAGTTTTGCTGGGTAGGTGACCCTTGGCTTCAATCCCAGCTCTTTTGCCCTCTGAAATATCATATCCAATGCTCTTCTATCCCTCAGTGTAGAAGCTGCCAGGTCCTGGGCTATTCTGATTGTGATTCCACAATATTGAAATTGTTTCTTCCTGGCTGCTTGTAGTATTTTCTCCTTGAACTGGGAGTTCTGCAGCCTGGCTATAATATTCCTAGGAGTTTTCCTTTGGGGATCTTTTTCAGGAGGCGATTGGTAGATTCTTTCAACCTCTATTTCCCCCACTGGGTCTAAAACATCAGGGCAATTTTCCTTGGGAATTTCTTTAAGGATGATTTCTAGGAAAAAGGAAGCAGTAACCTCGCTGAGCTCCTTGGTCACTAAGTCTCAAAGGGTGAATCTGAGCGGATTCCGGAGTGATGGAGCCCACTGGAAGACAGAGCTTGGCAGAATCCAGCCCAGGAGGTTGCCCAGTGTGTCTGGACAGGTAGAGCACAGAGGTGTGGGGTCTGCACAGCTCAGACTTAAGAGCAGACAAGCAGACTACACCAGAGAGAGATAAAGCCCCAGCCTGCAGATTTACCAAGGACGAATCACAGTCATCTCTCTGACGGGTAGGATCATTGGAGCCAGGTAGGAGAGTCAGTCGGGTCCCCAGTGGCAGAGTGACTTCTCCAGCTGCATTCAGCCCCCAGCCTGGAAGTTTAGAAACTGCCTGCCTGTATAATACAGGGCCTGGAATGGCAAAGTAAATTCTAGCTGCTCATATCCTCCCATCCTTCCTTCATGAAGCAGAAAACCCAAAGATAAGTCTCCCACCCAGATTGAAATCCCAAGTTAATGGAAATAGCCTCAGGCTTGAGAATCTCCAAGAAGGGGTGCAACTGAGACAGCCAGGAGTCTGAAGAGAGGAGAGGGTGGGGTCCCAATAAGCTCCACCTCACCTCACCAACAGAAGCCTACTTATAGCCCAGGGGTATAGAGGCAGAAATCTCAGGTGGTAAGACTCACCCCCACCAATGCATCTACATTCTTCACTGACTTAGCCATAAACTAGCCACCCAGAGGTATTCAAAGTCAAGGATCAGGCCTAAACTCATAGCCTGAGAAACTAAGAAACAGGAAGTCACAATGGGAAAAAAAAGAAGCTGAGAAGGAGAAGGGGAAGGCAAAAAAGTCTATTCGAGCATACTATGCAGGTCAAGAACAACAAAACACACAGGAAAATATAGACTCTCTGCCCACACCAGAGACCACAGAAGGAAACATGATCTGGTCTCAAGCACAAATAGCATTCCTGGAGGAGCTTAAGAAAAATTTTAAAGACCAAATCAGGGAGGCAGTGACCAACTTGGAAAAAGAAAATACCTCCCTAAAAAAGGAACTTCAAAAACTAACTGAAGACCATAATTCGCTAAAAGTTAGATACAATCAAACTGAAACTCAGAACTCTATGATGCAGCAGGAGTCAATCAAAAAAAAAAAACGATCAAAAAATTGGAAGAAAATGTAAAATATCTCACTGGAAAAATAACTGACCTAGAGAACAGATCCAGGAGCAACAACTTAAGAATTATTGCTCTACCAGAAAGCCATGATGAAAAAGGCAGCCTAGACAACATCCTCCAAGAGATTGTCAAAAAACTGTCCTGAGGTCCTGGAATCAGAAGATAAAATAGCTATTGATAGAATTCACCAGACTCCTCCTGAAAGAGATCCCAAACTGAAAACTCCAAGAAATATAGTAGCCAAATTCCAGAATTACAAGATTAAAGAAAAAATTCTACAAGCAGTCAAAAAGAAACAATTCAAATACCGAGGAACTGCAGTTAGGATCACACAGGACCTAGCAGCTTCTACATTAAAAGATATTTGATATTTCATAGGGCAAGAGAGCTAGGACTACAACCAAGGATTAACTACCCGACAAAACTGAGCATAATCTTTCAGGCAAGGAGATGGACATTTAATGAACTAAGGGACTTCCAGACTTTCCTGATGAAAAAGCCAGAGCTCAATCGAAAATTTGATCTCCAATTACAAGACTCCAGAAGGACATAAAAAGGTAACGAGGGTAACACAGACTCACACGTGCATAAGTGCACACAACCACACCCACAAACACACGCTCATTACTTGGGATGCAACAAGAGCAATAGGTTCACATCCCTATGTGTGGAGCTGATAACTGTCAATATTCGAAATCTTTATGATTATCATGACCTTCAAAAGGGTTATACTTAGATAGAGGGTGTGAGTATGAATGCACTAACATGAAGTCTAAAAAAAAAAAGAAGACTATAAAAGGGATCAAAGGGACTGTAATGGGGAAAAGGAAAGGATGAACTAGGAAAAGGTAAAATATGCCATCTGAAGAGGCATCAAAACACACTATAGAAGAGGGGAAAGAAAGAGGGAGAAGAACATCATTTAAGCACTATTCTCACTGGTTCTAGTTCAAAGAGGGATCAAATTAATCAGTGAAATTTAAGATTCTAATGTGAATAGACACATAAATTCATTAAATAGAGGAAAAGGAAGGAGGGAGAGGAGCACTGTTTGAAATTTACTCTCATTGGTTTGGAATCAAACAGGGAATAATTTACTCTGATAAGTATAAACATTTATTGTGTCCTATAGATAGTGGGAGGGTAAGGGGGGGGTGAAAAGGGAGAGACTAAAGGGGGGATTAGAAGGGAGGGAAATAGTAGTAAGGGGAGAGGGTAGGTTAAGAAGGGGGCTCACTGGGTGGGAACAATGATGGAGGGGGTAGTCAAAAGGGAAAACTTCAAGGAGGGGAAGGGAGAAGGAAGAAACAGAAACAGAAACAGGGGAGGGAATAGGATGGAGGGGAAGAGACAGATAGTCATCATTACTGTGAATGTGAATGGGATGAACTCTCCCATAAAACAGAGGTGGATAGCAGAATGGATTAAAAACCATAATCCTACAATATGCTGTCTTCAAGAAACACATTTGAAACAAAGGGATACCCACAGGGTAAAGTTAAAAGGTTGGAGTAAAATTTATTATGCCTCAGCTAAAGTAAAAAAAGCAGGGGTAGCAATACTTATCTCAGATAAAACAAAAGCAAAAATAGATCTAATTAAAAGAGATAAGGAAGGAAACTATATCCTACTAAAAGGCACCATTGAGAATGAAGCAATATCACTACTTAATATATATGCACCAAGTGGTATGGCATCCAAATTCCTAGAGGAGAAGTTAAAGGAATTAGAGGAAGAAATAAATAGCAAAACTATACTAGTGGGGGACCTTAATCTCCCCCTCTCTGAACTCGATAAATCTAACCTCAAAATAAACAAGAAAGAAGTTAAGGAGGTGAATAGAATCTTAGAGAGACTAGATATGATGGATCTCTAGAGAAAACTGAATGGGGATAAAAAGGAATTTACTTTCTTCTCAGCAGTGCATGGTACATACTCAAAAATAGACCATGTACTAGGGCATAAAAACCTCACAATCCAGTGCAAAAAGGCAGAAATATTAAATGCATCATTCTCAGATCATGACGCAATAAAATTATATGCAATAAAGGGCCAGGGAAAGATTGACTAAAAACTAATTGGAAATTAAACAATTTAATCCCAAAGAATGGATGGGTCAAAGAAGAAATTATAGAAACAATAAATAATTTCATTCAAGAGAATGATAATAATGAGACAACATACCAAAATTTGTGGGATGCACTAAAGGCAGTTCTCAGAGGAAGTTTTATATCCCTGAGTGCAAACTTAATTAAAGCAGAGAAAAGGGAGGTCAATGAATAGGACATGCAATTGAAAAAGCTAGAAAAAGAACAAATTGAAAATCCCCAATTTAGTACTAAATTAGAAATATTGAAAACCAAGGGAGACATTAATAAAATTGAAATTAAGAAAACCATTGAATTAATAAATAAAACTAAAAGCTGGTTTTATGAAAAACTCAACAAAATTGATAGACCTTTAGTCAATATGATAAAAAAAAGAAAGAAGAAAACCAAATTATGAGTATCAAAAATAAAAAGGGTGAATCTACCTTTAATGAAGAGGAAATCAAAAAAATAATGAGGAATTATATTTCCCAATTGTATGCACATAAATATGACAATCTTAGTGAAATGGATGAATATTTACAAAATCACAAGTTGCCCAGATTAACTGAAGAGGAAGTGAATTACCTAAATAACCCCATCTCAGAAAAAGAAATCAAACAAGCCATCAATGAACTCCCTAGGAAAAAATCTCCAGGGCCAGATGGGTTCAATAGTGAATTCTATCAAACATTTAAAGAACAATTGATTCCAATACTCTACAAACTATTTGGGAAAATTAGTGAAGAAGGAGTCCTACCAAACTCTTTCTATGACACAAATATGGTACTGATTCCTAAATCAGGAAGAGATAAAACAGAGAAAGAAAATTATAGACCAATCTCCCTCATGAATTTAGATGCAAAAATTCTAAATAAAATATTAGCCAAAAGACTCCAACAACTTATCACAAAAATAATACACCCTGATCAGGAAGGATTCAATCCAGGAATGCAAGGATGGTTTAATATTAGGAAAACCATCAGTATAACTGAGCATATCAACAATAAAACTAGCAGAAACCACATGATCATCTCAATAGATGCAAAAAAGGCTTTTGACAAAGTACAACATCCATTCCTATTAAAAATACTAGAAAGTATAGGAATAAATGGAGCCTTCCTTAAAATACTTGCTAGCATCTATTTAAAACCATCAGCAAGTATTATATGCAATGGGGATAAACTAGAAGCCTTTCCAATAAGATCAGGAGTGAAACAAGGGTGTCCACTATCACCCCTCTTATTCAATCTGGTACTAGAAACACTAGCAGTAGCAATTAGAGAAGAAAAAGAAATCAAAGGAATCAAATTAGGCAAAGAAGTGAACAAGCTATCACTCTTTGCAGATGATATGATGATAGAGAATCCTAGAGAATCAAGTAAAAACTACCTGAGACAATAAATAATTTTGGCAAAGTTGCAGGATATAAAATAAACCCACATAAATCCTCAGCATTCCTGTACATCCCTAATAAAACTCAACAGCAAGAGAGAGATAGAGAAATCCCATTTAAAGTCACTGTAGACATTATAAAATATTTGGGAATCTACTTGCCAAAACAAACCCAGAATCTATATGATCAGAACTACAAAACACTTCTCACACAAATAAAAGCAGATTTAAATAGTTGGAAAAATATCAATTGCTCGTGGCTGGGTCGAGCTAATATGATAAAAATGACAATTTTATCCAAACTAAAGTATATATTTAGGGCCATACCAATCAATTTGCCAAAAACTACTTTGTAGACTTAGACAAAATAATAACAAAATTTACTTGGAAAGACAAACTATCTAGAATATCAAGGGAATTAATGAAAAGAAATGCTAGGGAAGGTGGACTAGCTATGCCTGATCTTAATCTGTATTATACAGCAGCAGTCATCAAAACTTCTTGGTACTGGCAAAGATGTAGAGTAGTGGATCAATGGAAGAGATTAGGTGCAGGAGACCCAGCAGTTAATGAATATAGTAATCTATTGTTTGAGAAACCCAAAGACCCGGGTTTTTTTTAATCTTTTTTTTAAACAAATGCTTTATTAACTTCTGTTTTACATCATTCATTTCTGCCAGATTTTGAGTTACAATCATTTCCCCCCGTTATTTCCCTACCCAACCTCCCAGAATAGCAGTCCCACAAGATATCGCTTCCTCCAATCTGCTCTCTCCCATACCTTCTCCCATACCCCCTTTTGACGTTTCCATTAGAGGAAGGTGAATCTTTGTGTCCCAATGCCTGCACATCTTGTCTCCCAATTATAAGCAAAAGAGTATTAATAATAGTATTTATATATATTTGAAACATTTAATGTTAAGACCTCGAATTTCAGATCCATTTCCTTCCTCCCTTGTCACCCATTCCCTCTGGGGAGATAAGTAATTCAGTATACGTTGTACATGTCTAGCTATGCAAAACATTATCATAGTACATTTATTGTACAAAGCTGCTTATACTTCCCTCCCACTCGTCCCACCCCCCACCTGGTCCATTCCCTACATAATCCTGTCCCTCTTCTATAGTGGGTATTTCCAACCTCCCCTCCCCCCAAGGATGACCTCCCATCCGTCATCACTCCTCTCATCCCCCTTCCCCCTATTCTACTGCAGGTTGAGATATCCCATTTAGTAAATATGTCATTCTCTCTGTGTACCAAATTCAATGTGAATGTGGTTTTGTCCCATTTTTTTTCATAGTGAGAAAGATATCCTCAGTCACAGTTATTGCTTTTCCATAAAGGAATGTAAATAGTTCAACTTTGATAAGTTCCTTTTGATTTCTTTTCCCTGATTACCTTCTCAGGCATCTCTTGCTTCTTGTGTCTGGATGTCAAATTTTCTATTCTAAAATAAAACTCGCTAAAACCTTGGCTCACGGGGACCTGGGCTGGGCTCGGCTTGACTCCTTGCGCTCTGCACACTGTGAGCTGCCAGCTCCCAGACAGCTGTTCTGGTCCTTCCTGCAGAGCTGCTCGGCTGTCCTCAGTGGGAGGTTAGCTTCCCTGTGTCATTCTGTGGGTGCTGGGGCTCCAGAAGTTGTTCAGAGTCCCCTTTTACGTCGTTTGGGGGGAATCTGGGGGCAGAGTGGCTTGGATGAGCTGTTTCTACCAAGACCCCAGTTTTTGGGATGAGAATGCACTATTTGACAAGAATTCCTGGGAAAACTGGAATACAGTATGACAGAAAGTGGGCATAGATCACTATCTAACACCATATACCAAAATCAAGTCTAAATGGGTGCATGATCTAGGTGTAAAGGATGATACTGTAAGTAATTTGGGAAAGCAAGGAATAGTTTACCTGACAGATTTGTGGAGAGGGGAAGATTTTAGGACCAAACAAGAATTAGAGAGCATTATAAAATGCAAAATGGATAATTTTGATTACATTAAATTGAAAAGCTTCTGCACAAACAAAGCCAATGTAACCAAGATCAAGAGGGAGGTGGGAAATTGGGAAAGAATTTTTACAACTTGTGTCTCTGATAAAGGACTCATTTCTAAAATTTATAGAGAACTGAGCCAAATCTATATGAATACAAGTCATTCCCCAATTGATAAATGGTAAAAGGATATGAACAGGAAGTTTTCAGAGAAAGAAATTAGAGATATCTATAAGCATATGAAGAAATGCTCTAAATCACTATTAATTAGAGAAATGCAAATAAAAACAACTCTGAGATACCACATCTCTCTAGTCAGATTGGCTAAGATGACGAAACAAGAAAGTGACAAATGCTGGAGGGGATGTGGACAAATCAGAACACTAATTCATTGCTGGTGGAGTTGTGAACTTATCCAACCATTCTGGAGAGCAATCTGCAATTATGCCCAAAGGATTATAAATAATTTCATACCCTTTGACCCAATAATACCACTTCTACGGTTATATTACAAAGAGATCATAGAAGTGGGGAAAAGACCCATATCTACAAAAATATTTATAGCAGCCCTTTTTGTGGTTTCAAAGAATTGGAAACTAAAGGGGTGCCCATCAATTGGGGAATGGCTAAACAAATTGTGCTATATGAATGTAATGGGATATTATTGTGCTATAAGAGAGTTATGCAAAATGATGCTGAGCAAGAAGAGTAGAATCAGAAGAAATCTGTATACAATCACAGACATACCATATCTGTGATGACCAATTATGACAGACTGGACTCTTTTCAGCAATGCAGTGATATAAGTTAATCCCAAAAGACTCAAGAAAGTGAGAAATGCGCCATCCAGAGATATAACTAGCAAGAACTGAGCCTGAATCCTGATGGAAGCAAACTAAATGATCTTTTTCTTTTCATTGTTTGGTTTTATTTCTTCATTACCATCTTTCATCCCACCTAGTACAATACGCCTTTGTAATTGGAATAATGTCTATTATGAATGCATTTGCAGATCCTATACTGGACTATATACAGTTGTGGGGGTGGGGGGAGGGAAGTAAAGGAAATTTGAAAATCAAGGAACTATGGAATTGAATCTTGTTAACTGAAACTGAACTAATAATTAATTTTTAAAAAAAAAAGATGATTTCTAGGTTCTTTCTTTGATCGTGGCATTCAGGTAGTCCAATAATTTTTAAATTATCTCTCTTGGATCTATCTTCCAGGTCAATCGTTTTTCCCATGAGATATTTCACATTGCCTTCTATTCTTTCATTTGTTTGGATCTGTTTAATAGTAGCTTGATTTCTCATAAAGTCACTAGCTTCCATTTGCTCCAGTCTAACTCTGAAGGAATGAATCTCCTCAGTGAGCTTTTGAGATTCTTTTTCCATCTTGCAAATTCGACTTTTTAAGGCATTCTTCTCCTAATTGCCTTTCTGAGGCTCTTTTGCCATTTGAGTTAGTCTATTTTTTAAGGTGTTATTTTCCTCCTTCAGGCTGTTGACTGTCATTTCATACTTTTCTTGCATCCTTCTCATTTCTCTTCCCAAATTTTCCCCCACTTCTCTTATCTGCATCTTAAGGTCCTCTATGGCCTGTAGCCAGCTTGTATTTTCATTTGGGGCTTTTGGTGCAGGAGTTCTGACCTCACACTCCTCCTCCATGCTTTGAGCCTTTTTGCCCCTAAAATAGGAGTCCAATGTTGAACTTTTCTGTTTATTTTGTTTCATTTGCCTAGGCATGTTGCCACTTAATTATTTGATTCCTGGGCTTGTTGCCACAGTAGGAGTTTGCCACCAGACAAGGGAGCTTCCGCCCAAACATGGGGTCTTCACAACTTCTGCCAGTTGGGTGGCCTCTGTAAAGCCTCCCCCCACTCTGGCAAATTGGATACCCACCCCAAATCTCCCCCCCAGACCACAATCCAGAATCCAGATTAAAGTAAGTACGATTAACCCCCAGGCAGATTGCTGGATCTCCCTACAGTTCGAAGACCAGGAGCTAGAGCTACTACTGAAGCTGCAAAATGGCTTCTGTGCAGCTGTTTCTTCAGCAGCTTTTCGCCCCCAGGGGAGGCAGCCTCGCGTTCCCCAAATACTGGTCCCAAAGTCCATAGGGAACTAACCTCTCACTTTGTCCTAGGCATATCTGTGCTGATAATTCTGGAATCGCCACAACTGCTGGTGTTCTGGGTTCCCTCCAGCCGGCTGAAGGCCTGGCCGACCTGGGGCTAAAACCACAGACCTGGGCTCCGCTCTGCATGCTGAGCTGTGGGTTCCCAGCGGGCTGTGCTGCCTGTTCTCAGAGCACTGCGATGGCCTGGCCGCTCCCTGCAGGGCCGCTGGGCTGTCCTCAGCAGGAGGTTAGCTTCTCTGTGTCATTCTGTGGGTGCTGTGGCTCCAGAAGTTGTTCGGAGTCCCCTTTCACATTGTTTGAAATTTGTGTGGGGCAGAGCACATTGGAAATGCTGTTTCTAATCTGCCATCTTGGCTCCCCCCACACCCCCCGCACTGACTGTCTTTCATGCCTAGAATTTAATCTTTGTCCACCCTGCCTTCAGAAAATCCCTGTCTTCCTTCAAGTTTCAGCTCAAGAGCCCCTTTCTGCACAAAACCTTTCCTGATTCCCCTGTTAGTGACATCCTTCCCAAAACACCTTGAATCTAACTATGTTGTATTTATTTCCCTTCATCCATTGATTCATTCATTTATTTGTCTCTCTATCATTCAGGTGTGTGTGTGTGTGTGTGTGTGTGTGTGTGTGTGTGTGTGTGTGTTTCCTTGCAGTACAGTGGTAACAGTGGTTAGAGACCTGGCCTTGAAATCATGGAGTTTTGGTTCAGATCATTCCTTTGAAACATGACTTGTCTCTGGGACCTTGAGCTCTCTATTTGAGCAAATCCTCTAAGACTATGAGAAGATCTAATTCTCAGAATTGCACTTAGGGTTACACATGAAAAACTCCCAAAGCTAATGGTTCCATGGAAATCTGCCTTCTTTGGCTAAAAGATTAATTTCCAGCATCATAAATCCTAGGGAATTCAGAACATGTGCTCCTCTTCCCCTTAGAAGTTGGGGTTCATTCACATTTACAGTAACCTCTCATGCTATCTCCATTACTATAGCACTTTTAAAACTTCTACGCCTTTTTTATCCACTCTGAAACTTAACTTTCTAATATTGGTTTTCTCTTTCAGTTAGAGTATAAACTCCTTGAGAGCAGAAATTATTTCACTTTTCTATTTGTACCTCCAACCCTTTGGACAGTTTGGCACATAGCAAATGAAAAAGAAATGCATTTTCTTTCCTTTTTTTAGATTTTTCTTTTTTTCTTTTTCTTTTTTTTTTTTTGAGGGGGAAGGTAGGGCAATTGGGGTTAAGTGACTTGCCCAAGGTTGCATGGCTAGTTTTTTTTGTGGCTGAGGTCGGATTTGAATTCAGGTCCTCCTGACTGCAGGGCCGGTGCTCTATTCACTGTGCCACCTACCGACCCCAAGAAATGCATTTTCATTCAACATTTTTTTTCATTCAAAATGTAATATTCTTCCTCTGGAAAGAGTGTGCTTTCTCTCACTGGAAATGTTGAGTGTCTGCATGGCCACTTCTCAGGGAGACTGACTCCTGTCAAGTAATTGTGTGGCCTTTCCAGGCCAGCACAAAGTAGTTTCCTCCAAAAGCTCTCATCCAAGGGTGAAGAGTTTCTCATCAACCCTGCCAACACCCCTTCTGCAAAATAGACTCCTTCTTGCCTGCTGACAAATTATTATCTGGGGATCATTACCTGGAGAAGTCTCCATCTCCATCCCAAGTAGAGGAGCATAAGGGCTCTCAAATGAATTTTAGACCAAACTGATGGCCATATGCCACTCCTGAGAATGAGTCACCCACACAGCATGTTCCATTTATAGCTGGTTGTCTGACTGTGCCCTCTTCCCACACAGGCAAAACTACCTTCTCTCACAAAGTCTTCTTCACAACATAGTGAAGAAAAAAAAAAACATTATATGGGAATCCCACCCTATATAGAGGCAGCTATGTGTCACCAAGTCAGGAGACTTGTTTTTAAAATTAAGCATTGCCTCATTATATAAACTTGATTAAGATCCTTTCCCCCCAGTCTATTCTGCCTCACTTTCCTCTTCTAGAAAATAAGAAAGTTGAACTTGGTCTCTACTGCCTCTTATGATTAGAAGCAATTAGGTGGCACTGTAGACAGAGCACATAGATTCAGTTAGGAAGAATTGAATTTGAATCCTGCCTCCGATACTTATTAGCTGTGTAAACCTAGGCAAATCACTTCACCTGTTAGCATCTATTTCTTTGATTATAAAATGAAAATAGTACCTACCTCACAAAGATGTAAGAGTCAAATGAGAAAGTAGATACAAAATGTTTCATAAATCTCAAAGCAAATGATGATGATGATGATGATGGTGATCATGATGATGGTGGTGGTGGTGGTAATGGTGATGGTTTCAAACTCTAAAACCTGTCAGTGTGGCTGGAATGGGGTAGGAAAAATCCTTCTGTGTTTCTCCTACCTCCCCCAGGAATAGATCTGTATTTTATAGGGCCTTTCTAAAGATCATGCTCTTGCCCTTGTGCAATGCTATAAAATTTCAGAATCTTTGACTCAGATGGAAATTTATGATAATTTGGTCCAGCTTGTCACCTCATGTAGATGGTATCCCAACTCTTCTAGTATCCCAACTCTGATCTCAAATGTATATACTGATAATCCCTTAAAACACCCTATCTCCCCAGTTTTTCAATGCCCTCATTTCCCAAGTCCTAGTTCTTCACTCTATTTCATCTACACAGAAAGAAAAATGGTCATATCCTTGTCATTGTCATCACCTTCATCCTTGCCCCCACCTTCAAGTATTCAACTTCCGTGTTCAAGAACAAAAATAATATTTCTCTGATCACAAAACTTGATTTACCTTTTTGTTGTTGTTGTTGACTGTTGAGATTTAAGAAAGTAACGGACAAAATGAAATTATAATGATGCAGATTAAACATAAAAGTGTGTCACTTGAATTTTTTCAGAGATCTAATTATTAAACATTTACTAACACATCCCTGAACTACCCACACTAAAACCCTCTCCTCTTCTAATTTCTATTATTGTCAAGTACTTCACCATCCTCCCAGTCACCTAGACTCATATCCATGGTATCATTTTTGACTCTTAACTCTCACACCACATATCAAATCCATTGTCAAGTCTCATTTCTACCTTCACAGTTTTCTCTCATATATATATATATATATATATATATATATATATATATATATATATATATATATATTTGTAATCTCCTTCTCCTTCCTATATATATGTATATATATGTGTGTGTATATATATATATATATATATATAAAATCTCCTACTCCTTCCTCACATATCCACCATCCTGGTGCAGGCTTTTATCATCTCTTACCAGATCTACTTGCAATAGACTTCTAATTGGTCCCACTACTTCACGTCTGTTCAATTCCAGCCCATCCTTGACTCATCAACTCAAATGATCTTCCAAAAACACAGATCTGACCATATTATCCCTACCCAAATCAATAAGCTTAGCTCAGATACCATCTTCAGCTCCAGGCCATTTCTAGTTGCTCCCCCTGTTAATGCCTTCCCCTTGAGATTATCTTTCAGTTCCATTGTATCATATCTTCCATCTTATGTATCTACTATGTATACATACACACATAAATACATGTGTACACATAAGTATATGCGCAAAAATGTATATTATATATATGTATATGTATATAGATATTGACATATCTTTATTTTCATGTTGTTTCCCCCATTAGTATGTGAATTCCCTGAAGGCAGGGATACTGATTTTCACTTTCTTTGCATAGTTAGCACTAAGTAGAATGTCTGGCACATGGTAAGTGCTCAAGACCAGTTTGTTAGTTTGTTTGCCAAAAACATATTTCATGGACAAAGGGTTTTGAAGATTCTGTTTTTGAAGACCCTCAGGGATGAGAAGCTTACTGTCTACTGAGAGTGCCTCAATTGATGGTAGGGTACCTCTGAGGTGAGCATTCTTTCATATATTCAGTCAAACTCTCCCCATAAACCTACCTCTTCCTGATTCTCCCCCCATTTCTTTTTTTAAATTTTATGTTTATTTTTAGTTTACAACATTCATTTCCACAAGATTTTGAGTTACAAATTTTCTGCCCATCTTTCCCCTACTCACCACCCTAAAACGGTGATCCCACTGAATACCCCCTCCCCCAATCTGTTCTCTCCTATATTCTTCCCCATACCCCCTCCAACTTTCTGGTAGAGCAACATGGATCTCCATACCCCAGTGCCTAGATATATTATTTCTCAATCACATGTAAAAAATAATAATAACTATTATTATTTTAGACATTTGATTTTAAAACTTTGAATGCCATATTTTTCCCTTCTTCCCTCATCACCCACCCTTACTGGAAGATAAGCAATCCAATAGAGGTTGCACATGTATAGTTATGCAAAACATTTCCACAGTGGATATATTGTGAAAAACTGACTATATTTCCCTCCATCAAATCCTGCCTCCCCCCCCCACACACACTTGTTCTATTTTCTACTTTGACCCTGTCCCTTTTCAAAAGTGTGTGCTTCTCGGGGCAGCTAGATGGCACAGTGAATAGGGCACCAGACCTGGAGTCAGGAGGACCTGAGTTCAAATCTGGTCTCTCTCACACACACACACACACACACACACACACACACACACACACACACACACTAGCCATGTGACCCTGGGCAAGTCACTTAATCCCAAATTTCCCTCCAAAAAGCCAAAAAAATGAATAAAGAAAAAAATGTGTGCTTTTAACTACCTTCTCCCCTAATCTGCCCTCCCTTCTATCATCCCCCCTCTCATTCCCTTCCCTCCTATTTTTCTATAGTGTAAGATACCCAATTTAGTGTGTATATTATTCCCTCCCTAAGCCAAATTCAATGAGAATAAGGTTGACCAATTCCCTTTTGCTTTCCTGTTCTTCCCCTCCATTGTAACAGTTTTCTCTTGCCTCTTTTATATGAGATATTTTACCCCATTCTGTCTTTCCCTATCTCTTCTAATTATATTCTTCTCTCACCAATTAATTTATTTTTAAATATCATCCCTTCCTATTCAATTGATCCTGTGCCCTCTATGTATACCTGTATGCTTTTATACATACACTCACATATGTATTCATATGCACATATACCCTCCTATATAGACATATATATGTATATATACACACATACACATGCACACACAAATATATATTCCCTTCAATTATACTCACACTGAGAAAAGTTTCATAAATTACAGTGATCATTTTTCCATGTAGGAATGTAAATAGTTCAACTTTTATAAGTTCCTTATGATTTCTTTTTTTCTGTTTACCTTCTCATGCTTCTCTTGCTTCTTATATTTGAATGTTAAATTTTATATTCATCTCTGGTTTTTTTCATCAAGAATGCTTGAAGCAGGGGTGGCTAGGTGGTGCAGTGAGTAAGAGCAACTGCCTCGGAGTTGGGATGACCCAAGATCAAATCCGGCCTCAGAAAATGAGCACCCACACATAAATAATGACTAGCTATGTAACCTTGAGCAAGTTACTTAACCCCAATTGTTTAAAAAAAAATTAAAAAAAGAATGCTTGAAGCTGCTCTATTTCATTGAATAGCCATATTTCCCCCTGAAACACTATACTCAGTTTTGCTGGGTAGGTGAGTTCTTGGTTTTAATCCTAGCTCCTTTGACCTCTGGAACATCATATTCCAAGCCCTTTGATCCATCAGTGTAGAAGCTGCCAAATCCTGTGTTATCCTGATTGTGTTCCCCCAGTATTCAAATTGTTTCTTCTTGGCTTCTTATATTTTCTCCTTGATCTGCGAAATCCAGAACCTGGCTATAATATTACTAGGAGTTTTCTTTTGGGGATCTTTTTCAAGAGGTGATTGATGAATTATTTCTATTTCTATTTTGCCCTCTGGTTCTAAAATATCAGAGCAATTTTCCCTGAGAATTTCTTGAAGGTGGATTTCTAGGTTCTTCTTTTGATCATGGCTTTCAGGTAGTCTAATATTTTTTAAATTATCTCTCCTGGATCTATTTTCCAGGTCAGTGGTTTTCCCAATGAAATATTTCACATTGCCTTCTATTTTTTAATTTGTTTGGATCTGTTTAATATTATCTTGATTTCTCATAATGGCACTAGCTTCCATTTGTTGCAATTTAATTCTAAAGGAATGATTATATTCAGTGGGCTTTTGAAATTCTTTTTTCCATCTGGCAAATTCTGCTTTTTAAGGCACTCTTCTCATTGGCCTTTTGGGCCTCTTTTGCCATTTGAGTTATTCTCTTTTATAAGATGTTAATTTCTTCAGTCAGGTTGTTGACTCCCTTTTCATGATTTTCTTACATCATTCTCATTTCTCTTCCCACAATTTCCTCCACTTACTTGATTTTCAAAATCCTTCTTTAGCAACTCCATGGCCTGTAACCAGTTCATGTTTTTCTTGGAAGCTTTAGGTGCAAGAGTTCTGTCTTCATTGTCTTCCTCCTGTTCCACGATTTGATCCTTTTTGCCCTACATAAAGGAATCTAAGGTTTGATTGCCGTGCTTGCTTTGCTTTGCTTGCTCACATTGCCACTCAATTACTTTACTTCTGAGCTCTTTGCCATGGTATAACTCTGCTTCTAGAAAGGATAGGTTTGTCCCAAATCACTGGTGTTTTCACAGTTGCTGGAGCTATTATTTGGGTGCCCTCCATGCAGCCCCCACAAGCTATGGCATCTGGTCACACACCCCAGGACCTCCACCCGAAACAGCAATCCAGATCCAAGCAGGTTAAAGCAAGAGCGATTACCCTCTTAATAGTCACTTGGTTCTGCTATGATCTACAAGCCAGGAGCTCTGAAGCAGCAATGTGGCAACAGCTGCAGGGCCACCATGCCTCCACCACTTCTTTCCCCAGGGGGCAGGGGCCAAATGGTGCTCCATCCCCCCAGTTCCAACAGAGTTCCACACTGACCTTTTACTTTGTCTTTGGCATTTATGCATTGATAAGTCTGGAAACCACCACAGCTGCTGATGATTGACTCCCTTCGGCTGGTTGGGGCTGCCCTGGGGCTAAAACCACAGGCTCAAGAGGAACTGGGCTTGGCTCCTAGTGGGATCTGATGCACCCTTCTTGTCCACCTGCTGGGCTCCCTTCAATGGTAGATTTGTTTCTCTCTGTCACTTTGTTGGTTCTGTAGCCCTAAAGTTTCTTTAGAGTCATATTTTATAGGTATCTTGAGGGGGTTTTGGGGAAAGCTCAGAGTTTTCTGCTTCTACTCCTCCATCTTGGCTCTGTGCCCCCATTTTTTTAAAGTTCCAGATACACAATGAAATAGGCATAACTATTGATACTAAGAACTATTGTAATGAATAAATCTTCTTAGAACTTTTAGACCTATTAAGAATGAAGGAAAGGAGGGGGATAGAACCATAGAAATTATTGCTATTACCATTGAAAAACCCTTGGTTAGGGTTCAGAAAATTTTAGTTCTTGGCCTGATTCTACCACCCAGAAATGTAATTGTGGAGGAGAAACAGGGATATTGCCCAGGCACTATTTAAGTTAGAGAATTCATGCCAAAAGCCTAATCCCCTAAAAGGAATGTTAGGTAGGGAATATCTCTGAGTACACAACTGGGAAGGAGATGGAGAGAAATAAGATCTCCAGTGTTGATTCTCCATATATATATCACTAATACATCTTCTACATTCTGTGCCAGAATCCCTTGTAAACAGACAGTGTCTCTCCTCCATCAGGGACTGAGGAGCTTGACCCTCACTATATTATATTACAGTAACTAGCATTTATATGTTGTTTGAAGGTTTACAAAGTGCTTATAAATGTTATCTCATTTATTCTCACAACTACCCTAGGAAATAAATGGTATTATGACTTCCATTTTACAGATGAGGAAACTAAGGAACAGAAAGTTAAGTGACTTGCCTAGGGTCATGTAACTATTAAGTATCTGAGGTATGATTTGAACTCACATCTTCCTGACTCAACTGTGCTACCTAGTTGCATCAGATATATCAAAGTCCCAACATTCTGAGGGCCTTTTATCCACATCAAGGCCAGGAAGGAGGCATGGTGGTCAACTCCTAATCTGGAAGGAAATAAGTCCCTCGTGTATAAACCTCTACATCAGGACACCCATTGTTCTGAACCAATCCCCTCTGAGGACTTTCCCAGATTTAGTGGAAGAATAGTAGAAATGGGAGTGAACACCAACTGGAGGACTCTATTAATAGAAGCAGCTCAATTCCTAACCACGTCAAGATGGAGTGGAATGAGGCACCTAAAATACTTTAAAGTACACAAATGCTCTAGGTTCTCATCAGCTCCTGACTCAAGAGGTTATAGGTTCTTTGCTACCTCTACCTGGCATCAAATTTTATCACGTCATTACTTTGAAAAGGTAGAGACAATTGTCTGGGGATCACATCTGCATTCTGGACAGCTAGGGGGTGCAGTAGAGAGTGCATAGGTCCTGGAGTCAGGAAGACTTGAGTTCAAATCTGGTTTCAGACTGTTAGCCAGCTGTGTGACCCTGGGTAAATCACTTAACCCTATTTGTCTCAATTTACTCATCTAGAAAATGAGCTGGAGAAGGAAATGCCAAATCAATCTAGGATCTTTACCAAAGGAAACCCCAAAATAGGGTCACATAGAGTTGGGCATGTTTGAAATGACTAAACAACAACAACAACAAATGTTGAATAAAGGAAGAGATAAATAGAGATATGAGTGAACTCTATTTCCAGCCCCCAACCACTATCCTGAAAGCCCTAGTCAAACCCACATAACTGAACTAGCACTTAGTTAGCAATAACATTTAGTTAGAAATCAGAAACCATCAATAATTAGCAGTGATCAGCTTTTCCTCCAACACCAAACTAACCTCAGTACTCCCAGGGCTATGTCTTTCTATACCCCCAACTGAGGGGGTTCTTCTACCCAAAGGGTAGAAATACTATTTGTGTCTCTGCTACTACTGATTGTATGACCCTGAGGAAGTCATTAATCATCTCAAAACTCACTTTTCCCTATGTGTAAATTCAAATGATACCAGATTATCCTCCATCTCTCACATTCTATATTCTTCATTTTTCTTTGCTTTTTTTTTCCCGAGGGAGGAAGGCAGGGCAATTGAAATTAAATGACTTGCCCAAGCTCACTCGGGTAGTGAGTGTTAAGTGTCTGAGGCCGGATTTGAACCCACATGCTCCTGACTCCAGGGCTGGTGCTCTATTCACTGTGCCACCTAACCACCCCTATATTCTGCATCTTAAAGGTCCCTTTTGGCTCTAACAACCTGGCCCTGACATTTATTAAATGTGTGTAACCATGGGGAGGTAATTTAAGTTCTATTAGGGTCAGTTTCTTCACATGTCAAATGAAGATTAAAAAAAAAAAAAACTTGCTCTCCTTATACCACAGTGTTGTTGGGACTTTCCTCTATAAAGGGTTGTACAAGCGGGAATTATAATGACAGTGAAGAATTTTCTGAGGTCTCCTTCAGGTCTTGTTTTTTTATTACCTCGAGGTTACCTCCATCTCTTAGTTTCCTTAGTTTCCATTAGGCCTCAGCTCACACCTCACCCTCTCCACAACACTATTCCTTATCTTCCCTTCTCCACTCACACTGCTAATATCTTCTCTCTGAGACTGCCTTACATCTTTTCTATGTATATGGTATGCATCTACTTATTTATATATTTTCTGGCCCGTTAGAATGTAAGCTCCTTGAGGACTATTTTTTTATATCCCTTGCACTTTATATAGTGTTGCTAATTAATAAATTCTTAACAAAGACTTGTTGACTGACTACATAAAGAAACTTGTCTCAGTTCACAAATATAGAGTAATGGGTGATAGGCACATGCCTAAACTGTCTAAAATGATATCACTCATGTGGAAGACACTGGATTACCTGTTTCTGAGAGAAAGGAAAACCAGCAAACAGGTGTATATTTCACATTGGGCTACTATGTGGTTCTTCTTTCATTGGCTATGTAGCTGGGATTGTTTGTAGCTTTAATATTAACAGATTTAGTAGGCAAAGTCAAGATGGTAGAATATAGATAGGAGTTCAACTGAATTCTCCCAACATTGGTCTGTAAAGAACATTAAAATAACACCTCAAATTGAATTTTGGAGTGGTAGAACCAATAAAAGGTCAGGTTGAGAAAATTTTTCCAGTCTAAAACAACTTAGGAGGTTGGAACAAAAAGACTGTGACACAACTCACACGCTGGTGGAGTTGGCCATGAGTTCAGTACAGGGCCTAGAAATACCAGTACTGAGCCTTGGAGGTGGTTGTTACAGTGGCAAAAGCAGCTGTATGAACTCTCAGGTCAGAGATTGTAGGGGGTTAGAAAACTGGGCAGAAAGAAATTACAAACAACAATTGACTAACAATGTGTGCAAGGCACAATTGCATTTCCTATATTCAATTCTGGGTCACAGATCCAGGTTCAAGAGCAACACTAGTACTTTTAACCACAGGGGAACAAGGGACTCAGTCACAGTTCTGGGGTAGAGAAGAGTGATTGTAGTCACTCACAAGGGAGCAAGGGCCTTAGTCTTAGTTCCAAGGCATAAAGTAGCACTAGTACTTTGACTTCAGCAGAACAGGAGACCTGATCATGGTTCCAGGGACCAGAGGAGCACTACCACTTACAATTGTAAGCAAGCAAAAACCAGAGCACAGTCCAGGAGAGCAGTGACCATACCCCTTCATGGATGATACCATCTTGGAAGCCCTGAACACATACAGACCCCCCAGAAGCTCTGAAGACATAAGCACAAAAAACCTGAAGCTTGAGACAGTGCCTTATTCATTCCAGAAACAGAGTCCCACTTTAAGAAAAATTTAAAAGACAATAAGTTGGAAAAATAAGCCAAAAAAAACTGACCGTGAAAATTGTGGCAACATGAAATTTATTGTAACAGGGAAGATCAAGATGTTTCAGAAGAATACATTGATGTCAAAATAGCTATAAGAAAAGCTATAACAACAACAACAACAACAAAATATGAATTGGACACAAGCACAACAAGATTTCCTGGAAGAGCTCAAAAAAGATTTTTTTTTTTCAAATCAAAAAAGGGAAGTAGAGGAAAAATTCTCGAGAGGAATAAGAATGATGCAAAAAAATCTATGAAAATAGGTTCAACAGCTTGCCAAATGAGGCACAAAAAACTGAAGAAAATGAAACCTTTAAAGAAAAGAATTAGCCAAAGGGTAAAACAGGTACAAAAATTTGCTAAAGAGAAGAACTCCTTAAAAATAGGATTGGTCAAAAGGAAAAAAGAGGTACAAACATTCACTGAAGAAAATATTTACTTAAAAATTAGAATTGGACAAATAGAAGCTGTTAACTCCACAAGACATTACAATAATAATAATAATAAAACAAAACCAAAAGATTTTTTTTAAATGGAAGAAAATGTGAAATATCTCATTGGAAAAATAACTGACCTGGAAAATAGATCAAGTAGAGAAAATTTAAGAATTGTTAAAATGCCTGATAGCCATGATAAAAAAAGATCCTAGACATCATATTTTTTAAAGAAATTATCAAAGAAAACTTCATTGATATCCTAGAACAAGGGGGTAAGCTAGAAATTGAAAGAATTAACTGATCAGTTCCTGAAAGAGATGCTGAAATTAAAAGTTCCAGGAATATTATAGTCAAATTCCATCGTTCTAGGTAAAAAAGATGTTTCAAATGGTGGTGGGGGCGGGGGGGGGGGCGGCAATCAAAATGTCATGGAACCACAGTGAGGATCACACAAGATTTAGCAGTTCCTACATTAAAGGAGTGGAGGACTTCAATTATGATAATCCATAAAGCAAAGGAACTAGGATTACAACCATCAATAACCCACCCACGGGAAGAAAAAAAGCAGCATAATCTTTAAGGTGGTGCTAGCCATTGAGTGAAATAGAGAATTCTCAAGCCTCCCTGATGAAAAGACTAGAGCTGAATAAAAAATTTAGCTTTCATAAAAAGACTCAAAAGAAGCATAAAAAGGTAAACATGAAAGAGAAATTATAAGGCACTCAATAAAGTTAAACTTTTTACATAAGAATATGTGGTTAGATGATAATACTTGTAACTTCTAATAATTTTATCATTATTAGGACATAAGTGTGCATAGATAAAGGTCATAGGTCTAAGTTTAGTAAAATGGAATGGCCTCAAATTTGAAAAAGTGCAAAAGAGGGATGTGCTGGTAGAAAGGAAAAGGGAAGAGAATAATGGGAGAAACTATCTTACATAAAAGTGGCACACAAGAAGAGTGGGGTGGCAGGAAATGCTTGAATTTTACTGTCATCTTATTGTGCAAAGTGGCAATAACCTGCATTCTTTGTTGGGTAAAGAAATCTATCTTGCCTTCCCTCCCTCCCTCCCTCCTTCTCTCCCTCCCCCCCCCTCACCTTTCTCTGCAGAATCACCATGGTGGCCAGGACCCTGTACACATACCCTGAAACCTGGCGGCACTTCAAGGCCCCCATTGCTACACAGTACAGTGGGGCCCAGATCTGCGTACTGTCCGCACCTCCCCCCTTCCACTTTGGTCAGACCAACCGCACCCCTGAATTCCTCCAAAAATTTCTTGCAGGCAAGGTTCCAGCGTTTGAGGGTGATGATGGGTTCTGTGTGTTTGAAAGCAACACTATTGCACACTATGTGAGGAATGATGACCCTCGAGGCTCGACCCTGGAGGCTGCTGCCCAGGTGATTCAATGGTTGAGCTTTGCTGACAGTGACATCGTCCCTCCAGCCTGGGTGTTTCCTACTCTCGGAATCATGCACCACAACAAACAGGCTACAGAGAATGCAAAAGAGGAGGTGAGGCGGGTTCTGGGGCTGCTTGATGCCCACCTGAAGACTCGAACCTTCCTGGTGGGGGAGCTCGTGACTCTGGCTGACATCACAGTTGTGTGCACCCTCTTGTGGCTCTATAAGCAGGTCCTGGAGCCTTCGTTATGCCAAGCCTTCCCCAACACCAACTGCTGGTTCCTCACCTGCATCCACCAGCCCCAGTTCACCAGCTGTGCTGGGAGAGGTGAAGCTCTGTGAGAAGATGGCGAAGTTTGATGCTAAAAAGTTTGCTGAGAGTCAGCCCAAGAAAGAGGTCCCAAGAAAAGAGAAGGGACAGTGACAAGAGAAACCCAAGACCCAGGCAGAGCGGAAGGAAGAGAAGAAGGCAGCTGTGGCCCCCAGCCCTGAGGAGGAGATGGATGAGTGTGACCAGGTCCTGGCTGCAGAGCCCAAGGCCAAAGATCCCTTTGCCCACCTGCCCAAGAGCACGTTTGTGTTGGATGAGTTTAAGTGGAAGTACTCCAATGAGGACACTCTGATGGTGGCCCTGCCGTATTTCTGGGAGCACTTCGACCGTGACGGCTAGTCCCTGTGGTACACTGAGTACCACTTCCCCCAGGAGCTCAGCAAGACCTTCATGAGCTGCAACCTCATCACTGGAATGTTCCAGCTCCTGGATAAGCTGAGGAAGAACGCCTTTGCCATCGTCATCCTTTCTGGCACCAACAATAGCAGCGCCATTTCTGGAGTCTGGGTTTCTGGGGCCAGGAACTTGCCTTCCCGATGAGTCCAGACTGGCAGGTAGACTAAGAGTCCTACACATGGCATAAGCTGGATCCTGGAAGTGAGGAGGCCCAGACTATGGTCCGAGAGTACTTCTCCTGGGAGGGGGCCTTCCAGCACATGGGCAAATCCTTCAATCAGGGCAAGATCTTCAAGTGAAGACAATCCCCTGCTACCACCTAGCTGCCTGCTTCCTCCTCTACAGGGAGGTGCCAGTCATTAAACGAAACTGAACACAGAAAAAAATCTATCTTAATTAACAGAGAAATAAGAGGGGAAGGAGATAAGGAAAGAGGTGTGACAAAAGTGAGGGCAGATTAAAAGAGGCAGTGGTCAGAAGCAAAATCCACTTATAGGGTATGAGAGAATATAAAGAGATGGAAGAAATGGGGAAAATAGCATAGAGGGAAATGCACAGTAATCATAACTGTGAATGGGGATGGTGTGAACTTGCCCATAAAACAGATGCAGACTGCAGAATGAATTAGAAAACAGAATCCCAAAATATATTGTTTAAAAGAAACACATTTGAAACAGGCACACAGAGAGATTAAAAATAAGGGGTTGGAGCAGAATCTATTGTCATTTAGGTAAGGTTAAAAAAAGGGGGGGAGGGTAGAAATCATTATTTCAGACAAAATAAAAGCAAAAATAGACCTAATTAAAAGAGATAGCTAGTGAAACTAAATTTTGTTAAAAGGTACCATAGACAATGAAATAACATCAACACTAAACATATATACAACAAATCAAATAACATCCACATTCTTAAAGGAAAAGTTAAATAAGTTACAGAAGGAAATAGTGAAATATACTAGCAAGGGGCCTCAAATTTTCCCTTTCAGAACTAGATAAATCTAACCTCCCGCTGAGGACAGCCCAGCATCCCTGCAGGAAGGACCAGCACAGCACTCTGGGAGCCGGCAGCACAGCATGCAGTGGGAGGGGAGCCAAGCACAGGTCTGCCTGAGTCTCAGTTTTAGCCCCAGGGCAGCTGGGCCAGCAGCCAGCTGGAGGGACCCCAGAACACCAGCAGCTGTGGTGAATCCAGAATTATCAACATAGATATGTCTAGGAAAAAGTGAGAGGTTAGTGCCCTATGGACTTTGGGACCAGTATTTGGGGAATGCGTTGGCTTCCTCCCCTGGGGGCTAGAAGCGACTGAGGAGACCTGTCATTTTGTAGTTTTCAGAGGCAGCTCCAGTTCCTGGTCTGTGAACTGTAGGGAGATCCAGCGATCAGTCTTGGGGGGTAATTGCTCTTGCTTTAACCTCCCTGGATATGGATTGTGATCTGGGGTGGAGGTCGTGGGTGGGTTTCCAGATTGCCAGAAATGGAAGTTGTTCCCCCACATGCTCGGGACAAAAGTTCACCTGTCCGGCGGCCCAGCCATACTGTGGCAACAAGCCCAAAAGTCAAGTAATTAAGTGGCAACATGCCAAAGCAAAGGAAACAAATTAAACAGAAAAATGCAACCTTAGACTACTATTTTGGGGGCAAAGAGGATCAAAGCATAGAACAGGGGGAGGACTGTGAGGTCAGAAATCCTGCTCCAAAAACCCCCAAGGAAAATATAAGCAGGTTACAGGCCATAGAGGACCTTAAGAAGGACTTTAAAAATCAAATAAGAGAAGTAGAGGAAAAATTGGGAAGAGAAATGAGAAGGATGCAGGAAAAGTATGAAATGAGGGTCAACAGCCTGACTGAGGAAAACAACACCTTAAAAAATAGACTAACTCAAATGGCAAAGGAGGCCCAAAAGGACAATGAGGAGAAGAATGCCTTAAAAAGTCGAATTTGCCAGATGGAAAAAGAATCTCAAAAGTTCACTGAGGAGATTCATTCCTTCAGAGTTAGACTGGAGCAAATGGAAGCTAATGACTTTATGAGAAATCAAGATGCTGTTAAGCAGATCCAAACAAATGAAAGAATAGAAGGCAATGTGAAATATCTCATGGGAAAAACCACTGACATGGATAATAGATCCAGGAGAGACAATTTAAAAATTATCAGACTACCTGAAAGCCATGAGCAAAGAAAGAACCTAGAAATCACCCTTCAAAAATTCTCAAAGAAAACTGCCCTGATGCAAGATTTTAAATAAATTTTATCAAAGTAACTTATAGC
This sequence comes from Gymnobelideus leadbeateri, assembly GCA_011680675.1. Lineage (NCBI taxonomy): Eukaryota > Metazoa > Chordata > Mammalia > Diprotodontia > Petauridae > Gymnobelideus > Gymnobelideus leadbeateri. The sequence continues at coordinate 328,353 of WOXC01000161.1, read as the reverse complement.
AATATTTTGCAGAAGTTATATAATATTACTAGTTGGTATTTATACCGGGAATGAAGATATCTTTCAATATTAGGGAAACGATCAACATGATTAACCATATCAATAATACCATCATAACCAACCATAATAATAATAATAACAAAAATAACAAAAAATCATATGAATATCTCAATAGATGCTGAAAAAGCTTTTGACAAAATACAATACTCATGCCTATTAAAAACACTAGAAAGCATAACAAAAAATGAAGCTTTCCTTAAAATGGTAAGAAGTGTCTATCTAAAATCATCAGCAAGCATTATCTGTAATGGGTATAACTGGAAGCCTTTCTGATAAGATGAGGGGTGAAGCAAGGATGCCAATTATCAACACTATGATTCAATACTGTATTAGAAATGTTAGCTATAGCAAGAAGATAAGAAAAAGAAATTGAAAGAATTAGAATAGACAATGAGAAAACAAAAGTATCACTCTTTGCAGATGATATGATGGTATACTGTAAGAACTTGAAAGAATCAACTAAAAAGTAACTAATTGAAATAATCAATAACTTTAACAAAGTTGCTAGACATAAAATAAACCCACATAAACCTCGGCATTTCTGTATATTATAAAAAATATATATAGTAGGAAGAGATAGAAAGAGAAATTCCGTTTAACATAACTGCAGACAATACAAAATAATTGAGAGGTCTACTTGCCGAAACAAATACAATTACAATGCACTTTTCACACAGATAAAAACAGATTTTAATAATTGGAGAAATATTAATTATTCATGGATAGGTTGAGTCAACATAATAAAAATGACAATTCTACCTAAATTAATTTTCTTATTCAGTGCTATATAACCCCCTTTTCTACCCAGAAGTCATGTGATATTATTTGGATTATGCTCTCAGTTGTTGGGAAAAATATTTGCATTTTTGTTCTTGCTATATATTTGAAGCAAATATGTTGTAAATCTAATATAATATTAGGTGGTTAAATAGGATTGGGTTGCTATTATTTGGGCCCTTAACACAGGGGAACAAAATTAATGGGTGCTTGAGCCAATTGCAGAGAAGTGGAAACCATTCTTTCTACCCTTTCAGAGCACTAGAAAACCTTGGGGAGGATGAAAAATGTAGCAGATCCGATCCTTAGTGAGACCAGAGGAACCTAGCTCTGCAACTATAAATTCAGAATTCTTTGTACCATACCAAATATCTTCCTCCACATCTTATATAAGCTTTTTAAATTGAAACTTCAAACTCATTATCCTACTCAAACTAATATATGTTGTCTGTCCCATTAGAATATAAGATTTTTGAAGACAGAGACCACTTTCATCGTTTTTTGCATCTCTTAGTTCCTGACACATTAGAAGAACTTAATAATTGCTTGTTCACTGACTGCCTAATTGGGAAAAGTGTACTCTCTCTCTCTCTCTCTCTCTCTCTCTCTCTCTCTCTCTCTCTCTCTCTCTCTCTCTCTCTCTCTTCCTCTCTCTCTCTCTCTCCCTCCTTCCCTCTCTCTCTCTCTCTCTCTCTCTCTCTCGTCTCTCTTGTATTCTATGTTTAATATTCTAGGGGTCCTTCTACCTTCACACTGATGATGTTCAGTTGTGCCCAACTCTTCATGACCCCATTTGAAAGTTTTCTTGGCAAAGATAATGGAGGGCCTTGCCATTTTCTTTTTCAGCTAATCTGATAGATGAGGAAACCGAGGCAAACAGGATAAAATAACTTGCCCAGGGTCACATAGCTAGTAAATACCTGAGGCCATATTTGACCTCAGGAAGATGAGTTTTCCTGACTCAAAAAACGGCACTCAATCTACTGTGCCACCTAGCTGCACTTATTTAACCAAGGATGGGTCACTTAGTTTCTGAGTATTCATTTCCCCTTTTATAAGACAGGCAGCATGACACTTGCATGACACCCCCCCACCTCTACACAAAAGGTAGTTGTGAGGAAAGTGCTTTTTAAACCTCCCAGCATTATAAAATGTGAGTAATAATAATAATAATAATAATAATAATAATAACAATAACAATATAATAGCATCATAGTCCTAGAGTTGGAAAGATCATCTAGTCCATTGTCCCCAATTTTTTTTTTGCTTTTTGGAGGGCAATTGGGGTTAAGTAACTTGCCCAAGGTCACAGGGCTATGTTTTTGTTTGTGTGTGTTAAGTGTCTGAAGCCAGATCCAAACTCAGGTCCTTCTGACTCCAGGGCCAGCACTCTACTCACTGTGACACCTAGCCACCCCTCCCAATTTTTTTAAGTGAGCGAATTCAGTCTCAGATACATGGAGTGGTCATACAGGCAGTAAATATCAGAGCCATGTTAGTAACCAATCTCTGTGACTTCACATTCAACACATGTGGCACTGCAACAGGCTGCCTCTTTCGTGAGGGTGATGGCATGCCTTCCACTTCTGAAATGCAGTGTTCTCTCCATTAAAGCCTCTCTGTGTTCTGACATTATTTGGCCTGTCTGTGATTCTAAGGAAAGTTAGGAAAAATAGAGAGCCATTGTAGACATTCTAAGTATAAGTACCCCCTCAGACAACTGCTCTTGCCTACATGCCTCATAGCATATTTCTTTAGCATAGTGTCACTTATCATCCAGTTACCTATCCACTCTGATGTTGGACTGGGTTTAGCTGTGTATCACTGAACAGATTTTCTGCTTTATATCGCTCAGCTCCAAGGGGCACTGTCTTCTGTCCTTCTAATGAAGAAACAGAAGTTAATGAGCTTGTAAACTAGTTTCAGTAGCATTTCTGGAGGGTTGTGATGATGGTGGATGAAGAAGACTATCCCTTCATGGGGGGGGGGCAGAGGGGAGGACAGGGAAGGATATGAATTTGAGTCCTCAGTCACCACCAAACCTATAAAGCAATAAATGAGGATTATCTTTAAGAGGAGACTTTTTCTTTTTTCTCAGTCTCTAGTGGCTAGTAAGCACCTTCAAGGAAATTACTTTGAAGGAGACATGTTTGGCTTTGCTCATTTTAGTTAGCACTCTCTCCCCTGGGCCTCACAATTTAGGGAATTAATTTTGGCTTGGGAATCAGGAGGCCTGGGCTCCTGATAGCATGCTCTGCGTGACTGTGGGCAAGTAACTTAACCTTTCTGAACAATAATAGGACCTCGTCTTTAAAACGGGAAAGATATTTCCTTCTCTGTGCAAAGGTAAGCAGCTGTATCGGCAGGATCAAGAAACAGACATTGACACCTGCAGCAACTGTGAATTAGAATGTTGCAACTTATTTCATCACAAAATTACCTGGGTCTACTAGTTCTGAATGCAACCACCCTAGCCTTCTGCAGGAGATCAGAAGTTGGCTTAAACAACTTCCTTAAACCTGGCCCAGGCAGCAGTAATGATGAAGAACTTTTCCCTAGATGGAAAATGGCCTAGTCTTCAGATGGGTAGCTAGCAACCTGGTTAAGGAAAGGCTTCTCTGAGGAGCATATAGGGAGCAATTCTTCTTGACTCTCAGAGGTCCCCAGACTAGAGAGAATGAATTTCTATCTCATTTCATTCAGTCCCTTCTGGTTCCTGAGTGCATCTTACAAACAATGGGAGTCCTGGAGGAAGCAAGAGGAAACATAACTCCAAGAACAAATAATGTTTTTTGTCTTATTTTTCCAAGGGTTTTACTTTTCTTTGAAATTTGGATAAATGGGACATTAGGTGGGAAAAGGGGGAAAATTTTGGACTATCCTCTTTCCTTCCAACCTAGAAATATCTGAGAGATGACTGACCCAGTATTCTGTGAGCTCAAGTCATAGGCAGTTTGCACCATGGTAGTACTGAAAAGATTTATTCAGGGAAACACAAAGCAAAAGGCTGGGGGCAGGGGACAGGAGGAAGAATGAGGTACAGACAACTAGCAAAAGTCATCCATGAACAGTTCCACAAAACTCCCTCACCTCTCCTTCCCGTTATGCTCTCATTGCTCTTCCTTCTCATGGGTTCTAAATTTTGGAGTCATGAACTTTTAACATTTATATTCAACCATATTTTATTATTATTGGTTTCCTTTGCAATCCTATGTATTTTATTATATACATTAAAAACACATTATTTTAAGAAGGGGTCCACAAGCTTCATCAGCCTGAACATAGGGTTCATAAAACAACAACAACAAAAAAAAAAACAACGAATTTAAGATCCCACTCTTGAAGATTGAATAGAAAGGGCCAAAATAAAATGTACATCAATCATAAGACTGAGGCCATCTCTGATTTATCTGTTCTCTCCAGGAAACCTCACAGTTGGAAAGACTTCTGGTCTACTGGCATTAATGGCAGCTTCCCTGCCTGCTCTGACACTCCACACCCAGACTGGCCTACCTTCCTGAAACATTGCCCACATATCCCTTTAGTGCATGGAAGGAGCACCTGGAAGATGTGGGAAGTGTTCTGTTGGCCATTATGTGCAGGTTGTCATCTTGGCTAATTATACTTAGCAGCAGGTAAAGGCAAAGGTGGGGATGAAACTGACTCAAAACAGAAATGTGAGGAGACCTAATGGACCAAGAATATTTGAAAACAGTTTGATTACATGGCAGTTGCAAAGTAGAATTTCTAGGTGTAACTAAGGTGGATGGATAGGTAAGAAAGATATAAAAGTTGTAATTATGGAGCAACCAGGTCAATGACCACAGGCTATATATTACATTTGTTTTCCTGATCAAGGAAATAATATTAACTAGTACATATAATGCTTTAATTTTTAAAAAAAATATATTTATTTATAGTTTTCAACATTCATTTCCACAAGATTTTGAGTTAAAATTTTTTCTCCCATCATTCCCCTACCCCCACCACAAACTAGCAAGCCTACTGAATACCCCTTCCATCAATCTGTTCTCTCCTATATTCTCCCCCATCACCCTTCTAACTTTCTAGTAGGGCAGCATGGATTTCTATACCCCAGTGAGTGTACACTTTATTTCTCAGTTGCATGTAAAAAGCAATTTTATTGAACATTTGTTTTTAAAACTTTGAGTTCCAGATTTTTTTCCCTTCTTCCTTCCTCACCCTCCACCACTGGGAAGATAAGCAATTCAATACAGGTTATACATGTATAGTTACCCAAATCATTTCCATAGTAGTTATATTGTGAAAGACTTTATTTCCCTCCATCCTATCCAACCCTTCACTTATTCTATTTTCTCCTTTGACCCTATCCCTTTTCAAAAAGATGTACTTCTAACTACCCTCTCCCCCAATCTGCCCTCCCTTCTATCATCCCCCTCTCATCCCTTATCCCCCAATCTTCCTGTAGGGTAAGATACCCAATTGAGTGTGCATGTTAGTCCCTCCTTTAGACAAATTAAATGAGAATAAGGTTTTCCCATTCCCTTTCATCTTCCTGCTCTTCCCTTCCATTGTAGCAATTTCTCTTGCTTCTTTTATATGAGATAATTTACCCTAATCTATTTCTCTCCTCCCAATACATTCCTCCTTCACCTCTTAATTTTCATTGTTAGATACCATCCCTTCATATTCAACTCTCCCTGTGCTCTCTGTCTATGTATACATGAACATACATATGAACACACACACACATATATATACATAAATACACTCTCCTATGCATACATCTATATGTATATGTTTATATATATATATATATATATATATATATATATATATATATATATATATATTCCCTTCAAATATCCTCATACTGAGAAAAGTCTCATGAGTTACAAATATAGCCTTTCCATGTAGGAATGTGAAAAGTTCAACTTTAATAAGTTCCTTATGATTTATTTTTCCTGGTTATTTCTCATGCTTCTCTGCTTCTTGTATTTGAAAGTCAAATTTTCTGTTCAGCTCTGGTTTTTACATCAAGAATGCTTGAAAATCCTCTATTTCTTCGAATGACCATATTTTTTTTTGGTAGGCAATTGGGGTTAAGTAACTTGCCCAAGGTCACATGGCTAGGTTTTTGTTTGTTTGTTTGTTTGTTTGTGTGTGTGTTAAGTGTCTCAGGTCGGATCCGAACTCAGATCCTTCTGACTCCAGGGCCGACACTCTACTCACTGCGCCACCTAGCTGCCCCCAAATGACCATATTTTTCCCTGTAGCATTATACTCAATTTTTCTGGGTAGGTGATTCTTGTTTTTAGTCCTAGAGCCTCTGACATCTGGAATATCATCCCAAGCCCTTTTAGTCCTTAAAGTAGAAGATATTAGGTCTTGTGTTATCCTGATTGTGTTTCCACAATATTCAAATTGATTCTTTCTGACTGCTTGTAGTATTTTCTCCTTGACCTAAGGACTCTGGAATTTGGCTATAATATTCCTAGGAGTTTTCTTTTGGGAACCTTTTTCAAGAGGCAATTGGTGAATTCTTTCAATTTATATTTTGCCCTCTGGTTCTAAAATGGCAGGGCAATTTGGCTTGATAATTTCTTGAAATATAGTGTCTAAGCTCTTTTTTTGATCATAGCTTTCAGGTAATGCAATAGTTTTTATATTATCTCTCTTGGGTCTGTTTTCCAGGTCAGTGTTTTTTTCTGATGAGATATCTCACATTGCCTTCTATTTTTTCATTTGTTTGGATCTGTTTTATAGTATCTTGATTTCTCATAAAGTCATTAGCTTCCAATTGCTCCAATCTATTTTTTTTTTCTAAAAGCAATTGGGAAGTGAAGTGCTCCAATACAAATTTGAAGGAATTATTCTCTTCAGTGAGCTTTTAAAATTTCTTTTCCATCTGGCAAATTCGGCTTTTTAAAGCATTCTTCTCCTTACTGGCTTTTTGGGCCTGCCATTTGAGTTAGTCTATTTTAAGGTGTTATTTTCTTCAGTGTATTTTTGGGTCTCCTTTAGCAGGCTGTTGACCCAATTATCATGATTTTCTTGCATCGTTCTCATTTTTCTTTCCAATTTTTACTCCATTTGTCTTACTTGATTTTCAAAATCATTTTTTAGCTCCTCCATGGCCTCTAACCAATTCATATTTTTCTTGGAGGCCTTTCATGCAGGAGTTCTGAATTCACTGGCCTCCTCCCACTCCATGCCTTGATCCTTTTTTTCCCCCAAAAAGGATTCTATGGTCTGTTTGTGCTTTCTCTGCTTGTTTATATTACCAGCCAATTATTTGACTTTTGAGCTCTTTGCCATGATAGAACACTGCTTCCAGAATGGAGAGAGCTTTTTCCCAAATTTTGCAGCTGCCAGAGCTATTAGGAGGGCTCCCTCTCTACAGCCCCCACAAGCTTTGGCTCACTGGACACACACCCCAAGACCATCACCCAAGACCACAATACAGATACAAGCAGGTTAAAGCAAGAGTCATTATCTTCTGAATGGTTTTTTGGTCCCCCTATGATCTGTAGGCCAGGAGTTTCTGATGCAGCCACATGGTGGTTGCTGCACCTCAGCTGCATCTCATCCCAGGGGTAGGGGTCATACTGTACTCTTCCATGCCCCCCTGTTCCAATAGAGTTGCACACTGACCTTTTACTTTCTCTTTGGCCTTTATGGGTTTAGAAGTTTGGAAACTGCCGCAGTTGCTGGTGATTCACTTTCCTGAAGTTTGCTTGGGCTGCAAAAAAACCCTTGGGTCAGGGCTACCCTGGTTCTGAAAACTGTGTGGCTCAAGTGGGACTGGATTCAACTCCCAGCCTGGTGTGATAGTCCCTTCCTGTTAGCCTGCCAGGCTGCCTTCAGCAGGAGCTTTTTTTCTCTCTGTCACTTTGTGGGCTCTGTAGCTCTAAAGTTTGTTTAGAGTCATTTTTTACGTGTATTGGAAGTGATTGTAGAGAGAGCTCATGCCAAGTATGTGCTTCTACTTCCCCATCTTGGCTCCACCTCTCAGCTTTAAGTTTTGCAAAGTAAACATCTCATTTGAGGTGATGATCAATTAGAACCATAGAAATAGAGAATCTTCAAGCCAAGGTACAGCATGGAGTAGTGGAGAGAACTCAAGATTTTGAAACAGTAAAGCTAAGTATGAATCCTGGTCTTACTCCTTATTGCCAGTGGCAGGCTTGGACAAACCACTTACCCTTTTGGGGCCTCAGTTACCTAATTTGTGAAATAAGAGGCAAGATTAGATTTTCTTTAAGGTCTTTTTTCACTCTAAATACTATGAACATAGAAACCCAGAGGTCTTCTAGCTTAATGTCCTATTCCAGGAAAATCCCCTTTGTAGGGATTCTGACAGATGATCCAACTCTGATTAAATGCCATTAGGGAAAAGGAGGTCTCTTATTGCCTAATTAAAGTAGGACATTCCATTTTTACAGTTCTATTTGTTAGAAAACATTTTTGTTTATGTTGAGAATGCTATGACTGCTGAAAGAGCTCACCAGTGAGGTCAGGTCTAAAAACAATATGTATAGAAGATGAGAGAGAGGGAGGGCAAATGAAGATGAATATAAAAGAAGAATGTGAGCTTGTTCCAGAGACAGTAAACAATGATAGGAACTGAGCATTGCTATTAATACTTAGAGTCACAGTAATGGAATAATGGATTTTCTTTTCTCTTTGTTTTTAGCAATGGTGAGAGTAAAAGGAAGATCAGAAAAGTTACTAGACTGAAGCTTGCCTTGAATGGAATGATATTGCCAGCAAATTATTTGACTTTTGAGCTCTTTGCCATGAAAAAGCATGATCTGACTTATGTTTACTTCCCATTTTCTTGAGCAAAGTGAATGACTTCAACCCAGGGAGGTGAAAGCACAAGTGGTTAATGATTTACAGGTTCTTGAAACTCAAAATAATTGAGGAGGAATATGTGATGTTGGATATGTTTAGATACCCCGTCCTTTACTTCTCCATGTATTATTTATACCTTCTATAAGTATTTGTTTAATAACAATATTATAGTTGGCATTTGTAGAGTTTGATTTAAAGTTGGTGAATCATATTACACAGGATCAAGTACTTAGCTCTGGAAAGGATCATAGAATCATAGATTGAAACTGGGGAGGAGTCACAGCAGCCACCTAGTGGAACCCCCCTTCTGTATCACAAAGAAGCCAAACCCTAGCAAGGCCAAGTAACATAAGTGTTGTCACAGAGGTAGTAAATAACAGGATAATACTGAACCCAGTTCCCTGATAAAAAAATACAGTAATACATTACCCAATCTTGTTCATACATTATTGAATGTTAACCTCGTAGCAAAGTATTTACCTTGCAATAATTTTCAAAAATTTTATTTTCATTTACATTTTTATTTCTTTCCTGTCCCACCACCACCCCACTGTTTCTTCAAAAAACAACAAAACCAAAAGGATATATCTTATTTGCCTTCCTTTATTACCCTTGATGATATGATGGTTCCAAAGAGTCCCACACATCATCTCTCCCCAAATTATGGACATATGAATATGAACAGCTTATTGTTATTAAGCTTCTTTTGAGTGTTCAATTCTATTTGCCTATTATTTGATGTTTCTATTGACTCCAATGTTTACATTTCAAAGTTCCTATTCAGCTCTAGTTTTCCCAACAGTAAGACTTGAAAGTCATCTATTTCATTGAGGTTCATTTTTTTCCCTTTAGGATTATAATCAGTATTATTAAGTAAATGATTCTTGGTTATAGTTCTCTCTCTCTCTCTCTCTCTCTCTCTCTCTCTCTCTCTCCTTGCGTATGTATGCACGTATATATGTATATATATGTATATGCAAGATACAAAATATGCTTAGAGACATATAGTTAGTCAAATAGAATTTTTAAATTAAATTTTATTTTATTTACAAATCTACATTATCCACCTTCCACCAATTGAGAAAAAAATGGGAGTGGAGGAACTGTGTTACAAACATGTATAGTAAAAAATACAAATTCCTACATTGCAATGTCCAAAAATCATCTGCTTTACACTGAGTTCATCACTTCTTTATCAAGAAGTGAGTATCATATTTCATCTTGAATCCTGTAGAAAGAGGTCATAGTGTTGATCAGAACTTTAGCTGAGATGTGAACAAACCAATGTAATGGAAATGCAGATTTGAAGATCTTCCCTGCCCCTAGGCCCTTTGATTGGCTTAAGAGACTTTGATTGGCCTTCCTTCCTTCCTTCCTTCCTTCCTTCCTTCCTTCCTCTCTCTCTCTCTCTCTCTCTCTCTCTCTCTCTCTCATCTCCAGGACTTAGCTTAGCACACTGCCTAGTACATAGTATAAGCTTAATAAATATTTATTGATTATTGACATCCAATCTTTAATTCAATTAAAGAGGTATTTTTAAAGGACCTGCTTACTATATATCAGAGCAAAAGCCCAAGTAAATTGTCCAAGGTCAAAGACATAATAAATGGCAAAATTGATTAATGAGTTTCCTGGGCATATACATTGCTTTCTTTAGACAGTTTTTCTTGCTACCACCCTACCCCCCACATCCTATATTCTTTTTTCCTCATCAGAATAATTTGTATTTTTGTCTTTAGAATTTCTCCCCTAGGGGCGCGGAGCCAAGATGGCGGAGTAGAAACAGCTCATCCAAGCCTCTCTGCCCCCAGATTCTCCACAAACTATGTAAAAAAGGACTCTGAAAATCTTCTGGAGCCCCAGCACCCACAGAACGACACAGAGAAGCTAACCTCCCGCTGAGGACAGCCCAGCACCCTGCAGGAAGGACCAGCACAGTGGTCTGGGAGCGGGCAGCGAGCAGAGCGCAGGAGCCGAGCCGAGCCCAGGTCCACATGAGCCGAGGTTTTAGCCCCAGGGCGGCAGGGCCAGCAGCGGGCTGGAGGAACCCCAGAACACCAGGAACTGTGGAGACGCCAGAATTATCAACATAGACTTGCCTAGGACAAAGTAAGAGGTTAGTGTCCTATGGACTTTGGGACCTGTATTTGGGGAATGCGTCAGCTCCCTCCCCTGGGGGCTAGAAGCTGCTGAGGAGACACGCCATTTTGTAGTTTTCAGAGGCATTTCCGGCTCCCAGCCTACAAATCGTGGGGAGATCCAGCGATCAGTCTTGGGGGGTAATCGCTCTTGCTTTAACCTCCCTGGATCTGGATTGTGATCTAGGGTGGAAGTTGTGGGTGGGTTTACAGCTTGCCAGAAACGGAAGTTGCCCCCACACGTTCGGGATGAAAATTCCTCTATCTGGCCTTAAAGCCATAGTGTGGCAACAAGCCCAAAAGTCAAGCAATTAAGTGGCAACATGCCAAGGCAAAGGAAACAGAAAAATGCAACCCTAGACTCCTATTTTGGGGGCATAGAGCGGGAAAAGGACTGTGAGGTCAGAAGTCCTGCTCCAAAAGCCCCAGGGGAAAACATGAGCGTGTTGCAGGCCATAGAGGACCTTAAGAAGGACTTTAAAAATCAAATAAGAGAAGTGGAGGAATAATTAGAAAGAGAAATGAGAAGGATGCAGGAAAAGTATGAAATGAGGGTCAACAGCCTGACTGAGGAAAATAACACCTTAAAAAATAGACTAACTCAAATGGCTAAGGAGGCCCAAAAGGGCAATGAGGAGAAGAATGCCTTAAAAAGTCGAATTTGCCAGATGGAAAAAGAATCTCAAAAGTTCACTGAGGAGATTCATTCCTTCAGAGTTAGACTGGAGCAAATGGAAGCTAATGACTTTATGAGAAATCAAGATGCTGTTAAGCAGATCCAAACAAATGAAAGATTAGAAGGCAATGTGAAATATCTCATGGGAAAAACCACTGACCTGGAAAATAGATCCAGGAGAGACAATTTAAAAATTATCGGACTACCTGAAAGCCATGATCAAGGAAAGAACCTAGAAATCACCCTTCAAGAAATTCTCAAGGAAAACTGCCCTGATGTTTTAGATCCAGAGGGCAAAATAGAGGTTAAAAGAATCCACCGATCACCTCCTGAAAAAGATCCCAAAAAGAAAACTCCCAGGAATATTATAGCCAGGTTCCAGAATCCCCAGATCAAGGAGAAAATACTACAAGCAGCCAGGAAGAAACAATTTCAATATTGTGGAAACACAATCAGAATAGCCCAGAACCTGGCAGCTTCTACACTGAGGGATCGAAGGGCATGGAATATGATATTCCAGAGGGCAAAAGAACTGGGAATGAACCCAAGGGTCACCTACCCAGCAAAACTGAGTATTTTGTTTCAGGGGAAAATATGGTCATTCAGTGGAATAGAGGACTTTCAAGCATTCTTGAGGAAAAAACCAGAATTGAATAGAAAATTTGACATCCAGACACAAGAAGCAAGAGATGCCTGAGAAGGTAATCAGGGAAAAGAAATCAAAAGGAACTTATCAAAGTTGAACTATTTACATTCCTATATGGAAAAGCAATATCTGTGACTGATGATATCTTTCCCACTATGAAAATAATGGAAGAAGGAGGTGTGGTCATACGAATACATATGTGAATGTGTGTGTATATGGTTACAGTTATATATGGATAGAGGGCATAGGTTGATTTTGTTGGGAAGGGAGAGTACTCAAGGGATGAAATTATGAGGTGAGAGAGGAAAGTGGCAAGAGGAGATGGGGAGAGACATGGTAGGGTAAACTATCTCATGTAGGGGAAGTGGGTGCAAAGGAGGGGGAGAATAAGGAAGGCTAAAAAGACAAAACCACATTCACATTGAATTTGGTTCAGGGAGAAAATGACATACATACTAAATGGGATATCTCAACCTGCAGCAGGATAGGGGGAAGGGGGATGAGAGGAGGGATGATGGATGGGAGGGCATCCTTGGGGGAGGGGAGGTTGGAAGTACCCACTATAGAAGAGGGACAGGATCATGTAGGGAATGGACCAGGTGGGGGGTGGGATGAGTGGGAGGGAATTATAAGCAGCCTTGAACAATATATCTACTATGATAATGTTTTGCATAGCTAGACATGTACAACATATACTGAATTACTTATATCCCAAGAAGGAATGGGTGACAAGGGAGGAAGGAAATGGATCTGAAATTCGAGGTCGTAACATTAAATGTTTCAAATATATATATAAATACTAAAAAAAAAAAAAAAGAATTTCTCCCCTAAAAAAAAAAAAAAAAAAAAAAAAGAGACTTTGATTGAGTTCAGTGACTCTGAGAACCTTCCCTGATTTGAAAATATACGCTGCCCCCTAATAGGCTGAATGTAGTCACATGGAGTCTGTGGCAGGAGGCTTGGTTTTCAGGAATGACCACACCTTGTTGCTGTGTGATTGGGTAGTGGGTCAAGAGGGTGGTTACATTCTCTGAGCCAGGAGAAGACTATATAATCCCTGATTTGAGGCTTTGCTTTGGGGCTCACTTTGAGGAGTGTTGTGTGATTTGACCAGATGAGACAGGGGCAGCCATTGAGAGACCCCTGGCTTTGAAAACCCAGATGTTGATGCTTCACTCTCTGGTAACTGTGATTTGGTATTGATGTAATGGTTGGACAGTTTGGAAGCCTCTCTATTTGACCTGTCTGTATACTCTGAAGTTCGGGTGCTGACCTTTTTTCCCCTGAACTAGGTAATATATGTTTGTTTGATTAAAGTAAGCTTGTTAACCCATTTTGAGTTGCTTTCCTTTTGAAAAGCAGGTCTAAGAACCTGTGTTGGCAGTCACCCTGGGGATTTTGGGGTGCTTGCTGCTACAACCAAGGAAATTAAAAAGTGGAGATGAGCAGTAAGAGAGTTCTAGGTATGGGGTACAGGCAGGGAAAATGCGTAGAAACAAGAAAGGAAAGTTTGTGAAAGAGCAACAAGGATGTAAAAGCAGGAACTTGCTTGAGCTCATCCTTCATTTACCTCCAATGCCTGTAAAAATGATTTAAACAACTTGTAGAGCTACAGAACACACAAAATGACAGAGTGAAATATATCTCCAGTTGAAGTCAGTGTGGCAAGCCAACAGGAAGGGTCTATCACACCAAGCTGAGAGAAAAGCATAGTCCCATATAGGCCATGCCTGCACAGACTGTGGCATATACTGACGGGGGTAGAACTCAATGGACTGAATCACTGACAGCTATTGCAGTTTCCAGACTTCTCAAACCACAAATGGCAAAGAGACGATAAAAGTTCAGTGGGGAAACTCTGTTGGACCTAGATGACAGAAGAGCTCAGTCCACACCTGCACCTGGGGCAGTGGAAGTGTCAGTGGCTGCAACAGCAGCAGCAGTAGCTACAGTGGCTGTTTCTGGGGCTCCAGACCCACAGATGGTGGGGGGACCAAGTGGATGATCAAAGAGGTATCTCTTTGCTGGTGGTGAGGCAGGATTTTCTTGCTTTGTACTGCTTGGATGTGGGTCACAGTGTTGGGTGGTGGTCCTGGCATAAGAAGGAGCTCTGGCATGGCAGAGCTTGTGGTGGTTGTAGAGAGGGAATCCTCCTCACACTTCTGAGGTGGGTGCCTAGCAGTAGTTCTGACAACAGCTGCACAAAACACCAGAAATTTGGGACAGGACACTTTCCACTCTGGAAACAGAAATCCACCATGGCAAAGGGCACAAAAGCCAAGTAATTATGAGAAAAAGAGCAAACAGAGGAAAAGAAGTTGGACTACAGAATCATTCTTTGGCAACAAAGATTAAAATATAGAACCAGAAAAAGATAACAAAGTCAAAGCTCCCGTATCAAAAATCTCAAAAGAAAAATATGAATTGGTCTCAGGCCATGGGGGATATCAAAAAGGATTTTGAAAATCAAGTAAGAGAAGTAGAGGAAAAATTGGGAAGAGAAATGAGTGATGCAAGAAAATCATGAAAAAGAGCCAACAGCTTGCTAAAGGAGCCTCCCCACCCAAACACTGAAGAAAATAACAACTTAAAAAATAGACTAAGTGGGGGCAGCTGGGTGGTATAGTGTATAGAGCACCAGCCCTGGAGTTGAGAGGACCTGAGTTCAAATTCATCTTCAGACACAACACTGATTAGCTGTGTGACTTTGGGCAAGTCACTTAACACCAATTGCCCTGCCTTCTCCCCTCCAGAAAGCAATATATATATATATGATACAACAATCTAACTCAAATGGCAAAAAAGGTTCAAAAGGACAACTAAGAGAAAAATGTCTTAAAATACAGAATTGGCCAGATGGAAAAAGAAGTTCGAAAGGTCACTGAAAAAAATAATTCCTTCAAAATAAAATGGAGGAAATGGAAAGTGATGACTTTAGGAGAAATCAAGTTATTATAAAACAGATCCAAAAGAATTAAAAAGCGTGTGGCTAGGACCCAGCCTTAAAATGGGTAAAAAGCAGACTGCAAAGACAAAGACATTGGAGTCTTACTACCATGAGAGGGAGGAACCAAATTCAGAGGGAAACAGTGTTGACTCCACACCCACAGCTAAAGTCTCAACTGAGAACTGGTCTCAAGCACCAAAAACATTCTTAGATGGGCTCAAAAGGAACTTTGAAAACCAAATTGAAGAGATAGAAGACAAAAT
The DNA here is from genome assembly GCA_011680675.1 of Gymnobelideus leadbeateri. NCBI lineage: Eukaryota > Metazoa > Chordata > Mammalia > Diprotodontia > Petauridae > Gymnobelideus > Gymnobelideus leadbeateri. Next base: position 313,007 of record WOXC01000161.1, on the reverse strand, counting down.
GCATAATTTTTTAAAAATCAAAATTGAAAAATTAGAAAAACATTAAAATGAAGGAAACAGTTCATTAAAAAAAGAAAAATGTGTGATATGGAAAAGGAGCTCCAAAAACTAGCTGAGGAAAATAATTCCCTAAAAACTAGAATCAACCAAATTGAAGTGAATGACTCTATGAGGAACCAAGAATTAGTCAAACAAACCATCAAGAATGAAAAATTTCGGGACGGCTAGGTGGCGCAGTGAGTAGAGCGTCAGCCCTGGAATCAGAAGGACCTGAGTTCGGATCCGGCCTCAGACACTTAATGCACACACAAATAAAAACCTAGCCATGTGGGCTTGGGCAAGTTAGTTAACCCCAATTGCCCTCCAAAAACAAAACAAAAAAAAAGAATGAAAAATTTTAAAAAGAGGTACAATATCTCAATGGAAAATAACTGACCTGGAAAACAGACACAGGAGTGATAATCTGAGAATCATTGGCCTACGAGAAAATCATGATGAGAAAATGAGCCTGGACAACATCTTCCAAGAACTCGTCAAGGAAAACTGCCCTGAGATACTAGAACCAGACAGTAAAATAGAAATCGAGAGAATCCACGAGTCACCTCCTAAAAGAGATCCCAAATTGAATGTTGTGGGCACACTTCAAAACTACCAGGTAAAGGAGAAAATACTACAAGTGCCCAGAAAGAAATAATTCTAATTTCATGGAACCACAGTGAAGATTGCACAGGATCTAACACCCTCTACACTGAAAGACCAGAAGAAGTGGAATACAATTTTTCACAAGGCAAAAGAGCCCGGGTTACAACCAAGGATCACCTACTCAGTGAACCTGAACATGTTATTCAAGGCAAGGAGATGGTCATTCAATGATATAATGGATTTCCAGACCTTCCTGATAAAAAAGCCAAAGTTCAATGGAAAATTCAACCTCCAATTATGAGACAGAGGAGAGACACAGAAAAGTAAACAAGGAAAACGTACACGAATGCGCACTCTCGCTCGCGAGCGCGCACGCACACGCGCACACACACACACACACACACACACACACACACACACAGCCTGTTATTTAATAAGAGCACACAGTTTATAGACAAGTTGAGGGTATGTATATATATTACACAAAATGGAGATAAAAAACTTATTAAGGGCTACAAAGGGACTTTAATGGAAGAAGAGGAAAGAATGAAGTGAAAAGGGGTAAATTATGCCACACAAAGAGGCATAAAAACAATATAGCAAAGGGAAAGAAGGGAGGGAGAAGAGCATTATATGAGCTTTTCCCTCACTGGTTCCGGTGCAAGGAGGGAATAACACAAGCATTTAAGCATAACAACATATAACATATCATAATAAAGGGAAAGAGAGGAGCTTTGCATGCGATCTGTTTCTGTCAATCTTGGTTCAAAGAAGAAATAACATACTACATTAAATATAAAAATCTGTCATATCCTACAGGAAGTAGGAAGGGAAGGGATAAGAAAGAAGGGGGTTGGTTAGAAGGAAGAAAAGAAGTAAGGGGGAAGGGGAGTAAAGGGGAGGAGGGCTGATAAGGGAATACTGAGGGTGACAGTGGCCAAAAAGACAACTCTTAAGGAGGGGAACAGAGAAGGGGAGAAAAATAAAAGCATAAACAGGGGAGGGAATAAGATGGGGGAGAAGAGACAGATATTCATCATTACTGTGAATGTGAATGGGATGAACTCTTCCATAAAACAGAGGAGGATAGCAGAATGGATTAAAAAACATAATCCTACAATATGCTGTTTACAAGAAACACATCTGAAATAGAACAATACAGACAAGGTAAAGGTAAAAGGCTGGAGTAGAATATATCATGCCTCAGCTAAAGTAAAAAAAAAAGCAGCAGTAGCAATCCTTATCTCAGATAAAGCAAAAGCAAAAATTGATCTAATTAAAAGAGATAAGGAAGGAAACTATATCCTGCTAAAAGTCACCATCTAGAGTGAAGCAATATCATTACTTAACATATATGCACCAAGTGGTATAACATCCAAAATTGTAGAGGAGAAGGTAAGGGAATTAGAGGAAGAAATAGGTAGCAAAACTCTACTAGTGGGAGACCTTAATCTCTTCCTCTCTGAACTTGATAAATCTAACCTCAAAATAAACAAGAAAGAAGTTTAAAAGGTGAATAGAGTCTTAGAGAGGGTAGGTATGATAGATGTCTGGATAAAACTGAATGGGGTAAAAAAGGAATATACCTTCTTATCAGAGGTACATGGCACATACACAAAAATCAACCATGTACTAGGACAAAAAACCTCACAATTCAGTGCAGAAAGGCAGAAATATTAAATGCATCATTCTCAGGTCATGATGTAATAAAAATTATATGCAATAAAGGGGCATGGAAAGATAGACTAAAAACTCATTGGAAACTAAACAACTTAATCCTAAAGAATGAGTGGGTCAAAAAAGAAATCATTGAAACAATGTGTAACTTCATTCAAGAGAATGACAATAATGAGCCAACATACCAAAATTTGTGGGAAGCATTAAAGGCAGTTCTTTGGGAAAGTTGCATATCCCTGAGTGCATACATGAATAAATTAAAGAAAAGGGAAGTCAATTAATTGGGCATGCAATTGAATAAGCTAGAAAAAGAACAAATAGAAAACCCACAATTAAAAACTAAATTAGAAATAATGAAAACCAAAGGAGAGATCAATAAAATTGAAATTAAGAAAACTATTAAATTAATAAATAAGTCTAAGTGCTGGTTTTATGAAAAATAAACAATAAAATTGATAGACCTTAGTCAATATGATAAAAAAAAGAAAGAGGAAAACCAAATTATGAGTATCAAAAATGAAAAGGGTGAATCTACCCCCAATGAAGAGGAAATCAAAACAATAATTAGGAATTATTTTTCCCAATTGTATGCACATAAATATTACAATCTTAGCATAATGGATGAATATTTGCAAAAATATAAGCTGCCAGATTAACTGAAGAGGAAGGAAATTACTTAAATAACTCCATCTCAGAAAAATAAATCAAACAAGCAATCAGTGAACTCCCTAGGAAAAAATCTCCATGGCCATACGAATTTACTAGCAAATTCTATCAAACATTTAAAAAACAATTGATTCCAACACACTACAAACTATTTGGGGAAATTAGTGAAGAAGGAGTCCTACCAAATTCTTTTTATGACACAAATATAGTACTGATTCCTAAATCAGGAAGAGATAAAACAGAGAAAGAAAATTATAGACCAATTTCCCTCATGAATATACATGCAAAATTGTTAAATAAAATATTAGCAAAAAGGCTACATCAATTTATCACAAGAATAATACATTTTGATTAGGTAGCATTTATTCCAGGAATGCAAGGATGGTTTAATATTAGGAAAACCATCAGTATAATTGTTTGGATCAATAATAAAACTAGCAGAAACCACATGATTATCATAACAAATGCAGAAAAGGCTTTTGACAAAGTACTACATCCATTCCCATTAAAAACACTGGAAAGCAAAGGAATAAATGGAGCCTTCCTTAAAATAGTAGATAGCATCTACTAAAAGTCATCAGTGTTATATGTAATGGGGATAAGCTGGAACCATTTCCAGTAATATCAAGAGTGAAACAAGGGTGTCCACTATCACCCCTCTCATTCAATCTGGTACTACAAATGTTAGCAGTAGCAATTAGAGAAGAAATAGAAAACAAAGGAAGCAAATTAGGGAAAGAAGGGACCAAGTTATCACTTTTTGAGGATGATATGATGATATACTTTTTTTTATTAAACAAATGCTTTATTAACTTCTGGTTTACATCATTCATTTCCACCAGATTTTGACTTATAATTTTCCCCCATTTTTCCCTACCCACCACCCCAGAATAGCAGTCCTACTAGATATCCCTTCATCCAATCTGCTCTCTCGCATACCACCTTCGACTTTGCCATTAGGGCAAGGTGAATCTCTGATCCCCAATGCCTGGACAACTTATGAAACATTTAATTTTAAAACTTCCATTTTCAGATCCATTCCCTTCCTCCCTTGTCACCCACTCCCTCTGAGAAGCTAAGCAATTCAGTATGTGTTGTACATGTATAGCTATGCAAAACATTACCATAGTAGATATATTGTAAAAGACTGCTTTTATTTCCCTCCCACCCATCTCACCTCCCACCTGGTTCATTCCCTACTTTGATCCTGTCCCTCTTTGATATTGGGTACTTCCAACCTCCCCTCCCCCAAGAATGCCCAAACCTCCATTATCCCTCCTCTCATCCCCCTTTCCCCTACTCTCCTGCAGGGTGAGATATGCCATTTAGTATGTATGTGATTCTCTCCTTGAGCCAACTTCAATGAGAATATGGTTTTGCCTTTTTGCCTTCCTGTTCTTCCCCTCCCCTGCAACTACTTCCCCTTTCCTCTTCTACATTAGATAGTTTACCCTACCCTGTCTCTCCCCATCTCCTCTTGCCACTTTCCTCTCTCACCTCAAGCTAATATAATAACAATGATAGTTTTATTTCTAATGAAATCCAACAGCAAGAGATAGAAAGAGAAATCCAATTTAAAGTTACTGTACACATTATAAAATATTTGGGAATCTACCTGCCAAAACAAACCAAGGACCTATATGAACACAACTATGAAACACTTCGCAAAATTAAAGTCTAACTAATTGGATAAACATCAATTGCTCATGGCTGGGTCAGGTTAATATAATAAAAATGACAATTTTACCCAAATTAAATTACATATTTAGTGCCATACCAATCAAAATACCAAAAAATCGTTTTATAGAGCTACAAAAAATAGTAACAAAATTCATTTGGAAGAACAAAACGCCCACAATATCAAGGGGATTAATGAAAAGAAATGCTAGGGAAGGTGGCCTAGCTATACCAGACTTTAATCGGTATTATAAAGCAGCAGCCATCAAAACTATTTCGTACTGGCTGAAGAACAGAGCAGTGGATCAATGGAATAGATTGGGTTCATGAGACTCATCAGTCAATGACTATAATAACCTAATTTTGATAAAGCCAAAGACACTAGATTTGGGGATAAGAACTCACTATTTGGCAAACCTGCTGGGAAAACTGGAAGATAGTATGGCAGAAACTGGCCATACACAGTTATCTAACACCATATACCAATATCAAGTCTACATGGGTGCATAATCTTAGTATAAAAGATGATATTGTAAGCAATCTGGGAAAGTAAGGAATAATTTACCTGTTACATTTTTGGAGAGGGGAAGACTTCATGACCAAACAAGAATTAGAGAGCATTATAAAATGCAAAATTGATAACTTTGATTACATGAAATTAAAAAGCTTCTGTACAAACAAAGCCAATGTAACCAAGATTAAGAGGGAAGTGGGAAATTGGAAAAGAATTTTTATAACCAATGTCCCTGACAAAGGCCTCATCTCTAAAATATACAGAGAATTGATTCAAATCTATAGGAATACAAGTAATTCCCCAATTGATAAATGGTCAAAGGATATGAACCGGTAGTTCTCTGAGGAAGAAATTAAAGATATTTGTAAGGATATGAAGAAATGCTCTAAATCACTACTGATTATAGAAATGCAAATCAAAACAACTCTGAGGTACCATATCTCACTGGTCATATTGGCTAAGATGACAAAACTGGAAAATGATATATGCTGGATAGGATGTGGAAAAATTGGAACACTAATACATTGCTGGTGGAGTTGTGAACTGATCCAACCATTATGGAGAGCAATCTGGAACTATGCCCAAAGGGTTGTAAGTAATTTCAAATCCTTTGACCCAGCAATACCACTTCTAGGGTTGTATCCCAAAGAGATCATAGAAGTGGGAGAAAGACCCATATGTATAAAACTATTTATAGCAGCTCTTTTTGTGGTGGCAAAGAATTGGAAATCAAGGGGATGCCCATCAATTGGGGAATGGCTAAACAAGTTATGGTACATTAATTTAATGGAATATTATTTCGCCATAAAACACAAAGAACAGATGGACTTCACATTTACTTTGAGAGACTTATACAAACTGATGCTGAGTGAGAAGAGCAGAACCAGGCAAAATTGTACACAATTACAGATACAATGTATGTATGATGACCAACTTTGATAGACCAGACTCTTCTTAGGAATGCAGACCTATAGGTAAACACCAAAAAGACTCATGAAGGAGAGAGATAGTCGACATTCAGAGAAAGAACTAGAAAGAATAGAGTTTGAAAGCAGATTGAAGCAAATTACCTGCCCTCTTTCTTTCTTTTAGTTTTCTGGTTTTGTTTACTCTTTCCCATTGTTCATTCCATCCAACATAATCCTTCTTTATAACCTAACCAATGTCTAATGTGAAAATATCTGCAGATCCTATTATCTGACTGCATGCCAGTATGGGGGGAGGGGGCAAGTGGATGGAGGGGAAGAAAATTTGAAACTCAAAAACCTGGAGAACTGAATCTTGTAAACTCAAAGTAAACGAACAAATTAATAAAGACAAAATAAAAGAATAAAAAATAGAAATCAATGTGAAATATCTCATTCCACTGACTTGGAAAATAGATCCAGAAGAGAAAATTTAAAAATTATTGGACTACATGAAAGCCATGATCAAAAAATAACCTAAACGACATCTTTTAAGAAATTCTCAAGGAAAACTGTCCTGATATTCTAGAACCAGAGGGTAATGTAGAAATTGAAAGAATCCACTGATTGCCTCTTCAAAAATGTCCTAAAAAGCCAGGCAGTTATGGCCCCAGGGTGGCCTTGACCGGCAGTAGCCCAAGCAGAGTTCAGGAGAATGAATCACCAGCAGCTGTAATGGTTTCCAGACTTCTCAACCCATAAATGCCCAAGGTAAAGTAAAAGGTCAGTTCAGAACTCTGTTGGAATAGGGGACATGCAAGAGCACAGTCTGGCCCCTGCCTCCAGGTGAGATGCAGCAGAGGTGTGTTGGTGACCATGTGGCTGGCTCAGGAGCTCCTGGCCTGTAAGTTATAGGGGTACTTCACAGGGTAATGACTCTTGCTTTAACCTGCTTGGATCTGGATTGTGGTCTTGGGTGGTGGTCCTGGGGTATGGGCCAGTGAGCCAGAGTTTGTGGGGGCTGTAAAGAGGATGCAATCCTAATAGTTCTGGCAGCTGCCAAAAATCCCAGCAATATGGGACAAAGTTCTCTCCATTCTTTAAGCAGAGTTCTATCGTGGCAAAGAGTTTAATAGTCAAGTAATTGGCTGGCAATATAAACAAACAGAGAAAGCACAAACAGACCATAGAATCCTTTTTGGGGGGACAAAAAGGATGAAGGCATGGAGAGGCAGGAAGACAGCAAATTCAAAATTCCTGCATCAAAAGCCTCTAAGAAAAATATAAATTGGTTACAGACCATGAAGGAGCTCAAGAAGGATTTTGAAAATTAAGTAAGAGAAGTAGAGGAAAAATTGGAAAGAAAAATGAGAATGATGCAATAAAATCATGAAAATTGGGTCAACAGCCTGCTAAAGGAGACCCAAAAATACACTGAAGAAAATAACACCTTAAAAATAGTCTAATTCAAACGGCAAAAGAGGTCCCAAAACCCAGTGAGGAGAAGATTGCCTTAAGAAGAAGAATTCACCAGATGGAAAAGAAATTTCAAAACTCCCTGAAGAGAATAACTCCTTCAAAATTAGATTGGAGCAATTGGAAGCTAATGACTTTATGAGAAATCAAGATACTATAAAACAGATCCAAAGAAATGAAAAAATACAAGGCAATGTGAAATATCTTATTGGAAAAACCACTGACCTGGAAAATAGATCCAGGAGAGATAATTAAAAAACTACTGGAATACCAGAAAACCATGATTAAAAAAAGCCTAGACACCATCTTTCAAGAAATTATCAAGCAAAATTTCCCTGATATTCTAGAACCAGAGAGCAAAATACAAAATTGAAATAATTCACCAATTGCCTCTTGAAAAAGATCCCCAAAAGAATACCCCTAGGAATATTATAGACAAATTCCAGAGTCCCTAGGTCAGGAAGAAAATACTGCAAGCAGTAAGGAAGGAACAATTTGAGTATTTTGGAAACACAATCAGGATAATACAAGACCTAGAAGCTTCTACATTAAGGGATCACAGGACTTGGAATATGAAATTCCAGAGGTCAAAGGTGCCAGGACTAAAACCAAGAATCAGCTACCCAGCAAAACTGAGTATAATGTTTCAGTGGAAAATATGGCATTCAATGAAATAGAGGACTTTAAAACATTCTTGATGAAAATACCAGAGCTGAACAGTAAGTATGACTTTCAAATACAAGAATTAAGAAAAGCATAAAAAGGTAAACAGGAAAGAGAAATCATAAAGAACTTATTAAAATTGAACTTTTCACATTCCTACATGGAAAGGCCATATTTGTAACTCATGAGACTTTTATCAGCATAAGGATAGCTGAAAGGAATGTATGTCTGTGTATGTGTGTATATATGTGTGTATACACATGTGTGTACATAGACAGAGAACACAGGGTGAGTTGAGTATGAAGGGATGATATCTAAAAAGTAAAATTAAGAGGTGAGAGAGGAATTTATTGGGAGAAGACGAAAGGGAGAGATAAAATAGGGTAAATTATCTCGAATGATGGGGCGGCTAGGTGTCGCAGTGAGTAGGGCGCTAGCCCTGGAGTCAGAAGGACCTGAGTTTGGATCCGGCCTCAGACACTTAACAGGCACAAACAAAAACCTAGCCGTGTGACCTTGGGCAAGTTACTTAACCCCAATTGCCCTCCAAAAAAAAAAAACCCAAAGAACAAAACAAAACAAATTATCTCACATGAAAGAGGCAAGAGAAAGTTATTACAATGGAGGGACATAGCAGGGAGGTGAAAGGGGATAAGTCAACCATACTCTCATTGGATTTGACTTAAGGAGGGAATAACACACACACACTCAACTAGGTATCTTACCCTACAGGAAAGGATGGGGAGAAGGAATAATAGGCAGATGATAGAAGGGAGAAAAAAGGGAGGGAAAATTGGGGGAGAGGGTCATTAGAAGCAAATACTTTTGAAAAGGGGCAGGGTCAAAGGAGAAAACAAAATCAATGGGGTAGGTAGATTAGGATAGAGAGAAATATAGTTAGCCTTTCACAACATGACTACTATGGAAATGTTTTGTGTAAATACACATCTATAACCTATATTGAAATGCTTGTCTTCCCAGTGAGGATGGGTGAAGAGGGTAGAAGGGAGAGAATCTGGAAATCAAAGTTTTAAAATTAAATCGTTTTTAAAAAATTATTTTTACATGCAACCAGGAAATAAGATATACAGGCAATGGGGTATAGAAAAGCATCTTGCCCTATAAAATAGAAAGGGAAAGGGAGGAAAGGGGGATAGAAGGGGATATAAAAGAGGGAAACTAGGGGAAAGGGTAATCAGTATGCTTGCCATCTAGGGGTATGGGCAGGGGAGAGATAGGTAGAAAATCTGGAACTTAAAGCCTTGTGGAAATGAATGTTGAAAACTAAAAATAAAAAAAGAAAGGAACAAAAAGAAGAAGAAGGAATCCAGTGTCCTTACCAACCATTCTAAGACCATGTTCAGTGAGGGTGGAGTCAAGATGGTGGAACAGAAACAGCATTTTCACACAGCTCCTGCTCTCACCACTTCCAAATTTATGTAAAAAGGGACTCTGAACAAGCTCTGGAGCTCCAGAATGCAGAAAATGACATAGAGAAGCTAACCTCCCACTGAGGACAGCCTTGCAACCCTCCAGGGAGCAGCCAGAGCAGCACTCTGGGAGCTGAGCCCAGGGCCACATGACTTGCAGGTTTTAGCCCCGGGGCACCTGGACCAACAGGTGGCTGGAAGGGGTCCAGATCACCAACAACTGTGGCATTTCCAGAATTACCAACATATAGAAGCCAAGGAAAATGTGAGAGGTCAGTGCAGTTTGTACTGTGGGATTGGTTGGTAGAGGACATTGGCCTCTTTCCCTGGGGTTGAAGCACAGCAGCCATGTTGCAGCTTCAGTTCCTGGCCTGCTGACTGTAGGAGGATCTGGCGATCAGTCTTGGGGGTAATCACTCTTGCTTTAACCTTCTTGGATCTGGATTGTAGTCTGGGGTAGAGGTCTTGGGGTGTGTCACCAGCTTGCCAAAGTGTGTGGAGGCTTCAGAGAGGGCACCCAATTAATAACTCCAGCAGCTGAGAAAACCCCAGCATTTGGAACAGAAGCTCCCCTGGCTGTTGGCAGAGACCTACAGTGGCAACAAGCCCAAAAGTCAAGTAATTCAGTGGCAACATGCCTAATCAAAGGAAACAAAATAAACGGAAAAATTCAACATTAGACTTCTATTTGGGGGGCAAAGAGGATCAAAGCATGAAACAGCAGGAGGACTAGGGGGTCAGAACTCCTAAACCAAAAGCCCCAAATAAAAATGCTAGTTGGTTACAGGCCATAGAGGACCTTAAGAAGCAGATAAGAGAAGTGGAGGAAAAATTGGGAAGAGAAATAAGAAAGATGCAAGAAAAGTATGAAATGAGAGTCAACAGCAAGACTGAGGAAAATAACACCTTAAAAATAGACTAAATCAAATGGCAAAAGAAGATTAAAAGGGAAATGAGAAGAATGCCTTAAAAAGCCAAATTTGCCAGATGGAAAAAGAATCTCAAAAGCTCACTGAGGAGAATCATTCCTTCAGAATTAGACTGGAGAAAATGGAAGCTAGTGATTTTATGAGAAATCAAGATGCTGTTAAGCAGATCCAAACAAATGAAAGAATAGAAGACAAGGTGAAATATCTCACAGGGAAAACCACTGACCTGGAAAATAGATCCAGGAGAGATAGTTTAAAAATTATTGGATTACATGAAAGCTATGATCAAAGAAAGAATCTAGAAATCATACTTCAAGAAATTCTCCAGGAAAATTGCTCTGATGTTTTAGAACCAGAGGGCAAAATAGAGGTTGAAAGATTCCACTGATCACCCCCTGTAAAAGATCCCCAAAAGAAATCTCCTAGGAATATTGTAGCCAGGTTCCAGAATTCCCATATCAAGGAGAGAATATTAAAAGCTGCCAGGAAGAAACAATTTCAATATTGTGGAAACACAATCAGGTTAACACAAGAAATGGTAGCTTCTACACTGAGGGACCAAAGGGCATGGAATATGATATTCCACAGGGCGAAGGAGCTGGGATTAAAACCAAGAATCACATACCCAGCAATACTGTGTTTCGTGTTTCAGGGGAAAATATGGTCACTCAGTGGAATAGAGGACTTTCAAGCATTCTTGAGGAAAAAAAAACAGTTGTATAGAAAATTTGACATCCAGATACAAGAATCAAGAGATGCTTGAGAAAGTAAACAGGGAAAATAAATCATTATGAACTTATCAAAGTTGAACTATTTACATTCGTACAGGAAAAAAAAACGATAACTGTAACTGATGAAACTTTTCTCAGTATGAAAATAGTTGAAGAAGGGTATATGGGCAAATGAATACATATGTGAATGTGTGTATATATGTTTACAGGTATACATAGATACAGGCTACAGGTCGAATTTAATAGGAAAGGATGATACTTAAAAGGTGAAATTAAGAGGAGTGAGAGGAATATAACGAGAGATGGGGAGAGACAGAATGGGGTGAACTATCTCATATAGAAGAGGCAATGGAAAATGGCTACAAGGGAGTGGAAGAACAGGAAGGTAAAAAGGCAAAACCTTATTCTAATTGAACTTGAATAAGGGAGAGAATGACATACATACTAAATAGTGTTTCTCACCCTACAGGAGATTAGGGGAGAAGGGCATGAGAGGGGGGACAATGGAAAAGAGGGTAGGCTGGGGGTGGGGGAGTTGGAAACACAGCCTTTTTAAAAGGCACAGGACCAAAGTGAGGAGTGGACCAGGTGGGAGGTGGGATAGGAGGGAGGGAAATATAGTCAGTCTTTTACAATATATCTACTATGGTAACATTTTGCATAGCTACACATGTACAGTATATATGAGTTGTTTATCCTCCTTTTAAAATCAAATTTTTAGAAAATATATAAATACTATGATTAATACTATTCTGCATATAATTGGGAAGTAAGATGTGCAGGCACTGAGGCAGGAGGATTCACCTTGCCCTACTGGAAAAGGGGGTATGGGAGAAGAGACAGGAGAGAGCAGACTGGATGAGGGTATACCCTGAGGGACTGTTATTCTCAGGTGGTGGGTAGGGGAAAATGGGGAAAAAGTGTACCACAAAATATGACAGAAATTAATGATGTAAACCAGAAGTTAATAAAGCATTAAAAAAAAAGAAATATAGTCAGTCTTTTACAATATATCTACTATGGGAATATTTTGCATAGCTACAGATGTACGACATATAATGAATTGCTTATCTTCCCAGTAAGGGTGGGTGACAAGGGAGGAAGGGAATGAATCTGGACTTCAAATTTTTAAAATCAAGTGTTTAAAAATATATAAATACTATTATCAATACTATTTTACATATAATTTGGAAATAATATATACAGGCACAGAGATTCACCTTGCCCTAATGCGAAAGTTGAAGGGGGTATGGGAGAAGATATGGGAGAGAACAGACGGGATGAGGGGATATCCAGTGGGACTGCTGTTCTGGGGTGGGGGGTAGGGAAAAATGGGGAAAAATTGTAACTCAAAATCTGGTGGAAATGAATGATGTAAACCAAAAGTTAATAAAGCATTTGGGAGAAAAAAAAGACAATGTTCATTTGGTGAGTAAACCTCATATTCCACCCCTCTTCTCTAGTGACAGAGATCAAAGTACCACATTGGGACCCTTTTCTTCTCCCCTAAGTTTGCATCAAAGTCTCCTATCCTCTGAAGATTAAGATTAGGGCAACAAAGTTATGATATCTTTTCTCAGTGTTTGAAACCTGTGGCCATCAGGGTAAGAAAGCTATACTGTGTCTTCCTTTTCTATCATCTTGGTCTCCCCTTCAAAAGAATTTTAAGAATTTTTCAGAAAAAGAAGACAAATAATGAGAGAAAATAATGGGAGAGAGAGAAGAATTGAAAGGAGGTATGAGAAGTTTTCCTGCCTGAGTAGTGGGATTCTGGGTTGTCTTGTTCCTGGATAACTTTTCTTGCATAACTGCTTCCACTTGTGCTTTAAGGTCCCTGGGGAAATCTTCTTTGCTATGCCCTTTAAGAATTATTTTCTTGGGGTGGCTAGGTGGCGCAGTGAGTAGAGTGCCGGCCCTGGAGTCAGAAGGACCTGAGTTCAGATCCGGCCTCAGACACTTAATGCACAAAAAATCTAGCCGTGTGACCTTGGGCAAGTTACTTAACCCCAATTGCCCTCCAAAAGGCAAAAAAAAAAAAAAAAAAAGAATTATTTTCTCTTATGAACTTTCTGAACATGGTATCATTCTTTTTGAGTAGATTCAAAATGTTTCAGGTTAATATAGTGATAAATTTGGAGTCCGAGGGCCAATGTTTGATTCCTGACATGGGCATTCTTATCTTTGCATCTTTGTGTCTCTTCACATATCCAGTCTCCATTTCCTAATCTGTAAAATAGGAAAAATAATTTATGCACTAACTATATCATCTGGTTCTTGGGAGGAAAACACTTTATGAACCATAATGTGCCAATGAAATGATATGGATTATTATGATCTGTGCCTTATTTAACTGAAAGTCTCTTTGCTATAAGTGAAATGCTTTTAAAAACTGCTCTTTTGCTCCATCTTATTGCTAAATATTCAGTAATGATGACAAAAGGCTGATGAAGAACACTGCCTGCCTCATGACAGAGATAGTGGGCTAATATGTTGAATAAGACAGTCATTGTTGAATGCATCTGTAATGGTAATGGAATTTGAAGATCCCCTCATATTGGCAAGCAAATAGGTACTTAGAACTTGGATTCAGGTTAAGTGTTAAAACCCAGAGCTTTTGAATCCCACAGTGGTATGGACTTGTTGATGTGACAGGAGGGAGCTGAACAGGGAGGAGCTGGTGCTGTGTGTATGGAAAAGCCCAAGCTTAGAGAGGCCAGAACTTCTGGAAGCAACATTGTGGAGGCAGAGCAGCTACTGCTGGAGAGAGAGAGAGAGAGAGAGAGAGAGAGAGAGAGAGAGAGAGAGAGAGAGAGAGAGAGAGAGAGAGAGAGAGAGAGACTGCCAGCCAGAACTGCCAGGACTTCTGAGGGCCAGCCAGAGCTGCTAAGAACTGAGGAGGCATGAATGTGGTGGCGGTATTTTGTCTGTTTTGATGTTACTTTGTCAGATTTGTTTGTTGATAGAGGACTCATACCTTGTTGTTGGGTCTATGTTGATTTCACAGGCAGAAAGTGAATTGATGAGGATGCTGGAAATGTTTATGAATGTCATTGTAGCTTTGTTAAGCTTTATTTTCCTAGGAACAGAAACTGTGGGAAGGGGATCCTTGGAAGCTGAAAGCCTGCCTCCAGCCAAGATGAAAAGACCTCTCCTTGCATATTTAATGCTGACTGATGATATTGCAACTTAGTTGTGACCTAGGGGTGGATGGCTTTTGTGCTTTCCATTGCCCCTTGAGAGGGTACTCAGTGGTAATTGATGATATTATAATTTAGTTGTGACCTAGGGGTGGAAAACTTTTGACTTTTGTCAAAAGTGCTTGTGATTGACTAAATGAATGTATTGTTTAAGAAGGAAGAGTTTTTGATTGAAGAGATTAAAACAGTGTTACCTATGGGTGGACTTTGATTGACTAAATGAATGCACTTAGTTTAAAAGAGAACTTTAACCTTTGTACTTTTTGATTGAATTAAGGACTTACTAAATGATTGAGTTACTAAATGAATGTACTTTGTTGAAAACTATGTTGTAGAGGGCCAGTATTGTAACCAATCCAGTGATGGGCAGAGTCTGGGTCAGGATTTCCTTTGGCCCCACTCCATGAGGGAACATTGCTGCTCAGGATGATTGGCTCACCATCTTTCCTTGTTTAGCAAGAGAACAGGGCAGGATTACCAAGAAGTGATTATATGTGCACACAATGGAATACAGTACTAAGAAGTAGAATACCAGATGTAATCACTTTTGCTATTAGTATATAAACCCTTACCCTCAGATGAATAAACAGACTGCCAAGATAGCTTCCCACCTGGCTAGTGTCTTATCATTCCCGCACTCTCACATTTTGCCCACTCCATTTCCCCTTCAGTGTGGGTATGTGACCACTTTGGTGAAAACTACGTGGCCATTTTATTAAGTTGTGACATGGTGAATGTTGTATTTTGATTTTCTGTGAATTTGACTTAATTTGTTGATGAATAAATTGAGAGTTCACTATGCTGTGTAATCAAAACCTTGAAATCTGTTCATAGCAGCAGTACTCTGGAAAGATGCTCACGCTTGGCTTTACAGCATCCAACACAGGAATATATTTTTTTTGCTTAATATGCTTATTTGATATAAGAATTCCTCTTCATTCCTTCCTATGTTCCTTTGTTCCTTCTTTCCTTCCCTTCCAGTGGGTGGAAGAGAAATATAAAAAATTGATCATGAAAACAAAAATGTTTTAAAAGATACATATGACAAAGTGACTAGAATGGTGAGAAGACTGGAGATCTTGACATATGGAAAGTCATTACACATACTTGATAAAATTAATCTGAAGAAGAAAAGGAAGTAAAGGGGCATGATTTATGGCTTCAAACTCTTTGAAGAGGTATTTGTTCTTTTTAGCCATATAAGACAAACTTTAGGAGTAATGGGTAAAGTTAAAGTTAAAGGGAAGCTGACTTTCATCCAACCTAAGTCAACATTTCTATAATCAGAGCTGCCAAAACGTAGAACAGGTTACTTTGTAGGATGGTCAGTCAGTCGATATTCTTAATATATTCTAGGCATACTGCTACACCTGGCATATGCCCCTGCTCTCAAGGAGTTCATAGTCTATTGAGGCAGAAATATATAAACAATTAGGTACACAGATGGCATATATTGAATAAAATAAAGATTATCTCACAGGGGAAGACACTGGCATATGGGGAGACCAGGAAAAGCCTCCTACAGCAAATGATACTTGAGTTAAGTCTTGAATGAAACTGGAGAAACTAAGTGTAAGATGTTAGAGGACAGAGCATTCCAAGTAAGAAGAAAAGACCATGCAAAGTCATAGAGTTGGGAGATGGAATATCATCGTCTAAGATTAGAAAGTAGTGCAATATCTCTGGATTGTGGACAACAAGGAAAGCAGTAGAATGTAAAGAAGACGGAAAAAGTAGGATGGAGCCAAGTGAGTAAGAGTGTTAAATGCCAAACAATGGTCTTCATAGTTGATCCTAGTGATGATAGGAAACCATCAGCAACTACTGAGTAAGGAAAAGATGTGGGAAGACATAAGATTTAGGAAAATAACTCAGGCAACTGAGTGGTGGACAGATTAGATTGTTGAGAGGTTGAGGCAGGAAGACCAACAAGAGACTAAAAATAGGCCAAGTGAGATGTATAGTTGCACTTATATAAGTGGAGAGGAGGAGATTTGTAGGTGAGATATTATTAAGGTAGAAATGAAATTATTTGGCAACAGATTACTTATGTGAGTTGACCATTCCTATACATCAAGCAAAGCTAATCACTTATTGGAGTTCCTTTATGAGAAATTTCTTTTTTGATGCAGGTCTGACATTAGATTCCTTCTGAAGTTATTTCCATCTCTGAGATCCTACAATTCAATAAGACTGGGGTTGCAAAATTTACTAATCAAAATCTTTGAATCAAAATCTTTCTCTAAAGACCAAATGTGGCTAATTGTGAATGAGGTGAGCTGTCTTCCAGGCACAAATAGTATCCAAGATAAAATGCCAAGACTGCCAAAATCCATCAAACCCACTCACCAATGCTACCCACTTACACTGACACACAGGAAAGAGGATAAGGTCAGATAAAATCCGTGGAGCATCTGCAGCTGCTTTAAGATCCAGGAATGCAATGAATTTATCAGCACCAGTGGTATTTTTCATATATTCAGCAAGAGATGGTGTAGTAGAAGGTCCGGGTTCAAATTTTAGCTGTATTCTTTACTAAATATATGATCAAACTACTTCCTTTTTCTGGGTTTCAATTTTCTCCTCTGCGACATCTAATCCAATCCCCTCATTTTACAGATGAAGAAACTGAGACCCAGAGAAGTGAAGAGACTGGTTTAAAGTCATATAGGTAGTAAGTATCAGAGGTGACTTTTGAGTTCAGTTCTACCAGAGTCTTTTCCATTGTGCCACATTGCATTTTCACGTAATTCAACCTCCTTGTTTCACAGAGATGAAAACTAAGGCTTGGAGAATAGAATAGCTTGCTTAAGGTCACAAACATTATAAGTAACAGAATTTTTTTTAACTTCTCGATTTTTTTAATTCATGAGAATACATTTTTTTTCTTCTCACTTCTCCCCTAATCTCTACTGGGGGTAGATGGGAAGGACTTTGTAAGAACTATTCATGGTCAAGTCAAACAAATCCCCATGTTGACCATGTCAATTCTCCCTCTTGAATTCATTACTTCTCCATTTATGACCCCACATTCCTTGTTTTAAATCTCATCTTTCTTTTATCACATCAGGTTACCTCTCTCGTTCATCTAAATAAGGAGATTATCTTTGTCTTTTCCAAACTCAGCCCATCTACATTTACCTTTGATTTTCAGCTCTTGAGGCTGAACATTGTACTTCATTTTACAGAAAAGAAAAATGAGGCCCAGTGACTTCTCCAGGGCCACATAAATAGTAAGTGTGAGAACTCAAATTCGTATCCACGTTCCTTGACTCCAGGTTCACTACTCCTTCCACTATGCCACACTGTTAGATAGAATCATCTATCAGCAAGATAGAATTATAGAAACATAGATCCTGGAACTGGAAGATACCTAAGATATCATATATTTCATTCTACAGATGAGAATAGCTAAGTACAAAGAGACTGAGTGTTTTGCCTAAGGTCACAAAGTAGTTTCAGAAGCAGAATTTGAACTCAGCACCATTGATTCCAGAACCAATGTTCCTTACACAGTACCATGATGCTCTGATACTCACTGAATGACCATTGGCAAGTCATTTGATCTCTATGAGTCTTTGCTTACTCATCTGCGGAACAGGGATGGTCTCTCTCATAACTCCCCTATACGGTCATCATGAGGTTAAATTGGATGGTGTATGTCAAGTGCTTTGTGATCCTTGAAATACTACAGCTACTACAATAAACATTTGGTGAATTGAATTGAATATATGTATGTCTATCTATTTATATTGTATATATATATATATGCTAATTATAATTTTCATATAGATATTTTCCCTTTAGCATGGACCCACACATCTCCTTTCAAATGATCCCATTACCCGCCTCTAACTAATAGATGACCTTTAATCACTTTGAGAAGCAGTAAGAGATAAAGGATAAAGTACTAGGTTCAGAAATTCCAAGTGCAAATTCTAATGTCAATATTCTCTGTATGTATGACTATAGGTAAATCATTCACTTTCTTGATTCTCAGTTTCATTATCTACTAAGTCAAGTCAACAAGAATTTCCTAAGAACTGTGCACTCTGTAAAGTGCTGGAAATACAAATACTAGCAGAAAGATAGTCACTGCTGTCAAGAAGCATGTATTCTGGTTTGTTGTTGTTGTTGTTTTTAGGGCAATTGGGGTTAAGTGACTTGACCAAGGTCACAAGGCCTGTTTTTATGTTAAGTGTTTGATGTTGTATTTGAACTCAGGTCCTCCTGACTCCAGGGCTGGTGCTCTAATTCACTGCATCATCTAGCCACCCCCAAAGAAGCATGTATTCTAATGGGGAAATACAATACATGAAAGGGAACTAAAAAGGAAGGGGGGAAAGAAAAAAGAGGAGAGAGTGGGAAAATAGGAGAGGAATCTAGAGAGGAACAAAGACCTGTCTGGTTTGGGAACTTTTCTTAAAATATAAGGATTAAGAGTAAATGATGGGGCAGAGCCAAGATGGAGGAGTAGAAAAAGCATTTCCAATGTGCTCTGGCCCACACAAATTTCAAATAATGTGAAAGGGGACTCCAAACAACTTCTGGAGCCACAGCACCCACAGAACGGCACAGAGAAGCTAACCTCCTGCAGTGGATAGGCCAGTAGCCCTGCAGGGAGCGGCCAGTGCAGTGCTCTGAGAGCAGGCAGCATAGCACACTGGGAACCAACAGCACAGCTCACAGAGCCGAGCCCAGGTCCGCGGTTTTAGCCCCAGGGTGGCCAGGCCTTCAGCCAGCTGGAGGGACCCCAGAACACCAGCAATTGTGGCGATTCCCGAATTATCAGCACAGATATGCCTAGGACAAAGTGAGAGGTTAGTGCCCTATGGACTTTGGGACCAGTATTTGGGGAACGCGAGGCTGCCTCCCCTGGGGGCGAAAAGCTGCTGAAGAAACTGCAGCACAGAAGGCATTTTGCAGCGTCAGTAGTGGCTCTAGCTCCTGGTCTGCAAACTGTAGGGAGATCCAGCAATCAGTCTGGGGGCTAATCGCTCTTGCTTTAAACTGCCTGGATCTGGATTGTGGTCTGGGGGGGAAGTTTGGGGTGGGTATACAACTTGCCAGAGTGGGTGGAGGCTTTACAGAGGCCACACAAATGGAGGAAGTCGTGAAGACCCCACGTTTGGGTGGAAGCTCCCCTGTTTGGTAGCAGAGTCCTATTGTGGCAACAAGCCCAAAAAATCAAGTAATTAAGTGGCAACATGCCTAGGCAAATGAAACAAAATAAACAGAAAAGTTCAACATTGGACTCCTATTTTAGGGGCAAAGAGGCTCAAAGCATGGAGGAGGACTGTGAGGTCAGAACTCCTGCACCAAACGCCCCAAATGAAAATACAAGCTGGCTACAGGCCTTAGAGGACCTTAAGAAGCAGATAAGAGAGGTGGGGGGAAATTTGGGAGTAGAAATGAAAAAGATGCAAGAAAAGTATGAAATGACAGTCAACAGCCTGACTGATGCAAATAACTCCTTAAAAAATAGACTAACTCAAATGGCAAAAGAGGCTCAGAAAGGCAATTAGGAGAAGAATGCCTTAAAAAGTCAAATTTGCCAGATGGAAAAAGAATCTCAAAAGCTCACTGAGGAGATTCATTCCTTCAGAGTTAGACTGGAGCAAATGGAAGCTAGTGACTTTATGAGAAATCAAGATACTATTAAACAGATCCAAACAAATGAAAGAATAGAAGGCAATGTGAAATATATCATGGGAAAAACCACTGACCTGGAAAATAGATCCAGGAGAGAGAATTTAAAAATTATTATTGGACTACCTGAAAGCCATGATCAAAGAAAGAACCTATAAATCATCCTTAAAGAAATTCTCAAGGAAAATTGCCCTGATGTTTTAGACACAGTGGGGGAAATAGAGGTTGAAAGAATCCACCGATCACCTCCTGAAAATGATCCCAAAAAGAATATTCCCAGGAATATTTTAGCCAGGTTCCAGAATCCCCAGATCAAGGCGAAAATACTCCAAGCAGCCAGGAAGAAACAATTTCAATATTGTGGAAACACAATCAGAATAGCCCAGGACCTGGCAGCTTCTACACTGAGGGATCGAAGAGCATGGAATATGATATTCCAGAGGGCAAAAGAGCTGGGATTGAAATCAAGGGTCACCTACCCAGAAAAACTGAGTATCTTGTTTCAGGGGAAAATACGGTCATTCAGTGGAATAGAGGACTTTCAAGCATTCTTGATGAAAAAAACGGAGTTGAATAGAAAATTTGACATTCAGACACAAGAAGCAAGAGTTGCTTGAGAAGGTAAACAAGGAAAAGAAATCAAAAGGAACTTATCAAAGTTGGACTATTTACATTCCTACATGGAAAAACAATAACTGTGTTTGATGAAACACATTATGAAAATAATTGAAGAAGGGTACATGGCATATGTTCACAGGTATACATGGATAGGGGCACAGGTTGAATTTGATGGGAAGGGATGATTCTTTTTTTTTTTTTTGGAGGGCAGTTGGGGTTGGGTGACTGGCCCGGGGTCACTTGGCTGGGTTTTTGTTTGTGTGTTGGGTGTCTGGGGCCGGATCCGAGCCTGGGTCCTTCTGGCTCTGGGGCTGGTGTTCTGCTCGCTGCGCCACCTAGCCACCCCAAGGAAGGGATGATTCTTAAGGGGCGAAGTCAAGAGGTGAGAAAGGAAAGTGGCAAGAGGAGATGAAGAGAGACAGGGTAGGGTAACCTATCTCATGTAGAAGAGGCAAGGGGAAGTAGTTGCAGGGGAGGGCAAGAACAGGAAGGCAAAAGGGCAAAAGCATATTCTCATTGAAGCTGGCTCAAGGAGAGAATCATATACATACTAAATGGAATATCTTACCCTCACTCACTCTCCTGAGAAGGGGAAAGGGGGATGAGAAGGGAGATGATGGAAGGGAGGGCATTCTGGGGGGGAGGGGACGTTGGAAGTACCCACTATCAAAGAGGGACTGGATCAAAGTAGGGAATGGACCAGGTGGGAGGTGAGACGGGTGGGAGGGAAATATAAGCAGTCTTTTACAATACATCTACTATGTTAATGTTTCGCATAGCTATACATGTACAATATATACTGAATTGCTTATCTTCTCAGAGGGAGTGGGTGACAAGGGAGGAAGGGAATGGATCTGAAAATCGAAGTTTTAAAATTAAATGTTTCATAAGATGTCCAGGCATTGGGACTCAGAGATTCACCTTGCCCTAATGGCAAAGTCGAAGGGGGTATGGGAGAAGATATGGGAGAGAGCAGATTGGATGAGGGGATATCTAATGGGACTGCTATTCTGGGTTGGTGGGTAGGGAAAAAATGTGGGAAAAATTTAACTCATAATCTGGTGGAAATGAATGATGTAAACCAGAAGTTAATAAAGCATTTGTTTAATTAAAAAAATAAAAATTAAAAATTAAAAAAAAAAGAGTAAATGAGAAATCAGAAGAAGGGGCCATAGGGATATCCTTTCAGTTCCATCTCTTGACTCCAGTCATTTTTTTCTACTGTCCCTTTGTATTGCCATGCATAAGTAGGTTTCCAGAACATTGCTACTATGAACAACTTTTAAGGTTCTGATTACACAGTAGAGCGAACATTCTATTTATTCCTTAACAAATCAAAGCAAAACATCCACAGAAAATCAAGGTACAGCATTCACAATAATAAAAGTTATCACAGAAAATCACAATATATTATTCACAACAGCTTATCGTTAAAATAGCCACATAGTTTTCACCAAAGTGGTCACAATATTTAGAAAAAAGAACAATCATCTCAAAGTATAATAGTCAAAGTCTTCCACTCATGGAGCACACTTGATTAACTACCAGTTACTTAATCAGCAATCAATTACTACATATCATACACAAATCCTCCACCCCTAGGTCACTAGTAAACTACAATTTCATCATTACTCAGTACCCACAGAGAGGTCTTTTCATCTTGACTTGGCGCCAGTTTTCAGATTCCCTGGATCCCCTTCCATGGTCCCAGATTCTACCTGGATTCACAAGACTGTCACCTGGGTTCAATGGCAGACAGCTCCCAGTTCCTTGTCCAGCTCTCTGGGTAAAGAGCTTCACACTGAAGTTCACAGGATCCAGTCCATCTCAAGTCCTTCACAATTATGCTCCAAGGAATTCAAGGCTCAAACAAGCCACAAACAGACCAAGTACCTCCATCCGAGTTGTGCTTCCTCAGTATTCTACTTCCTCAGTTTTCTAGGCTCCTGGGCTCCTGGTTCCTTGGTTCTTGGGATTTGGGGCCCCTTGGCTCTTGGGCTATTGGGCTATTTGGCTCCTGGGCTCTTGTCCTGGGCTATTGGGCTCCTGTTCCGAAGAAGCTCCACCACCACAAGTTTTCAGGAAATTCAGGCTCAGTTCTCAATTCACTCTTCTGCAGCTGCTCTGCCACCAGATGCTGGTCCCAAGAAATTCTGACTGTGCCTCTCTGGGGCTTTTCCTTATATACACAGCATTAGCTACTCCCTGTTTCAGCCAACCCCTTCCTGTTATGTCAGCAACAGGAGACAGGAGTTCATACCTTCTGTTTCCCCAACAGAGGCTTGATCAGTTACTAAGTGTTAAGTACCTGCTACCTTTGCCAACACAAAGCAATCTTCAAATTCAAATTCCATTACCATTACACCCCTCCACAGCTGGAATGCTTTCCAGGCCTCCTCTGGATTCCTTCAAGTCTCAATTAAAATGCCATCTTTTACAGGAAGCCCTTGCCAACACCTCTTAATTCTAGTGCTTACCCTTTCTTAATTATTGCGTATTTATCCTGTATGTGGTTTCTTTGTACATATTTCTTTGTCTGCTTTATCTCCCATTAGATTTTGAATCCCTTGAGGGCAAAGATTGACTTTTGCTTCTTTTTTTTCTTTCTTTTTTTTTCCCCAGGCACATGATCAATGCTTTTTTGAGTAACTGACTGAGTGAACTTCTAAGGTGAGCACAAGGTGATATGGTAGAGAAAATCTAGAGTTATACTCTGTCTCTGATGATTAGTTTCTTTTTTTATTAATTTGTTTGTTATTTTTAGTTTACAAGATTCAATTCCATAGTTCTTTGAGTTTCACATTTCCCTTCCATCCCTCCTCCCAACCCCCACAACAGCATATAGTCCAGTATAGGATCTGCAAATACTTTCACATTAGACATTAGTCAGGTTACAAAGGCCGATTGTACTAGATGGAATGAAAAATGGTAAAAAGGAAATAAAACCAAACAATGAAAAGAAAAAGATCAACTGGTCTGCTTCCTTCAAGATTCAAACTCAGTTCTTTCTAGTTCTTTCTCTGGATGTAGGCATCTCTGTCCTTCATGAGTCTTTTGGGATTGACTTATATCACTGCATTGCTGAGAAGAGTCCAGTCTGTCATAGTTGGTCGACACACATATGTTGTGTCTGTGATTGTGTACAAATTTCTCCTGGTTCTACTCTTCTCACTTAGCATCAGTTTGTATAAGCCTCTCCAGGTAAATATGAAGTCCGTCTGCTCCTCATTTCTTTTTTTTTAAGGATGCATGTTTCTCTTTTAAATTAAATGTTTTCTAAAATATGAGGACATTTACATAAAATCTCCAGTCTTGGGAATAGACTACTTGGGATGGGGAAACCGGGACTCCATATTTACCAGCAGGAGAAAGGAGGTGAGAGAGAATTGTCTTATTGGCTTGAGCTCTTTCCACAACTTGGGGGAAGTGGGTCAAGATTCATAATGGTGCAAACCTGTGTGGGGGTAGGATAGTCTCCTCCTTTAGGGAGAGGCTCAAGGGGAAAGGGGAATAGAAGGGGAATGGGAAGAGTGCAGGCCCAGGGCAGGGGGGTGAGGTCGAGTAGGAGTGGGTGTGGATGAGAGCAGGGACAGGTGACTGACAGCTTGGGGCTCTGTATCAGCAGGGCCTGCAAGGTCTGGCCCATCTGGCCCAGCCCATCAGACAGCAGGTGAAGGTGGGAGATGGTGTCTTGGGCCAAGCTCTCCAGCAGCACCTGCTGCTGCCTTGATGTTCACAAGATCTGCACCAGAAATTCCTGCATGTTCTGGAGGAGGCTCACCACTCCAGGGCCTTGCAGTCCTGAAACATGGCTGGGCTCTTCTCTAGGTCCTTGAAGGACCAGATCTGATCTCACTGGAACCTCTGGCACCAAGGCTGGAGGTTCTTCAGCCTCACCTGGAATCTGGGAGGGGGTAGGGCTGGCCTGCTTTTCTTCAGGAGAAGAAGATTCTTTCTTGGCACAAGGTGTCTGTCCTGTGTCAAGGTTTGTGTCAGAACCTGGCAGGCAACACTCTCCAAAAACTGGTCTTCCTGCAGCCTTCCACAGTCTCTTCATGGTATGGAGTGGGGAGGGGCTGAGGGGAGGGACCACCTGCCTGGTGGCTGGTCTCCCATTCTAAATAGAAGGCTTGCTTCAGTGCCTTCCACTTGGATTGACACTGAGCTGCTCTTTGACCATAGCCTGATGCCCTCAGCCCTTGAGAGATGGATTGCCATAGGGCCTTATTAGGCCTTGAAGTGGAGGCCATGAGCAACATGACCTCCCCAGAGTCCTGGATCAGGGTCAGGAGGCAGCTGATCTAATGTTGGGTCCAGGCCTGGCCCTTAGGCATCATTCAGGCTCCTCTCTCTACAATGGGCACCAAGACCCCAGGGGGGTCTGTCTGGGGGAGGGAGCTGTCACAGATGGCCTGGGGAAACAGTTTCTGGGGAGGGCTGCTCCTCGTTTCTTATAGCACAATAATATTCCATTGCATACATATACCACAACTTGTTTAGCCATTCCCCAATTGATGGGCACCCCTTTAATTTCCAGTTCTTTGCAACCACGAAAAGAGCTGCCATAAATATTTTTGTACATAAGGGTCTTCCTCCCACTTCTATGATCTATGGGATATAACCCTAGAAGTGGTATTGCTGGGTCAAAGGGAATGAAATTATTTATACCCTTTGGGCATAATTCCAGATTGCTCTCTAGAATGGTTGTATAAGTTCACAACTCCACCAGCAATGTATTAGTGTTCCAATTTGCCCACATCCTCTCCAGCATTTGTCATTTTCCTGTTTCGTCATCTTATCCAATCTGACTGGAGAGATGTGGTACCTCAGATTTGTTTTGATTTGCATTTCTATAATCAATAGTGATTTAGAGCATTTTTTCATTTCCATATAGATATCTTTAATTTCTTTCTCTTAAAACTGCCTGTTCATATCCTTTGACCATTTATCAATTGGGGAATGACTTGTATTCTTATAGATTTGACTCATTTCTGTGTATATTTTAGAAATGAGTCCTTTATCAGAGATATAAGTTTTTAAAATTCTTTCCCAATTTCCCACCTCCCTCTTGATCTTGGTTACATTGGCTTTGTTTGTACAGAAGCTTTTCAATTTAATGTAATCAAAATTATCCATTTTGCATTTTATACTGCTTTCTAATTCTTGTTTGGTCCTAAAGTTTTTGCCTCTCCACAAATCTGACAGGTAAACTATTCCTTGCTTTCCCGGATTGCTCACAGTATCATCCTTTATACCTCGATCATACATGCATTTACACTTGATTTTGGTATATGGTGTTAGATAATGGTCTATGCCCAGTTTCTGCCATACTATCTTCCAGTTTTCCCAGCAGTTCTTGTCAAATAGTGCATTCTTATCCCAAAAACTGGGGTCTTTGGGTTTATCAAACAATAGATTACCATACTCATTAACTGCTGGATCTCCTGCACCAATCTATTCCATTGATCCACTACTCTATTCCTCAGCTAGTACCAAGCAGTTTTGATGGCTACTGCTGTATAATACAGATTAAAATCTATTTTAGCTAGTCCACCTTCCCTAGCATTTCTTTTCATTAATTCCCTTGATATTCTAGACTGTTTGTTATTCCAAATAAATTTTGTTACTATTTTGTCTAACTCCATAAAGTAGTTTTTTGGTAAATGGGTATGACACTAAATATATAATTTATTTTAGGTAAAATTGTCATTTTTATTATATTAGCTCAACCGAGACATGAGCAATTGATATTTTTCCTGTTAGTTAGATCTGACTTTATTTGTGTGAGAAGTATTTTGTAGTTGTGATCATATAGGTCCTGGGTTTGTTTTGGCAGGAAGATTCCCAAATATTTTATAATGACTACAGTAACGTTAAATGGGATTTCTCTTTCTATCTCTTGCTGTTGAATTTCATTAGAGATATACAGTAATGCCGGGGATTTATGTGGGTTTATTTTATATCCTACAACTTTGCCAAATTTATTTATTGTCTCAAGTAGTTTTTCACTTGATTCTCTAGGATTCTCTAAGTATATCATCATATCATCTGCAAAGAGTGATAGCTTGGTATCTTCTTTGCCTAATTTGATTCATTTGATTTTTTTTTTCTTTTCTAATTAATACTGCTGATGTTTCTAGTACCAGATTGAATAAGAGGGGTGATAGTGGACACCCTTGTTTCATTTCTGATATTATTGGAAGTGCTTCTAGTTTATCCCCCTTGAATATAATACTTCCTGATGGTTTTTTTTTAATTATTTTTTATTTTTTTATTTATTTATTTTTTAAACAAATGCTTTATTAACTTCTGTTTTACATCATTTATTTCCACCAGATTTTGAGTTACAATCATTTTTCCCCCCATTATTCCCCTACCCAACCTCCCAGAACAGTAATCCCACAAGATATGCCTCCCTCCAATCTGCTCTCTCCCATACCTTCTCCCATACCCTCTTCGACTTTTCCATTAGAGGAAGGTGAATCTTTGTGTCCCAATGCCTGCACATCTTGTCTCCCAATTATAAGCAGAAGAGTATTAATAATAGTATTTACATATATTTGAAACATTTAATTTTAAGACCTCGAATTTCAGATCCATTTCCTTCCTCCCTTGTCACCCATTCCCTCTGGGGAGATAAGTAATTCAGTATATGTTGTACATGTCTAGCTATGAAAACATTATCATAGTAGATATATTGTACAGGGCTGCTTATAATTCCTTCCCACTCATCCCAACCCCCACCTGGTCCATTCCCTACATGATCCTGTCCCTCTTCTATAGTGGGTACTTCCAACCTCCCCTCCCCAGAAGGATGCCCTCCCATCCATCATCCCTCCTCTCATCCCCCTTTCCCCTATTCTGCTGCAGGTTGAGATATCCCATTTAGTATGTATGTCATTCTCTCCCTGAACCAAATTCAATGAGAATGTGGTTTTGCCTTTTTTGCCTTCCTATTCTCCTCCTCCCTTGCAACCACTTCCCCTTGCTTCTTCTACATGAGATAGTTTACCCTACCCTGTCTCTCCCCATCTCCTCTTGCCACTTTCCTCTCTCACCTCATAATTTCATCCCTTGAGTATTCTCCCTTCCCAACAAATTCAACCTATGCCCTCTATCCATATATAACTGTAACCATATACACACACATTCACATATGTATTCATATGACCACACCCCCTTCTTCCATTATTTTCATAGTGAGAAAGATATCATCAGTCACAGTTATTGCTTTTCCATATAGGAATGTAAATAGTTCAACTTTGATAAGTTCCTTTTGATTTCTTTTCCCTGATTACCTTCTCAGACATCTCTTCCTTCTTGTGTCTGGATGTCAAATTTTCTATTCAATTCTGGTTTTTTCCTCAAGAATGCTTGAAAGTCCTCTATTCCACTGAATGACCATATTTTCCCCTGAAACAAAATACTCAGTTTTGCTGGGTAGGTGACCCTTGGGTTCATTCCCAGTTCTTTTGCCCTCTGGAATATTGTATTCCATGCCCTTCGATCCCTCAGTGTAGAAGCTGCCAGGTCCTGGGCTATTCTGATTGTGTTTCCACAATATTGAAATTGTTTCTTCCTGGCTGCTTGTAGTATTTTCTCCTTGATCTGGGGATTCTGGAACCTGGCTATAATATTTCTGGGAGTTTTCTTTTTGGGATCTTTCTCAGGAGGTGATCTGTGGATTCTTTCAACCTCTATTTTGCCCTCTGGATCTAAAACATCAGGGCAGTTTTCCTTGAGAATTTCTTGAAGGGTGATTTCTAGGTTCTTTCTTTGATCATGGCTTTCAGGTAGTCCAATAATTTTTAAATTGTCTCTCCTGGATCTATTTTCCAGGTCAGTGGTTTTTCCCATGAGATATTTCACATTGCCTTCTAATCTTTCATTTGTTTGGATCTGCTTAACAGCATCTTGATTTCTCATAAAGTCATTAGCTTCCATTTGCTCCAGTCTAACTTTGAAGGAATGAATCTCCTCAGTGAACTTTTGAGATTCTTTTTCCATCTGGCAAATTCGACTTTTTAAGGCATTCTTCTCCTCTTTGCCCTTTTGGGCCTCCTTTGCCATTTGAGTTAGTCTATTTTTTAAGGTGTTGTTTTCCTCAGTCAGGCTGTTGACCCTCATTTCCTACTTTTCCTGCATCCTTCTCATTTCTCTTTCCAATTTTTCTTCCACTTCTCTTATTTGATTTTTAAAGTCCTTCTTAAGGTCCTCTATGGCCTGCAACCCGCTCATGTTTTCCCCTGGGGCTTCTGCAGCAGGACTTCTGACCTCACAGTCCTTTTCCTGCTCTATGCCCCCAAAATAGGAGTCTAGGGTTGCATTTTTCTGTTTCCTTTGCCTTGGCATTTTGCCACTTAATTACTTGACTTTTGGGCTTGTTGACACACTATCTGCCTTTAAGGCCAGATAGAGGTATTTTCATCCCGAACTTGTGGGGGGCAATTTCTGTTTCTGGCAAGCTATAAACCCACCCATGACTTCCACCCCACATCACAATCCAGATCCAGGGAGGTTATAGCAATCGCGATTACCCCCCAAGACTTATCGCTGGATCTCCCTACAGTTAGCTTGAAGGCCAGGAGCTGGAGCTGCCCCTGAAAACTACAAAATGGTGTGTCTCCTCAGTGGCTTTTAACCCCCAGGGGAGGAAGCTGATGCATTCCCCAAATACTGGACCCAAAGTCCATAGGACACTAACCTCTTACTTTGTCCTAGGCATGTCTATATTGATAATTCTGGTATCTCCACAGCTGCTGGTGTTCTGGGGTTCCTCCAGCTGGCTGCTGGCCCTGCCGCCCTGGGGCTAAAACCTCGGCTCATGCGGACCTGGGCTCAGCTTGCTGTGCTCTGCACGCTGAGTACTGCAGGCTCCCAGACCGTTGCACTGGTCCTTCCTGCAGGGCTGCTGGGCTGTCCTCAGCGGGAGGTTAGCTTCTCTGTGTTGTTCTGTGGGTGCTGGGGCTCCAGAAGTTGTTCAGAGTCCCCTTTTACATAGTTTGGGGGGAATCTGGGGGCAGAGTGGCTTGGATGAGCTGTTTCTACTCCGCCATCTTGGCTCTGCCCCCACTTGCTGATGGTTTTAAATAGATGCTATCTACTATTTTAAGGAAGGCTCTATTTATTCCTATGAGTAGTGTTTTTAATAGGACTGGATGTTTAGTGACTGGATTCATGGAGGAGCTTAGAGAAGTCACTGCTTCCTTTCTGCCATCTTGGCTCCACCCAACAGTTTACTCTTTCTGTTAGAGTCTGACATGACTGATCAAAGGAGATAATATTTGTAAAGTTCTTAGCACAGTGCCTTGGACATAATAAGTACTTAATAAATGCTCATCCCTTTGCATTCCATTTTTTATTTGGATTGGCTGAGGCATCAGAAAGTGTTGATCTGATTTCTTAAGGGTGTCTGAGGGAACAGGGAGTCAAAATGGCGGATTACAAACAGCACTTCCGTGGAGCTCCAGCCCACACCACTTCAAAATTATGTAAATGGGGGACTATGAACAACTTCTGGACCTCCAGAACCCACAAAATGAAACAGGACAGGCCAGGAGCCTGGCAGAGAGTGGCCAGTGTAGTGCTCTGGGAGCATAGGCCAGGCACAGTGGGTCGCAGTTTTAGCCAGAGGGCTGCCAGACCAGCAGTCAGCTGGAGGGACCCCCAGATCACCAGCAGCTATGGAGTTCCCAGAATTATCAACACTTAGATGCCTAGGACAAAGTGAGAGGTCAGTGCCTTATGGACTTGGGACTGCTTGGGAGAATGAGTCAGCTTCTTCCCCTGAGGGAGAGAAGCAGCTGAGGAGTCAGTGCAGCTTGAGCCATATTTTCCTGTTGTAGCTTCTGCTCTTGGCCTGCAAACTGTAGGGGGATCCCGAGATCAGTCTGGGGGGTAAGCACTCTTGCTTTACCCTTCTTGGATCTGGATTGCTTTCTGGGGAGGAGGTCTTGGAATGTGTGACCAGCTTACCAGAGTATGTGGAGGATTCACAGAGTCCTCCCAACCAATTCCTCTGGAAGTTGAGAAAACTCCAACATTTGGGAGGGAAGTTCCCCTTGCTGGTGGCAAAGTCTTAATGTGGCAACAAGCCTAAAGTCAAATAATTGAATGGCAACATGCCTAGGCAAAGGAAACAAAGTAAACAGAAAAAAAAATCAACATTAGACTCCTATTTTGGGGGCAAAGAGGATCGAAGCATGGAATAGGAGGAGGACTGTGAGGTCAGAAATCCTGCACCAAAAGCCCCAAAAAGAAGTATTAGTTGGTTACAGGCCACAGAGGACCTTAAGAAGCAAATAATAGAAATGGGGGAAAAATTGGGAAGAGACATGAGAAAGATGCAAGAAAAGTATAAAATGAGAGGCAATAGCCTGATTGAGGAAAATAACACCTTTAAAAATTTTGGACGATATTACCCATAAAGTCCCTTCTGGACCTAGCAATCTGGGATTCTGTGATCCTATAACCACCACTGTCTTTTTTTACTTTGCATATGATGACTTCAGAATTCGACTAAATATAATCCAGTTCACATTCTCCTGCCTTTGCAAAAGGGTATTCCAAAAAGCTTTGTCAAATTGCCTACAAAAATTATCATCTCTGCTTTTAACATGAACTGGTTCTTTATGAATTCAAGTTGATTATAAGTGATTGCTCCTTCCATTCACACTCCATTCTTTTAATTATTGGTCACAATCCATTCCTTTCCTAATGTTTGTTAAAGATTTTGCCCCCCAAAATCAAAGTTAATCTAAATGATCTACATTTTAAGTGGTACACATTATTCCTCTTTTATTTTTAATATTGGAACATGGATAGTAGTGATAATGATTGGGATAATGATGGAAATCAATGGTCTGAACTTTTCTGTGTCCTGGAACTCTTTGGCAGTCTGTTTTGTATTATGAACTCATTTTTAGAATAATG
Organism: Gymnobelideus leadbeateri; assembly: GCA_011680675.1. NCBI lineage: Eukaryota > Metazoa > Chordata > Mammalia > Diprotodontia > Petauridae > Gymnobelideus > Gymnobelideus leadbeateri. The sequence goes on along the minus strand of WOXC01000161.1, from coordinate 281,301 downwards.
TCTTTAAAAGCACAAAATGTAACATGTAGCAAGCAAAGAAAACCAAATATATATAAACAGATTAGCAAAGTATATTAAAAATAAAACAAATTCATAGATTTAAGTTTAAGAATTCCTGATGTACATAATGTATTTAGGGATGAATAGAGTAATGGTACTAGTGGTAAAATTGACTTTTTTAAAAGTTGACTTTGAATGCTGTAACCTCTGGGTATCTAGTTTGAGGCTAAGGCAGGAGTCTCAGTGAGGTATGCTGATGGGCATAGAGTAATCTGTGGAGGAGGGGTGTTCTGGCCACTTCAGATTTCTTCCTCTGTACCCCTGGGCTATAGCTCAGGAAGGCTTTTGCTGGTCAGGTGAGGTGGGGCTTGTTCGGACCCCTCCCCCTGTTCTTTTCAAACTCCTTGCTGCCTCACTTACACCCCTTCTCAATGACTCCCAAGCCAAGGCTATTTCCACTATCTTAGGATTTCATTCTGGGTAGGATACTTATCTTTGAGTTTTCTACTTCATGAGGGAGGAATCAGAGCAGATAGAGTTTACTTTGCCATTCTAGCCCCTGGAAAAACAGGCAGGTGATTTCTAAACTTCCAGGCTGGGAGCTGATAGCTGCAGCAGAAGCTGCTGTCTCTGCTGGGGACCCCTGAGCCCTCTCTTACCTGGCTCAAGTGATTCCACCTGTCCCCTGGTGAGATGCAGGTGAGATGGCTACGATTCATCCTTGGGGTTGGTAAGTCGGCAGGCTGCGCCTTCTTCTCTCTCTGGTGTAGTCTGCTTGTCTGCTCTCAAATATGAGCTGTACAGACCCCATGTGCTCCATGCTCCCCCTGTTCGGACCCACTGGGCACTTTCCCGGGCTAGATTCTGCCATGCTCTGTGTCCAAGTGGATTCTGTCACTCCAGAATCCATTCAGATTCACTCTTTAAGGTTTAGTGACAGGATTCATGGAGGAGCTTAGAGAAGTTACTGCTTCCTTTCTGCCATCTTGGCTCTACCCCCTGATGATAAGTTTCTTTACCTACAAAATGGTTAGAATCATACTTGCATGTCTCCCTCATTGTCTTGTCATAAGGGAAGTTCACCAGAAACTCTAAAGAACTATTTTTGTTTGTTGTTGTTATTTCAACCCTTTCAACCCTTGTTGTTATGTCCAACCCTTCATGACCCATCTGGGTTTTTCTTATCAAGGATACTGGAGTGGTTTGCCATCTCCTTCTCCAGATCATTTTACAGATTAGGAAATTAAGGCAAAAAGGGTTAAGTGACTTACCTGAGGTCACATAAGCTAGTAAGTGTCAGAGGTCAGATATGAACTAGGATCTTTGTGACTCCAGGTCTTGAGTTCTATCTACTGCACCACCTAACTGCTCCAAAAAGCTATAGAAATATGATTCATTATTGTTTTGGCCATTTTTTTCTTTGGGGCAGTGGTAAGTATGATTTGGTTCTTTGCAGTTCTTCCACATTAGTAATAAGAAGGGACCTCGTATATCTCTGCTACAGTCTGTCTTCCTGATGAATGCACCCTCTGCTTCCATGTATCATTTTTGAAGGTCTTTCACAGTATTTTTTTCTTCCTCCTATAATTCTAGTAGAGTGTAAACACTTCAGTGCTACCATGGCTAGGATCTACAACTACCTGCATTGGAACTATACCTAACATGATCCCAATTTGTGAGTGTCCCAGGGAACTTGCTATTTTTGCATAAGCAACTCTTGTCTCACAGGGTTGGCCCCTCAAACTTAGAATGGGGAAATCATGATCATAATGAAGAAAATAAAAGATATACCCTGCTCAGCAAATTAGATAATAGGTAATCCAACTCGCAATGTATAATGAAATGATGTTCACCTCTGTGGAAATACATATGCTAGGTGGAGGAAGCATAGTGGCGAGTATTCAGAGACAGATCATAGGACCAGAGAGTCAGAACCAGAAAAGAACTCAGCTGTCATATGATCCAACCCTTTCAACTTACAGATGAAGAAACTAAATATTGCATAAATTACATTATTTGTGTACACATAGGTAGTGAGTGCCAGAGGCAACATTTGAACTAAAGTCTCCATGATACCAAGTTCAGAATTCTTTCAGCAAAAGGAAAGACAGGCCATAGTATAGTTGGAATATATCACAGAGTACAATCAAGTGACTTGGAGGTTGGAAGGGAAGGAGAGACTGATAAATTCTTCCTGCAGATCATATACCTAACATGAAGGTATGATATAACAATGATAAGAGCCCTAAACAATTCAGACATCTAATTTCTCTCTCTCTCTCTCTCTTTCTCTCTCTCTCTCTCTCTCTCTCTCTCTCTCTCTCTCTCTCTCTCTCTTCTCTGTCTCTGTCTCTTTCTCTCTCTCCCTATCTCTCACTTTCTCTCTCTAAGTCTTTCTCCATCTCTTTCTCCCTTTCCCTCTCCCTCTTTCTCTCTATGTGTATCTCCCCCACCCTTCTCAAAAATAGAGCATTTGAGAAACTCATGACATCCTTGCTGATCTTTGAAAAGATGGAGGTAGCAATGTTGCTTTGATTTTGATTCTAATTGTAAGAAGGATAAATCAGAAGTAATGGCAAGCCTGAGAGGGAATGGCTATACACAGAATCCTAGGATTTCAGAACTGGAAGTATATTCACATAACACTGGTCATCAAATCCAACTCATAACTTTAGAATCATCCACTTTACCACATTCTTGAAGAGTGATCAGAGGACCCCCCACTTAAATATGCTTTTGAGAGGGAGCTCACTATCTCCTGAGGTATCCCATTCCATATCATTAACTCCATGGATCCACAATCTCATTGATGTGGATATTCTCTCCAATGATGAAATCATCAATAAACATTTATTAATTGCTTACTATGTTCCAGGCACTCTTCTAATTGCTGGGGATTCCAGTATGAAAAATGAAGACAGTCTCTGCCCTCCAAAAAACAACAATCTATTAGGGAAAGGCAATACACAAAAAGAAGAAAAAAATAGGTGGGGCAGGCAAAGACACCTGGTGGAGGGACATGGTAGAGAAGTCAAAGAAATACAAAATATGTCTAGTTGGAGAGTTGAAAAAGAACAAATAAGTGAAACTAAGTGAGAAATGAGGAAAAGTCTGAGGAAGCAGATTACAGTCCATCTATACTTGCCCATCCTGTGGATCTTTTGTCCATATCTCCCAAAAGAATGACATAGTATATCCAGTCTATAATCCAGTAACCTTCCTTGATTTCCCTTGTTATCACAAGGATAACAGTGCAGCTAACACAGGTCTGTCTAATTTCAAGCTTAAGACATTTTCTTTGGGATCTGAAGGGATGAAAAACATTTACTGAGTACCAGCCAGCAGTGTGCTAGGTTCTGTGAATATAAATAGGAAAGCAAAATAATTCTCAAATAGCTTGCATTCTAATGCATTCTAATGTAATAGGCAACACATAAGGGTCGGTGGCCAAGGAAATGAGTTATGTTCTGGGAAGTCACAAAGATAATGAATAGAAAAATCAGATGATGTATTGCTACCCTCTTTCCAGAGGAGGTAATAGTGGTGATTTGATTCTAGTTCTCAAAGTGGGCAAAAAGAAGGGGAAAGGAGGGACAGAACAGTAGAAGGTTAGTGCAAAGGTCAGCACACATGGCCCTAAGGAGTGTGAAGTCTTGTGATTTAGCTCCTTCCATGAATGGCCTCCAATGGTCAAGTGTGGAAGGGGAGCAACAGGAGGGAATAAAAAAAAAAAAAAACCAGGAGCAACAGGAGCAAAGCAAAACAAAACAAAACAAAACAAAACAAAACAAAACAAAAAACAGCTTACTCTGTTCTCAGGAGCTAGAGAGAACAGATCTAGTACCTTTTCTTTAATAAAGTATTCAAAATACCAAAAGATAACTACTGTGTGCATAGTAAGTGTTCTTTTGTGTACTTTCCATACATAGCTCCTTCAACTAATATTTGAATTGAATGTTCTCCAGTCTTGCTGTGGTCCCAGCCCCCTTCCTCAGAAGATTATCTAGGTTATTAATGTCATTACTAAAGTGCAACATCCCAAATTGAACACAACTCTCTAGGTAGAGTCTGACTAAGGCAGAGGACAAGAGGATTATCATCTTTCCCCTTTGAAACACAAGGTCTTATATATGGCTATGTCACACTAAAAACTCATATTGAATTTGTAGTTCACCAAAATCCCAACATCTTTCTCACATAAATTTTTATGTATCTTCTGCCTTGAACTTCTGGAATTGATCTTTTAAACCCAAGTATAGATCAAGTTCATTTTTATTAAATCATATGTTCTTAGCCTGTCATTAGACAATCATTCCTACCCAGTTATACATGTTGAATCCTGATTCTGTCATGAAACATAATAGCTATCCCTCTTAGCATCTTATCTGCCCATATCATAGATGTGCCATCTATTACCTTATCTAAGTACACTTTTTTTGTTAAGAAAACAATGTTTATTTTCATAGAGCATTTTTCCAACATTATTAGAGCATCTGGATTTTAAGACCACTCAATGGCATGAGCAGTAGGATCTGCAGACCAGTCATCAGTAGGCTGCTGAGCACTCCAATCTTCAGTGGGGAACTGCTGAATGGGCACAGATGGCACCTGTACTCCCCTGGACCAACTAGCTACCTCTGTTTGAGTAGCAGTGAATTCTGGGGCAGATGCAGTCCATTCACCCTGAAACTCCTCCTTTGTTACTACCTTCTCAGCTTCGGCCTGCTCTTCCTTTTCAATATCCTCTGGATCCCTATAGAAGTAAAGATCAGGAGGCAGAATCATGATGACAGAGTAGAAACAGCTCTTCCACAAAGCTCTTGCTCCCAACACTTCCAAATTTATATAAAAGGGGACTCTGAACAACATCTGGAACTCCAGAACCCACAAAATGACACAGAGAAGCTAACTTCCTGCTGAGGACAGCCCAGCAGCCCAACATGTAGCGGGCAGCAAAGCACTCTGGGAGATGAGCCCAGGCCCACGTGAGTCAGTGGTTTTAGCCCCTGGGCGGCCAGGACAAGCAATAGGCTAGAGGGACCCCAAAAAACCAGCAGCTGTGATATTTCCAGAATTGCCAACACATAGGTGCCAACTAGAAAGTGAGAAGTTAGTGCAATATGGACTTTGGGACTCATTAGTGGGGAGAGCAAGTTGGTCTCTTTCCCTAGGGGTGAGAAGCTGCTGAGATGCTTCAGCACAGCCACAAACACAGTTCCTGGCCTGTAAATTGTAGGGGGATCCCGAGATCAGTCTGGGGGGTTAAGCACTCTTGCTTTACCCTTCTTGGATCTGTATTGCAGTCTGGGGTGGAGGTCTTAGGGTGTGTGACCAGCTTGCCAGAGTGTGGAGGCTTCAGAGAGGCCACTCAACTAATACCTCCGGCAGTTGGGAAAACCCCAGCTTTTGGAACAGAAGCTCCCCTGGCTGGTGACAGAGTCCTACTGTGGCAACAAAGCCAAAAGTCAAGTAATTGAGTGGCAAAGGAAACAAAATAAACAAAAAAATTCAATATAAGACTCCTATTTTGGGGGCAAAGAGGATGGAAGCATGGAACAGGAGGAGGACTGGGAGGGTCAGAAATCCTGCACCAAAAGTGCCAAATGAAAATACGAACTAGTTACAGGCCATAGAGGATGTTAAGAAGCAGATAAGAGAAATGGAGGAAAAACTGGGAAGAGAAATGAGAAAGATGCAAGAAAAGTATGAAATGAGAGTCAGCTTGATTGAGGAAAACAACACCTTAAAAAATAGACTAACTCAAATGGCAAAAGAGGCTCAAAAAGGCAATGAGGAGAAGGATGCCTTAAAAAGCCTAATTTGCCAGATGGAAAAAGAATCTCAAAAGCTCACTGAGGAGATTCATTCCTTCAGAGTTAGACTGGAGCAAATGGAAGCTAGTGACTTTATGAGAAATCAAGATGCTGTTAAGCAGATTCAAACAAATGAAAGAATAGAAGGCAATGTGAAATAGCTCATTGGAAAAACCACTGACCTAGAAAATAGATCTAGGAGAGATAATTTAAAAATTATAGGACTGTCTGAAAACCATGATCAAAGAAAGAACCTAGAAATCACCCTTCAAGAAATTCTCCAGGAAAATTTCCCTCATGTTTTAGAACCAGAGGGCAAAATAGAGGTTGAAAGAATCCACTGATCACCTCCTGGAAAAAATCTCCAAAAGAAAACTCCTAAGAATATTATAACCAGGTTCCAGAATTCCCAGATCAAGGAGAATATATTACAAGCAGCCAGGAAGAAACAATTTGAATACTGTGGAAATGCAATCAGGATAGCTCAGGATCTGGCAGTTTCTACACTGAGGAACTGAAGGGCTTGGAATATGATATTCTGGAGGGCCAAGGAGCTGGGATTAAAATCAAGAACCACCTGCCCAGTAAAACTGAGTACCATGTTTCAGGGGAAAATGTGCTCATTCAGTGGAATAGAGCACTTTCAAGCATTCTTAATGACAATACCAGAGTTGAATAGAAAATTTGACATTCTGATACAAGAAGCAAGAGATGCTTGAGAAAGTAAACAGGGAAAAGAAATCATAATGAACTTATCAAAGTTGAACTATATACATTCCTACATGGAAAAACAATAACTGTAACTGATGAAACTTTTCCCAATATGAAAATAGTTGAAGAAGGGTATATGGGCATATGAATACATATGTAACGGTGTGTATATATGTTTACAGATATGCATAGATAGAGGACACAGGTTGAATGTAATAGGCAGGGATGATACTGAAAAGGTGAAATTAAGAGGTGAGAGAGGAATATAATAAGAGGAGATAGGGAGAGAAAGAATGGGGTAAACTATTTCACATAGAAGAGGCAAGGGAAAATGTTTACAGGGCAGGAGAAGAATAGGAAGGCAAAAAGGCAAAACCTTATTCTCATTGAATTTGGATCAGGGAGAGAATGACATACATACTAAATAGGATATCTCACCATACAGGAGAGTAGGGGGTTAGGGGATGAGAGGGGGGATGATGGAAGGGAGGGTAGAAGGGAAGGGAGTGAGGGAAGTTGGAAGCACCCACTTCTGAAAAGGGACAGGATCAAAGTAGGGAGTAGACTAAGTGGGAGGTGGGATAGGAGGGAGGGAAACATAGTCTTTTACAGTGTAGCTACTATGGTAATATTTTACATAGTTACACATGTACAACCTATACTGAACTGCTTATCTTCCCAATAAGGATGGGTGATAAGGGAAGAAGGGAACAAATCTGGAATTCAAAGTTTTAAAATCAAATGTGTAAAAATATATAAGTACTATTATTAATACTATTTTACATATAATTGGGAAATAGGATTGCAGGCATTGGGGCACCGAGATTCACCTTGCCCTACTGAAAATGTCAAAGTGGGTATGGGAGAAGATATGGGAGAGAGCAGATGGGACAAAAGGTTATCCTGTGGGACTGCTATTCTGGGGTGGGGGAATAGGCAAAATGGGGAAAAATTGTAACTCAAAATCTGGCAGAAATAAATGATGCAAACCAGAATTCAATAAAGCATTTGGGGAAAAAAGAAGCAAAATCAGGCATAACCTCCCATGGGTGTTCCTGGGAGATGGTACCACGCATCCGCAGGACTTCATGGGCCAGCATCCACCACATCAGACCCACAGAGTGAGCTCCCTTGTTCTTATATGGAATGGCAATGTCCACATAGCGAAGTGGGGTGTCTGTGCTACACAGGGCAATGGTTGGGAGGTTAACTTATGATGCTTCAGTCAGAGGCTAGTGATCTGCCTGAGGATCACTGACCACCAAGAGGCGAGTTTCCCTGAAAGCTGCCTGGATCTGGTTGGTGAAGGTGCCAGGTGTGAAAGGTCCAGCCATAGGTATGGTGCCAATAGCAGCAGCAAATTTCAAAATAGCTCTCTGGCCAGTGTTCCTGGATGAGATGACACTAACATCGGCTCGGTTTTCAACAGCAACAATGCACAAGCTGCCAGCAGAAGTTTTTCCAAAGTTCTCTTCAAATTAATGATGTAGATGCCATCACTCTTTCTCTTGTAGATATACTGTTCCATCTGGAATTCCAAATTGGTGCCACCCAGATGGGATCCTGCAGCCACAAACTTGAGGACATCCTCCTCCTTCATCTGCAGGACATCCTAGCTGGGCTCCGGACATTGTGGAAGTTTCCCTTTAAAGTTATGATGGAAACCGAGAACAACGCCCTATGGAACCCTCTTCGGGGCAGTGCCAAAAGGCTAAGTACAATTTTAAACTGACTGATTTTTCTAGTTGCCATTGAGCCATCAATGACACCTTGAATTTGGTCATTAACTAGTTATGAATTCACCCATAGTATCATCTAGCACACATTTCTCCAGTATATATATTTTTTCAGACATTTCACCAATTACTTTATTATTGAAATATCTAGTATCAATCAATAGATAGATAATGAGAATAGATGAGAGAGAGAGAGTGAGAGAGAGAGAGAGAGAGAGATGAAGCTAGTCTGGCACAAATTGTTCTTGATAAAGCCATGCTGTCTCTGTGATCTTTGCTTCTATTTCTGGATATTCACTTAGTCTGGGTATTCTCATTAGTCATACATTCTATATTTTTTTCCAGAAATTAAAGTCAAAGTCAAGACCCCTGACCTATAATCACTTCTCTTAAAAATTAAAAATAATAAGTTACACTTGTTTGCTTCTAACTTTTCCAGTCCTTCATTATTTCTCCAGTTGTCCACAATATTTCAAGTATTGCCCATAATGTCTTAGCAATCTCATCTGGTAGTTTTTTTGTTGTTGTTTTGTTTTTTCCAACACACTGGGTATAGCTGATCTAGGCCTGGTAACTTGAATTCTTTGAGGAAAATATGGCAATCTTTTTTCTATTTTCTTTCCTTTCTTGTTTTTCAACTTCCTATCATACATTTTTTGCCCTGTACTTGTTGGTTAAAGTATTATTCTCCTTGGTAGAGAAAGCAGATGCACAATGAATTAAGTAGGTCTGCCCTCTCTCTGCCATGTTTTATAATTGTTTTGATCACTCCTGGATATGGCCTCAACCATTCTTTGACCCTTCTCTTTTTTCCTAAGTAGATGTTTAAAGCCTTTTTCATTGTCCTTAGAATTCTTCTCCTGTCCCAGTTCATTCTGAACTTTATCATTTGTGAACTATTTTTACAGAATTTGATCACACTTAACTACATCTTCTACTATCTGACCTTGTTTCCATATTCTAATGTGTCTTTTAAAATTTTAAGTTGTTTGAGTATTTCCTTATGTATCTACATAATTCTTTTTAAACATTTACACCTTTTACTCCTCATCAGAATTTTTTTCTTTTTTCTGCATTTTCAGAATTTCATTTTGAGACCGTCCTTTTCCTGAATCACTTTGTCTATAGAATTTTAGGTGATTGGATCCTAATTATTCTGTCCCTAAATCTTTTGAACTGTGTTCTCCCTAAATCTAGTATGTGTACAGAGCTTGCCTTGGCTTTCTCCTATTCTTTCACAGAATAGAGTGGCTCCATTACCCCCTGCATTTCATGTCATTTCTACATCAGCAGCCTCTTCCTGCAAGTTGGTTGGAACGAAGTCCAAAATGTCAATTCCCCTAATCACTTCCTCCATATTTTGAAAAATGAAATTAACCTTAATTCAAAACAAGAAATTATTAACTGCTTTGTTTTTGGCTGAAAGAAAGCTCTTGAATATGTATGGATAACCGAAGTTCCTATCACTATTATCTTCAGGCTCAATGCTAGATTTGTGATATGTTCCCCAGCTTTCTTATCTATTTCCTTTTTCTTGCATATTGTCAGTACTAATACTAGAAAGGCAACTAGGTGGCACAGTGGATAGAGTGGGGACTTGGTATTAGAAAATCTGAATTTTAATATAGCTTCAGACACTTTCTGTGTGACCCTGGGTAAGTCATCATTTAGCCTCTGTTTTCTTGAATTTCTCAACTGTACAAATGAGGATAATAATATCACCTATCACCCAGGAATACAGTAGGCTCTATATAAATGCTAGTTGTTGTTATTAGTCATCACTTTTTCTTCCTCCCTTCATTCCTTTCCTCCCTTCCTTTCTTCTTTAGCTACTTCTCTTGCTTTCAAAATGAAGAATATTCTGACTTAGATGACAAAAAAGAAAAATGAGAAATTCTAGAGGTGATATAGTTAAACTGACTATAAAGGACATATAAATAAAGATGCTATCTACATCTAGAGAAAGAACTGATAAATCAATGTACATATAAAGTAACTTTAGACACATGTGTGTATGTGTATATGTGTATATATACATGTATATGTACATATGTGCATATATACATATATATATATATACACAAACACATATATACAACTATTTGTGTCTAACAGTAGTCATTTATAGGGTGGGGCAAGGGAGGAAGGAAGAAAAAAAGAAAATTTACATGTTAGCTATTATATGTTTAGGAGAAATATCAAGTTGTGCATAATAGATTTGCAGTTTCATGTGCAATAATATTTTTAGTATATTATGTTATGGAGATGCTTGTTTTATTCTATAAGTTAAAAATAAATAAATGTAAAAATAAGAAAAATGGGGACACTGATAGACCGTTGGTAAAGATGTGAACTGATCTGGTCATTCTGGGGGATAATTTGGAATTATGCCTAAAAGGCTAGAAAGCTATGCATGCCCTTTGCCTCACTAATACCACTACTAGGTCAGTATCCCAAAGTGATTGAAGAAAAAGGGAAAAGATTCATTGGTACAAAATTATTTATATTAGCTTTTTTGTAGTGGCAAATAATTGGAAACTGAGTAGAATGACTGGCAAGTTGTGGTTTATCCACATTATGGTAAAGAACACACCATTGTGATGGAATACTATAGTGCTATAAAAAAAACAAAGTTTCAGAAAAACCTGGGAAGACTTACATGAATGGATGCAAAGTGAAATGAGCAGAACCAGAAGAACATTACATATAGTAACAGCAATATCATAACAAAATCAACTGTGAAAGACTTAACTACTGTTATCAATTCAAGGAAAGGACTCATAAAAAATGCTATCTACCTCTAGAGAGAGAACTAATGTACTCTGAATACACATTAAAGCTTTTTAAATTTTTCTTTTCTTCCTTTAATTTTTTTTTACACATGCTTTATTAACTTCTGTTTTACATCATTCATTTCCGCCAGATTTCGAGTTACAATCATTTTCCCCCCCTGTTTTTCCCATACCCACCCTCCCAGGATAGCAGTCCCACAAGATATCGCTTCCTCCAATCTGCTCTCTCCCATACCTTCTCCCATACCCCCTTTGACTTTTCCATTAGAGGAAGGTGAATCTTTGTGTCCCAATGCCTGCACATCTTATCTCCCAATTACAAGCAAAAGAGTATTAATAATAGTATTTATATATATTTGAAACATTTAATGTTAAGACCTCGAATTTCAGAGGAGGGAGCTGACGCATTCCCCAAATACTGGTCCCAAAGTCCATAGGACACTAACCTCTTACTTTGTCCTAGGCATGTCTATGTTGATAATTCTGGAGTCGCCACAGCTGCTGGTGTTCTGGGGTCTCTCCAGCTGGCTGCTGGCCCTGCCGCCCTTGGGCTAAAACCTCGGCTCACAAGGACCTGGGCTCCGCTCGGCTCGGCTCCCCGCACTCTGCCGGCTCCCAGAGTGCTGTGCTGGTCCTTCCTGCAGGGCTGCTGGGCTGTCCTCAGCGGGAGGTTAGTTTCTCTGTGTCTTTCTGTGGGTGCTGGGGCTCCAGATGTTGTTCAGAGTCCCCTTTTACATAGTTTGGGGGGAATCTGGGGGCAGAGTGGCTTGGATGAGCTGTTTCTACTCCGCCATCTTGGCTCCACCTCCTTTAATTTTTTTTTAAAGCAACATGGCTAATGTGGAGATGTTTTGCCTTACTTCATATGTATAATGGACCTAACATTTTTTGCCTTCTCAATAGCTATGAGAGGGACTTGAGGAAGTAAGAGAATTAGAAGTTAAAATAAAAATAAATTAAATTAACTTGAAAAGAAGGTGATTGTTAAAATGAGGATAGTCCAAAAGAGAGTGAAGAGAATGATGAAGCACCATAGAATCTTAGGATTTAAAATTTTGTTGAAATTTATCAAAAGAGAAGACTTAGAGAAAGAATGATAGCATTATTGAGGCATTTGGAAAGTTGTTACAGGAGAGTAAACTTAGACTTATTATGTTTTTATGTGCAAGGGAGAATCTGGAAACAATGGGTAGAAGCTGCAATGAGGCAAACTTAAAATTATGCAAAAATGCTTCCTTACAAATTGAGTTAACATATATGGAATGGATCATTTCAGGGCCCAGAAAGCTTCCTTTTTTTTTTTTTTTTTTTTTTTTTGCTTTTTGGAGAGCAATGGGGTTAAGTGACTTGTCCAAGGTCACACAGCTAGTTTTTTGTGTTAATTGTCTGAGGCCGGATTTGAACTCAAGTTCTCCTGACTCCAGGGCTGGAGCTCTCTTCATTGCACTACCTAGCTGCCCCAAAACTTCCCTTTCTTGGGTGTCTTCAAGAATGATTGAATGATGACTACTTGTATCTTTCGTAAAACAGTCACTATTTAGACATGGACTAGAATAAATATTTGCAATGGATGAGGCTCCAGTTTGTTGAGAACTTTTTAAATTTTCCCTTGTGTCCAGGTTCAGTCCAACATGTGGAGGGTTGGTGACCCTGCTTCAAGGCTTGTATAATGGAAAGAACCTGTTTTCAAAAACAAAACATGAATATGTATCTTCTGACCACTTTCTGTTGGCCTACTATGTGGCAAGTTTTTTGTTTTTTGTTTTTGTTTTGTTTTTTTCGATTTGCTTCTGACTGTACTTAGAAAAAGCTGGAGTAAATAATCTCACCTCTTCCCTGGCAGTATTCCAGTGAGGAAGACTTCTATGAACTACCTGGTGGAAGAGTGGTAGTGAGCCCAATCTCCCACCCTGCCTTAATGTGTTCATGAATACTTGTCACTCCTGATTCTATTGTGGTTTATCTTTCCTAATGTTAAGTAAATGAGTGTTCTGGTAGGGCTTAGAAGGTGATTTGTGAGACTGGGAGATGCATCAAAGCCATCTGTGGTTCCACTGATAAACAGCACCCCAGAGCCAGTATCAACTGCCATCTAATCTAGTGAGGATCAAACATATCATCAGAAAGACCAGCCTGACCTAGAACAATGGTGGATTTATAATCCAGAAATGATGCTGCAACCTCAGCTGAACCAATTCAGCTAAGCCAACTCAACTGAGCAAGGGAATGTGTATGATTCCTCTATCATGATCCCTGTAAAGGGAGAAAATGACCCCCAGATGCATGATTTAGGAGGAACCCGTTAGCGCCAACCACTGAGGAGAGACTGTTTGTCTTCTGAGATCCAACCTGCTATGGAAGCAAGGATTTGGAGAATAATCCTGATAGAGGTCATGGATCCAGGAAGATCCTTCTCTTATATCTATGCTTTTATATCTAGGCTTTTTGGCTCACCATACCATGACTTTCAAAAACCACTTTCATTTCTCACAAATAACTTGCTGGTCACACGAGTCTAGGGGAATTAGTGCTTTTGATCATAAATTTCAGTCTTTTCTTTATTTCTTCTAGTTAGTTACTTAGAAATCTGTCATAGGCAGCATCACCAGGTGTGTGCATTCCTGGGGAAAATTCATGGCACTGCCACCATTCCCATACTGCCAGTTGGAGATAGCAAAGGAAAACAGATGTACCTGCCAGTCTTACTCTACACTCACCTTGTCCACTTCATTCACCTAAATAACAATACACAAAGGTTAGTGAGCTAAGGTTGTTTTTTATTTGTTTGTTTTTAATGTAGCATTAGAATAAACAATACTACACAAAGAAAGAAAAGACTAGGGAAAAGGGAAGCCCAAAGGGCTGATAAACATAGTCCAGTGGAAATAGGATAGGCATCACTTGGTATTTTTGACTGTAAGGAAAGAATATGGATTTCCTGTTTAGACTCTGGAGAGGGGAACTGGGGAATTGTGGCTTCCTCCTTGGCTTGGGGTCAGAGGAATAAACAATATTTCTGTGGGCACATTATCAATGGCCCAGGCTGACATTGCACCACAGGGTGTATTCATCCTCACCCTCACATCATTCACACAGTAGAGGTGATCAACTAGTGTTCGTCATAGTCTCTTTAAATGAAAACTGGGATTTGGGCAGAGAATGGGAAAAAACTTTGGTGCCATCATCTCATCACATGTTCTTAAAATGGAAGACTGCCACTAAACACTTGAACCCTATTTCTTTCCCCTGCTCTTTCTTGTGTTTCTTATCCCAAACTCTCTGTAAACAATCTTAGAAACCCTTATAGGTGTCCTTGTTTCAAAATTTCTCCTTCTGGAATGTAGATGTGTGTGTATATATGTATGTATATTGAAGTCCCTTGGACTCTAAGATTATGTGATGGAGATGATACAAATTTTGTTTTTCTATAGATCACTGCATCCTACAAAACTACCAAAATCTACCCAAAGCAGATTAAATGTAATTGGCAAATGTTTAACAAAATAAATAAACTTATAATACAATATAGATAATGTCGGGGGCGGAGCCAAGATGGTGGAGTAGAAACAGCTCATCCAAGCCACTCTGCCCCCAGATTCCCCCCAAACTATGTAAAAGGGAACTCTGAACAACTTCTGGAGCCCCAGCACCCACAGAATGACACAGAGAAGCTAACCTCCCACTGAGGACAGCCCAGAAGCCCTGCAGGAAGGACCAGCACAGCACTCTGGGAGCCAGCAGAGTGCGGGGAGCCGAGCCGAGCGGAGCCCAGGTCCTTGTGAGCCGAGGTTTTAGCTCCAGGGCAGCAGGGCCAGCAGCTGGCTGGAGGGACCCCAGAACACCAGCAGCTGTGGCAACTCCAGAATTTTCAACATAGACATGCCTAGGACAAAGTAAGAGGTTACTGTCCTATGGACTTTGGAATCAGTATTTGGGGGATGAGTCAGCTTCCTCCCCTGGGGGCTAGAAGCAGCTGAGGAGACACGCCATTTTGTAGTTTTCAGAGGCAGCTCCAGCTCCTGGCCTGCGAACTGTAAGGAGATCCAGCAATCAGTCTTGTGGGGTAATCACTCTTGCTTTAACCAACCTGGATCTGGATTGTGATCTAGGGTGGAAGTCGTTGGTGGGTTTACAGCTTGCCAGAAAAGGAAGTTGCTCCCCACACGTTCGGGAAGAAAATTCCTCTATTTGGCCTTAAAGACATAGTGTGGCAACAAGCCCAAAAGTCAAGTAATTAAGTGGCAACATGCCAAGGCAAAGGAAACAGAAAAATGCAACCCTAGACTCCTATTTTGGGGGCATAGATCGGGAAAAGGACTATGAGGTCAGAAGTCCTGCTCCAGAAGCCCCAGGGGAAAACATGAGCGGGTTGCAGGCCATAGAGGACTTTAAGAAGGACGTTAAGAATCAAATAAGAGAAGTGGAGGAAAAATTGGAAAGAGAAATGAGAAGGATGCAGGAAAAGTATGAAATGAGGGTCAACAGCCTGACTGAGGAAAAAAACACCTTAAAAAATAGACTAACTCAATTGGCAAAGGAGGCCCAAAAGGGCAATGAGGAGAAGAATGCCTTAAAAAGTCAAATTTGCCAGATGGAAAAAGAATCTCAAAAGTTCACTGAGGAGATTCATTCCTTCAGAGTTAGACTGGAGCAAATGGAAGCTAGTGACTTTATGAGAAATCAAGATGCTGTTAAGCAGATCCAAACAAATGAAAGATTAGAAGGCAATGTGAAATATCTCATGGGAAAAACCACTGACCTGGAAAATAGATCCAGGAGAGACAATTTAAAAATTATTGGACTACCTGAAAGCCATGATCAAAGAAAGAACCTAGAAATCACCCTTCAAGAAATTCTCAAGGAAAATTGCCCTGATGTTTTGGATCCAGAGGGCAAAATAGAGGTTGAAAGAATCCACAGATCACCTCCTGAAAAAGATCCCAAAAAGAAAACTCCCAGGAATATTATAGCCAGGTTCCAGAATCCCCAGATCAAGGAGAAAATACTACAAGCAGCCAGGAAGAAACAATTTCAATATTGTGGAAACACAATCAGAATAGCACAGGACCTGGCAGCTTCTACACTGAGGGATCGAAGGGCATGGAATACAATATTCCAGAGGGCAAAAGAACTGGGAATGAACCCAAGGGTCACCTACCCAGCAAAACTGAGTATTTTGTTTCAGGGGAAAATATGGTCATTCAGTGGAATAGAGGACTTTCAAGCATTCTTGAGGAAAAAACCAGAGTTGAATAGAAAATTTGACATCCAGACACAAGAAGCAAGAGATGCCTGAGAAGGTAATCAGGGAAAAGAAATCAAAAGGAACTTATCAAAGTTGAACTATTTACATTCCTATATGGAAAAGCAATAACTGGGACTGATGATATCTTTCTCACTATGAAAATAATGGAAGAAGGGGGTATGGTCATATGAATACATATGTGAATGTGTGTGTATATGGTTACAGTTATATATGGATAGAGGGCATAGGTTGAATTTGTTGGGAAGGGAGAATACTCAAGGGATGAAATTATGAAGTGAGAGAGGAAAGTGGCAAGAGGAGATGGGGAGAGACAGGGTAGGGTAAACTATCTCATGTAGAAGAAGCAAGGGGAAGTGGTTGCAAGGGAGGGGGAGAATAGGAAGGCAAAAAAAAGGCAAAATCACATTCTCATTGAATTTGTTTCAGGGAGAGAATGACATACATACTAAATGGGATATCTCAACCTGCAGCAGAATAGGGGGAAAATCCTGAGCCCTGGGAATAGCAGTGCCCCTAAAAACACCAGATTTACTTTCACCTTAGCCCCCATATCTATCAATGGAGGGAGAAATAAATATGGAAAGGGGCCCAATTTCCTCACCATGAACATCAACAACTACAGACTTATTTCTGTCAACAGTCAGATAGTCATTTGAGCCTTAGGAGTGGCAGAACCCACTAGATCACCAGTCTTGATTCTAGTCCTGCCTTCATAGCCATCATCTTGAGAGGCAAAGCATGTAGACTAACTATTGACCAACTACCATACATAGGAAAAGCAAGTTTGCCTACCTAAAGCAGCAAGGCATGGGAGAGAGGGGGGACAATGTGTACCATGAAAGTCAAACCACTGCTACTACCTCATCTATCATCTCTTCTTGGGTCCTGTGGAAACAGCTTAGGGCCATGAGCTCAAAAGTCTTGGCAATAAGTTTTCAATCCATTTCTCCCAGACATCTTCCTGCCCCATAGAGATTCAGCTTGTGACTTCTGAAGAGGCTGTACTCACAGATACTAAAGATTCAGAAAAATAAAAAGTTCTTGCCATCAATGTCCTTGCCAGTGCCAAATGCTTTAACACTAGAAGCTCATATCCTTCTATCAGTGGAAATGACATTCAGGAAGAGGCAATGGCATCTGCTTTGCTTCCATACTCTAAGAACCATGAGACCTTTCCATCTGACTTGCAGCTGAAAACTTCCATATTCCCCATTTGAATGTGAGATCATTGAGAACAGAAACAGTATTATTTTTCTGATCTGTATTCTCAGACCTTAATGAATGCTTCATTTATTCATAGTTGGACTTTTCCCCCTGTTATTGTTGGACATCTCAATTGCTATTCATTTTCCTGTTTTATAACTACTAATATGATCACTAGTTTTATATATCTGTGAAGGCGACCCTTACCTCTACCCCATATACTTTGCAATTATCATAACCAGGCATTAAGGTAGAGCAGTGGATAAAGTGCTCAACCTGGAGTCAGGGAGACTTAAATTTCAGATTCTACCTTTGACTATACTTAGCTATTTAACTCTGGGCAAGTCTCTTAGCCTCCTCAGTTTCTTCATCTATAAAATGGGGATTATAATGACACCTAACAAGGTTGTGAGGATCCAGTGAGATAACACATATAAAGTACTTTATAAACCTTAAGCTGTATAAGTGCTTGCTATTGCTATTCACATTGAGAGATACAATTTTATAGAGCCTTGAAAACTAATATGAAATCTAGAAAGATTTGGGTTTAAATTCCATCTTTGACTTTTGACCCATACTAGTTTTGTCTCTATAGATCAGTAATTTAATCTCTTATGCTTCTCCCGCCCCCCACCCAAAGCAGCTCATTAAGACTATAAACACAGAACAGGTGAAAACCAAGAGAGGCAGCATTTCCTCACCTTAGTAGTCCCTCCACTAGTGAAATCACATATCCATACCCTTTCCATATTCACAATCAGAGTTAATGGATTTATTTTTTGCCAGAGTGTCCTTCGGGATGATTTCTAATGGGATGCATCAGGGCTCTGTCCTTGACACTGTGTAGTTCAACAAAGTTATCAATATCATAAATGATAAACATATGCTTATCACATTTGCAGACCACACTAGTCTAGCATTTGTTCAGTGGGGCATTGCTAACATGTTGCATGGAAAAGCTAGGATCATGCCAAATCAGAAAATGACAGGACAATGACATTTCATAGAGTTTGATTCATAAGGAATTTTTCTGCTTTAAAAACTTCTCTATTTGAAGTCTATTATGTTAAGTTATATCATATTATACTATTATATTATATATTATATTTTGCTATTTTCTATGTTCTAGCTCTTCTAGCACTAACATTTTATATTTTAATATCAGTCTAATCTCTGAAAGTCTATGTTCTATTTCCCAAGAGAGTTTTTCTATCTAACACTATATTCTTTATGTTCCCTGATCCCCTCCAGCCCTGACATTTGATGTCCTGTTTTCTGAAAAGTTTTCTATTTCCAACAGTCTATATTCTATGTTCTAATGCCCTTTCCCATTGTGATGTCATGTGCTTTGTTCTGAAAGTTTCCTTTCAGTTCTGCCCTTCTGTGTTGTGTGTTCTAAGATCCTTTCCACCTCAAGAATTACATGATTCTGTATTTCCCATTACCCAGAGTCTTTCTGCTTTGTACTTCAGTCCACTGGGCAGCAGAGGTATAGTGTGTGTGAGGGAGGCAGGGGAGGAAGAATGACTCACTCACTGGAAAAGGCAAGTTCATAAATGGATTGGAAAGAGGATAACAGCTGTTAGAAGGCCTCATTGCTTGTGGTTAACACTGAAGTACACCTGGCCCTCCGCTTTATATGCTTGGCTCCGACAATTGCATTTATGAGTTGTGAATCTATTGGGAAGAAGGGCTTTGAGAACGACAGCTGCCTCTAGTGCCTTCTGTGAATACGCTTGAGAGTTGGTATCTATGCTTTTTTGTAAAAGCTATGAAAAAGCTGTATACATCTCTCTCTCTCTCTCTCTCTCTCTCTCTCTCTCTCTCTCTCTCTCTCTCTCTCTCTCTTTCTCTCTCTCTCAACCATGGACAGCACATCACCCCCTTCTTCCACATGCTGAGCTTGAGAAGAAGAAAATTTAAAAGAGGAAACAGGACACTTGATCTCCTAAATGTATGCACACACAATTGAAAAGACATAGTCCCAACAGAAAGACTATCTGAGCAGAGGGACCAAGTTCATGACCTCAAGGAGAGACTGGGGTGAGGGGAAGATAAAGCCACTGATATGAGGGAAAATTCATGTGTAGAATTAGACAGTTCTTTGACAGCCCTCATTTAAAGGGGTACAAGCAGATTCTTCCCTTATGGATTCTCAAAAGGGAAAATGTGATGCTATGGAAGACATAGTGATGGAGGGAATCAATATATGATCCATAAAATAATAAAGGGGGCCTTGCACCCACCTTCAGAGTAGAGGAGAACAAAACAACATATTTGTATTTTTATACAAAGAGGTCGGCACTATAAGCCTAGATGCTGTATGTTATTGTCATTTCAGTCATGCCTGACTTTTCATGATTCCATTTGGCATTATATTGGCAAAGATAACAGAGTGGATTTCCATTTCTTTCTCCAGCTCATTTTTCTAGATGAGGAAACTGAGGCAAACAGGGTTAAGTGACTTGGCCAAGGTCACATAGCTAGTAAGTGTCTGAGGCCAGATTTTGGACAATAAGAAGCTAAGTCACTTCCCTTTTCTTAGTCGTGCTTTTCTACAGGAAAACTGACATAATGATTCCTGCCTTGCTACATTAGCAATACTTTTGTGACATTCACAGTAAGAATGGATGAGAAAGCAATTTGTAAACTCTCAGGCACCGTGAAGAATTATTATAAGAATGATGAACTAATTATCTTGAGGGAAAAAAGCAAACTATACAAAGGAAAATGATGGGCTGTGGGCTTAAGAGATAATAACAATCTCTTGCATCTATAGTTTCTGAAGCACATTCATAACCATTATGTCATTTAATCTTTACAACATCTGCATGGTATAATTAGCCCCATTTCGCAGATGGGGAAGCAGCAGCCCAGAGAGTTCAACTGAATTGCTCAAGGTCACCAAGGAAGGCAATAATAAAGCCAGGATATGATCCCATGAGTCTGGACTCACAGCCAACCCTACTAAAAGACCTCCCCATGGATTGCTTGCCTGTTAGCATGACAACGAGCCTTCTTTAGGTGGTATCAGATTTTTCCTGTGCAGAAGTCATCTCTATCTTAAAACCAGAGGGTGCAATAGCCTACATTGTGAGCAATGCAACACTGAGAGCTCATCACTGTCTCCTAAACTTTGAATGAATAAAAGAAGAGCTGGAAGAAAAGAGAACTAGGCCCTGGGAAGCCTGTTTTTTTTTCTTCCCAGAAACATCAAGGTTTAATAGTGTGAGTGGGAAGAACACTGAAATGGGAGAGAGCATCCCTAAGTTGAAATATCTTCACTTACTAGTTATGTGACCCTGGATAAATTTTTTAACCCCTCTAGATTTTATTTTCCCCAATAATGAAATGGGGTTAATGATTGCCATTCTACCTACATTGCAGGAATTTTATATGAATTGGAGAAAGGGGGCATGCAAGTCACTTTTAAACAGGAAAGTGGGTTACAAGTATAAACTATTGTTATCATTTTTTCATATAAAGACATTGTGCAGGTTAATATTATGGGGAGGTGGTTATGAAGAAGAGGGTAACTCAAAAGATGAAGTAAGCATTGCCCTGAGAGATTAGAGTGTAAGCAGAGAGAAACATGCTTGGATCCTTGAACCCAAACCCTTAGCTTTGCCTTCAAGATAAAAGACAAAAAGGATCTCAAGAAATAAAGGGAAATTCTGACTTTTTTTACTAAGTTGGAAAAGAGAAGATTGTGACAGAGGATAAAAGGAAGAAGGACCCCTAAACGCTTGGTCCCTCTTTCTAAAAAAGAGAGCTATGCATCCTCTAAGGAGAAGGTATTTGTTTGTCCTAAAAATATTGCAGATAGGGCACCACAGGTAACACCTGATGAGAAGTCATTCAGTAGAGGGTATAAAAGGAAGATATAAGATGCTGACTATTATGTCCAGCTGAAAACTACTGGCACATCAATGTGTTTACCTGGTAACAATAGTAGACTCTTGCTTTCCTGGAGCATGTATCCAAGATATGAAATGACTTCTCAAGTCTTGCCAAATCAGTTCATGGCTATGCACTTCTAGTGATTCATGTGGGTGTAAATAATTTGGCAGGAAGTAATTTGATAGGTAAGTATTACAAAATCTTGGACATGGAAATGAAGGCTTCACTGGGACATAAGGCATTTTAATTATTGCTGACAATTGAGTACAAATGATTCTGAAAATAAAATGTGGGATATGGACAGGTACTTAATAAGATAATATCTATGTGAGAATGGCATTGGAATTCTGAACCACTACTTAAGATATAAGCATTGTAGACTCTTGTCTAGGGTTGGAGGACAGCAAACAAGGGCTAATAAAAATAGGTTTATATAGAATCATTTAAATCTAATCAAAAGTACTTTAAGCTGAAAGAGAATAAGATAGAAAACTGTATATACAATGTAGATTTAAAGAATAGATCATTATAGGAAGAAGTATAGCAATAGATATTCCTAAAATTTCCTAGCTAAAAATTCCAAATAGAAGCTGGCAATAAGACCCATAGACTTAATTGACAATGAATAAATATAAAATATATAATTAATAAATGATATGGGGAAGAGATTCTAATGTATGGGTAACATTTGTAGAATGGGACTTGTGACTGGTTGTGATTCTAGAATTTCATTTAATAGACATAAGATAAGCAAAAAAGATGGGGTGGACACAAGCAGCATTAAATGTTAAGAAGGTGCATACATTGAAAGAAATCCAAGAGCTGAAACAAGGGAAGATATTTATAGGAAAGTAATCAGGGCATCTAGATGGTTCAGTGGATAGAGTGCTGGGCCTGGAGTAGAGAAGACTTGAGTTCAAATCTAGCCTAAAGGCTCTTACTAATTGTGTGACTCTGGGTAAACCATTTAACCTCTTTTTTGCCTTAATCCACTGGAGAAGGAAATGGCAAGGAAATTTGCCAAGGAAATCCCATGGACAGTATTGTGATGCTTCAGTCCATGGGGTCATTAAAAGCCAAACATTAAATAACATCAAACAATAACAACAATTGGGTGACAATCAGTAGAAAGAGAAACAAAAGCAAAATTTAACTAGCTTTATACTACAGACACCTGAACAAAAACTGAGATGAATAAGATGCTCAGCTAAGAGATCACAAGTCTGACATAGAGACATAAGATGATGAAAGATTTGAGTGATGTGGATATCTCCAGGACTTCTCACTGTTAAAAGCAGAATGGTTAATGGCTTGTTGGCTTGCACGAATGGCAATTTCATACTTCAAAAAATGAGGGGGAAATGGAGAAACCTATTCTCTCATATCTAATTTTGACCAACAAGGGAGAACTGGTTGTTGAAGAACACCTTTCCATCTTAGACACTGTGATAGAGAAAAAGGAAGAACTAAACGTATTATTACATGCCTTCCAGATTTTAGAAAAATGGATTTCAAAGGGTTCAGAGGAATAGAAATAGTAGGCCTCCTAGCATAAAATTTGACAGCAGAAATAAATTCAGGAAAGTGAGAGTAAAATTGTGAATACATAAAAGAATCAATGTATTTGGGACAAAAAACAGATTATCTTGTACAGTGAAAGTGTGTGTGTGTGTGTGTGTGTGTGCGTGTGTGCGCGAGCGAGTGCGTTCGTGCGAGCTCACTTGCCTAAAGAGATTAAAATGCTTAACAAGGAAGGCATTGACCAACTTAGATTTTAAAAGGCATGCATCAAAGATGGAAGCAAAAATATAAAATGGAAGATGAATACAAAAGTGTAACAAGATCTGATAAGAGTGTCAGGAGAACTGAAGCAGCTGGCAAAAAATGTGCTAAGAACCTTGAGGGTTTTTTTTTAATTAATCTATTTTGATTTTACACTTATCTATTAAAAATACCCTTTTCTCCATTCAGAAACTTTTTCTGAATAATGAAGAATTAGAGAGGACAGATGGAAAAGAAAGACAGATAGGAAGAGAGAAAGAAAAGGAGGAAGGAAACAAGGAAGGAAGGGGAGAGAGGAACAAAGGAAGAAAGGGTGGAAGGAAGGAAGGAAGGAAGGAAAGAAGGAAGGAAGGAAGGAAGGAAGGAAGGAAGGAAGGAAGGAAGGAAGGAAGGAAGGAAAAAGATGAAAAAACAGAAGTTTAGCAAAAATAACAAAAAATTGTGACAGAATATGAAATGTTCTGTACACAAAATACCCCTATGTCTGAAAAGAAGGAGTAAATACCTTTTCTCATTCCTTCTTTTGGTACAAGCTTGATCATTATAATTAAATAGCCTCTAGTTGGTCTTCTCCACCAATTCTTTTCATTTGCATTATTTAAATCATTGTGCATATTGCTGTCTTGATTTGGCTTACTTCTTTGGCATTAGTACATACAAGTCTAATCATACTGCTTTGTATTTTTCACATTCATAGTTTCCTACAGTACGGTAACATTAGCATACTATATTAATGTACCATTACTATACATTGGGGCATTCCCCAATCTCACAAGCATCTTGTTCCTACTTCTTTGAGACTACAAAAATGTTCTACTATAGATTCTTAGATGTGTATGGGGCTTTTCTTCCTGCCTTTTTGACCTCTTTAGGGTTCAGACCTAGCAGTAGCATCTCCAAGTTAAAGGGTATGGACATTTTAGTTACTTTCTTCACACACAAAAAATTTATTTTAAGTCATATGGCGTAAAAGAGAATGATTAAAGAAGGGGTGAGATTCATATTTAGTGTGAATAGAAACATGACAATGAAGAGAAGGTAGAGGTGGAAAAATAGAATAAAATTGACTTAAAGGATAATGAAACCCAAGAAAAAGTAGGATGTTAATTATAAAAGACTTCTAATATAGGTTGGGGAACAGATTCTCAGTGGAGATTAGGCTCAATTTAGAATCAGGGTCAGAGCTCAGTATGAGACCAAAGGCCCAATTGTATATGGGTCTAGGGTTAAGGTCAAGGTGAGGACTCAGTATCTAGTTGGTGTAGGCTAAGTATATAAAACTCCATACTGGGATTGAAAGAATTGGTTGGGGATAGGAAGGGAGCATGATCAATACTTGTAAATATAAACTATTCAATTTTATTTAAAAATTAGCTTAAGGGCTGCAATAGGGCAAGGAACAAAATCTCAATCTCTCTAACTCATAAAGGAGAACTAACAGCAATAGGGAAAAGTTCCTGAAAGCCAGATTTTGTATCAGTATCAGGGAGAAATTCCTATTAATCAGAACTAACCCTACAATGGAAAGGCATGTCTCAAATAATAGTGAGCTCCCTATCAAAAGATGTATTAGAAGAAAGGATAGATGGCCACCAGTCTAGGATGTTAATGAGGTGATTTGCACATCTGGAACTAAATTCTGCTTCCAGATATATGATTATTAATATTTGTAGATAAATCTAGAACAGGGGTGGGGAACCTGTGCTGTCGAGGTCACATGTGGTCTTCTATATCCTTGGGTGAAGTCTTTTGGACCTAGAAGGTCACATGTAGCCTCGAGGCCACAGATTCTCCACCCTTGATGTAGTATAATACCCTTTTTGCATAGGATAGGGACTGTATCAGTTTATTTCATTGGTACGAAGAAATTGCAAAAGAAAATACTCCTTTTACTAGTTCCTTCTCTAAAAATTATAGTTTTAGAGAGTTTCCTCGACCAACAAGAGGTTAAGTAGGGGCAGCTAGGTGGCACAGTGAATAGAGAGCACTGGCCCTGGAGTCAGGAGGACCTGAGTTCAAATCTGATCTCCAACACAACACAAAAATTAGCTGTGTGACCTTGGGCAAGTCACTTAACCCTGATTGCCCTACAAAAAGCAAAAAAAAAAAAAGGTTAAGTGAATTGTCCAGGTTTATATAGCTATATAATTCAGATAAAACCTAGGTTTTCTGGACTCAAGACTGGATCTCTATCCACTATACGATGGAACCTGTTGATCATTTTGACTATGCTAACCAGTATCATACTTAATTCATTTCTTTGTTATAGATTTTCAGAAGGCCACAAGAGGAACAGAGGCAGGAGAGAGGCTGGATGAACCCTTCTAAGCTCTTCTGGCTCATTAAACCCTTCTTCCCACCAACCTCCAGGGTCTAATTGTAATCCCCATCACTATGGGAATGTCATGCCTTAATGACTTCATCATGAAGAGAGCTGACTGCTAATGGGTGTGCGATTTAAGGGATAATGCAAAATCTGTTAACAATTAGATTTTGGATGCTGTTGCCAGCTGGACCAGTAGTTTTCAAATAATATGTTATGGTGCCCCTGTGAGCTATATTTCTTAGACCCACAAGAAGAGAGATTTGATGTCTATCTCCTCTACATCACCTAAGACTAAAAATGAAAAATAATATAAACAGTGTCTTGGACTATAAATGGGGATAACCAAGTTCTGCTGTCCATGTTTTGCCACAATCTAGCTATGTGAACTTGGTCAAATTATGAGTCTTAATTTCTTCATCTTCGTGAAGAGGTGTTTAGAGTGAATGATCTCTAGTTCTCGAACATATGAGTTGATATTGATACTGGTGCTGGTGATAATGATGTAAATAAGAAGAGTTATAATATTCAGAAGTTATAATGGTGATGATGGTATTGAGAATGGTCTAATGATAAGGTCCCTGCACTTTGATTCAGTCCACCTAGTTATACTTCTGATAGTTATCTCCTACTTCCTTTAGCCTTGAACATCATGAAGGCCATTTAGCCAGGAAGACCATAGGATTATAATATCCTAGACAGAGGATCATAGATAAAGAGCATGAAATGACCTTTTTGTCTATCTGGGCTAACCTCTTATTTTACAGATAAGTAAACTGAGGATCAGAGAGGCTAAGCAATCTCTCCAGGGATGCACAAGTAGCAAACATCAGAAACAGGTATTGAATCACATCTCATGAGACTGAAAGCAAGTTCTTTCTACTGTATGATGGCATCTGCCTTCAGCTTTTTGCATTTATAAAACAAGGGGCTTGGACTAGATGGCTTTCAAGGGCTTTCCAAATTCCACATGATTTCTTTGTATGTTTGTGTGTATATGTGCATGTGTGTAGGTATTTGCATATATGAACGTATGTGTGTGTGTATGTGTGTGTTTTCGTGTGCACTGTGGAGATGGTAATTATAGTTTTTGCTGATGATCTCCAAAATCCTGACCATATCTAATTTATTATTTTGTGAACGATCATTCATCTATTCATACAACAAGCATTTATTGACTACTGAGTACAAAACCTGTGTTTGGGACTCTGAAGATTACAGAGATGAATAGGGGTTCTGGTTCTCAAGGAGTTTGTGTCTTGAGGGGAGATAAGAAACCTATTCATATGGCTGTAACAGGCTCTTAATAATAAAAGCCAAAATCTTTGAGCCCCACTGCAAGCCCCAATCTAAACATATACAGCATCCTGAAATTGAGACGTTGCTGTGGTGTTGGGGAGGATTAAGAGAGAAAAAATAAAGAAAAAAAATAAGGAAGAGTTAAGGGTGGGGAAGAAGATATGAGACTGTTATCAGTTTGGCAAAGTGGTATGATTTGAGGAGAATGCAGTACTAATTTAAATCCCAAAATGACTGATGTATTTTACATGGTGCTTTATTAATCAACCTCAGATGGTGCACAATTTGCAAATTTCATGTGGCAGCTATTAAACATTTTCTCCTAAGTAAGTAAATGAAAGGGATTTACTAATTCCAGCAGATACTTCATGAATTGGTAATGGGAGCGAGCTCCTAAACATGGGAGGACATATTAAATCTGCTCAAAATGCAAAACAGTGTTCAGATCTCGGCTAAATTGATTTAATCCCTCCTGCATGTTCTAATTCCCAGAGGATTTGATAAATATTGATATGGGGGACTGAGTGACAGGTATTGTAAGGAGAAAGGCCAAGCTCTAGGGAATGAGGAGGATGCTCATTTCAGCCCTGGAGAATGGACCCATCCAGACAGAGAGATGATGAGCTATTTTCTTGATCGGCTCTTTCATCAGGAGCAGCAAGAGAATGGACTTTCATCTCCAGAAGCTGACTCGTTAAGAGCTTACCATTTACATTTCTGGGATGTGTTTTAGTGACAAAGGATTTTCCGTTCATCCTATCATTTCATCTTCCAGAAAAAGCAAGACGGGGTTTATTATTCCAAGTTATGCAGGTGAGGAAACTGAGATTTCTAGAAGTAAAGAGACATGTCCAAGGCCATGCAATCATAGATCAAAGAGTCTTAGAATAAGAGCTAGAAGAAAATATAGACAACAATGGTAGCCTTCTCATTTTATAGGTTAGTAACTGAGATCAAATGTTGAAAGGTTAAGTGACCTTTCCGGGGTCATAAAACTAGTAAATGCCAATAACAGAATTTGAATTCAGGTCTTTTTTTTTTTTTTAGGGCAATTGGGGTTAAGTAACTTGCCCAAGGTCACACGACTAGGTTTTTGTTTATGTGTGCATTAAGTGTCTGAGGCCAGATCTGAACTCAGGTCCTTCTGAGTCCAGGGCCAGTGCGCTACTCACTGCACCACCTAGCCGCCCTGAGGTCTTTTTAATTTTAAGGCCAATACTCAGCCACTGTGCTATTTAACCACCTTTTTGCTCTCCTTATGAGCATGCCATCTCATTATAGCATGGAAAGGTTCTTAGACTTTCAAAGGCCATGCTTGAGGATTATGAATTCTGAAAGTTCCTGCCAAGCTGGAAAGTTACAGGAGTGATTGACCCACTCTAACTGACTGACTAAATTACTAAATTACTAAGGCAGCTAGATAACACAATGGTTAGATCAATAGACTTGGAGTCAAGCTTCAAATCCAGCCTCAAAAATCTAGGCTGTGTGAATCTGAGAGAGCTAATTAAAATCTCTGCCTCAGTTTCTCCATCTATAAAACAAGGATAATAAGAAAACTTACTTCCCAGGTCAGTGCCAAGTGTATTTGAGCCTCATGCTGTGGGTTGCTGAATGAAGTAAAGAGTGGACAGTCTGGATTTGGGAGAGTAGTATTCCATTTTGGTTTGCACCAGACACATCTTTTCCCCACCAGCAGCTACAGGAGAAATCAATATAGTTTACAAAGTTTGTGGATTTTCATTTTCTGGTTTTTAGAAATGGTTTAAGGTTGTTGTAAGTATAAAATAAGGTAATACTTGTAAAGCACTTTGTGAACCACAAAGAATTACATAAATGCAAGTTATCATTGGCACTGTTATCTTGTTTTGTGGTAGCATTCTGGCCTTTCTCACTTAAAGTCCAACATTCTTTAAACTATGCCACATGATCAGGCACACAGCTAGTATATAGTAGAACCTGGGAAAAAAGTAAAATCTTCTGTTTACAAACACAGTGTTTTTGCCAGTAGGCTATATTATCTCCCTATAAGCTAGATCCACTTCCTGATCATTCCTAGTGTGATGTTCTGGGTTTTATTTCTCAATCACCTTTCTGCTGTGACATTCTATGTTCTATTTCCTAAGGGACCTTTTGTGGTAACATTATTTTATTCCACGTTCTGTCATCTGTTCTTGACTCTAACCTCCATTCCAACTCTGACACTTCATTAAAAGTTCAAAGGTCCCTTTCGACTCAGCACTCTATGGTCACTAATGAGAGATGATGAGTATGGCTCAAGGGGAACAGGATTCCCAATGTGGAGAAGGCAGTAAACAAAGGTGGGATGGGAAAGAAGGCAAATTTAGTTCCTCTGAGAATTTTATACCACTTCAGGCTCGGCCTGGTGAGAAAAACTATGAAGGAATAACAAAGAGCTCATTGCTGAGGTCTCTTTTATTGTCTTTATCATAACACACTTCTAAAATCTGAACACTAAGAGCAGGGAATGGGAGGAAAGGGGCAATCCAGGAGGACTTCCTGTAAGTGTTGCTTTTTTCTATTTGGGTCCTCTTGAGTCTGATATTCAAGGCCTTGCATCCATTTGGCCCTGGGTGACTTCTTCATCTTTATCTTCCACTCCCTTTTGTGCCTTAAACTCCAATCAAAATTGTTTTGACCATGTCATGTTCTTTACTGTCTCCCTGTCTTTTCCCCTTATATAATCATTAGAGATCAAATTAGCATGGTGCCTTTTAAGATGAGCAAAATGCTTGCCTCATAATAACCTTGTGAGGTGAGTCACAAAAGTAGGAAAAGCTCCATTTTAATGAGAAGAAAGCTGAAGCTTGGAGAGTAAATGTAACTTGTTCAAGGTTATGTAGTCTCTATGTAACAAAGCTTAAGATTTGAATCAAAATCCCCTCATATCATGTCCGAGGATCTTTCTACTCCACTACATGACCTTTTTGTATGTGTGTGTGTGTGTGTGTGTGTGTGTGTGTGTGTGTGTGTGTGTGTGAGAGAGAGAGAGAGAGAGAGAGAGAGAGAGAGAGAGAGAGAGAGACATACAGACAGAGACAGAAAGACAGAGAGAGAAACAGAGACAGAGAGAGAGACAGAGATAGAGGGGAACAGAGAGAGACAGAGAGAAAGAGAGAGAGAGAGAGACAGACAGACAGAGACAGAAAGCCAGAGAGAGACAGAGACAGAGAGAGAAACAGAAACAGAGAGAGACAGACAGAGATAGAGAGAAACAGAGAGAGACAGAGAGAGAGAGAGAGAGAGAGAGAGAGAGAGAGAGAGAGAGAGAGAGAGAGAGAAAAGAGAGGGAAGGGGGAGAGATAGAGCAGTGAGAGAGGGGAGAGAGAGAAAAGGGGGAAGAGAGATAAAAAGAAGAGGAAGAGAGAAGGGGGAGTTAGAGAGAGAGTGTGTGTGTATGTTTGTGTGAGAGAGACAGAGAGAGAGAAAGAGAATGAGAAAAGGAAGAAAGGAGAAAGGGAGAGAAAGAGAGGAATAGGGAGAAAAGGGAGAGGGAGATGGAGAGGTTTAGCTCCATCCTTGGTCAGTTTTTGATAATTGAGTGTTGAAATGGGTGTTGAAATGCCCTGACAGGCTCTCAGCAAACATTGCTTGAACCTGATCTTTGCATTGGGCTAGGTTAGTAGTCTAAGCCTTAGACCTAGATCATATTAAGCACTGGACTTAAGCTTAAATAGTAAGTACTTCAGCATATCAGCTCCAAATTGCTCCCCATTTACTGCAAAGTCTGGGGACTCTGAATGTATTTATTTTTCCAACTTTGAAAAGGCCTCTTCACAAAGCTATTTCTGGATTTGCTCTGGATGTCTGTGAGATGGGAGGTTGCACCAGTTGGTCTTTAAGATTCTTTTCCCACTCTAGAATTCTGTGATTATTTACTACTGTGTAAATGAGAGCTCAAAAACCTTCAGGATGATGAGGCTGATGCTGTGTGGATGTTAACGATGATAGTCATTGCCAGCCTTGACATAGCACTTAAGATTGACAAAGTGCTTCATACATGTGATCACATTTGGTTCTTATGTCAACCCTGTGAGATAGCTGTTGTTACTATCCCTGTTTTATGAATGAGAACCCTGAGATAAGTGACTTGCCCAGGGTCACACAGCTAGTAAGGGTCTGTGGCAGAATTTAAACTGAGGTTTTTTTTTTTTACTCCAACACTTGTCCACTGTGCCACTCAGCTATCTCTGTGCCCTCATAATGGGATGTTAGCTATCTCATTTTGACAGGGAAGGGTTACTAGACTCCGGAAGGATATCATTGAGGCGCACAAACTTTAACAGTTTCTACTAAGCTAGAAAGACCCAAAGCTAGACCATACATGTAGACCAAAGACCATCCAAGAATGCATAGAGATCATTCATTCATTGATTCATTCTTTCATTTCTACATTTCTTCAATAATCATTTATGAAATACCTATTATGTACCAGGAGTTTGCTTGATGGTAGAGAAACAAAGAAAAAAAAATACATAGTCTCAGTTCTCAAGGAGTTTATTATATATTTAAGAAAATAGCACGAGAAAATTAAACATAAAATACACCTAAAGTAATTTCTGGGAGGACGCACTAGCAATTTGGTGGGGGAAGGAGCAGCAAAAAGCAGATGAGGTTTCCTGTAGTAAACAGTACTTGCACTAAGACACCACAAAGTCCATAAGGGTTGGCCAACAAGAGATAGTCCTGTCTATAGAAACTCATGGATACTTGCTTCCAAGGAAGGGGAGGGACTGAGAACTACATCAGTAGAAAGAAAGCATACATGAGTGAAATCAAAGACCCCTGAAAGTAAATGCTTGGGACAACAAATGATAATTTCTATATAGCATTTTAACTTACAAATTATGTATACTTCAATGTCATTTGAGCTTCAGTGAGGAGGGTCAAGCAAACACTAATACACAAGATTTGTAAATAAGAAAGCTGAAGCTCAGAGAGAAGTGACTTGCAAATATCACTATGTTATTAAGTATCAGTCACTCTGTGAATCCAGCTCTTCTAACTTCCCACTAAATCCTCTTTCCATTGACTCCATGACCATGACCATGACCATAGCATTATATGTAGCCACATCCTTGGATGATCAGACTATCCCATGCTCTTAGAACTTTGTGGTGTAGTAGTAGTAGTACTAGTAGTAGTCGTCGTCGTCGTCGTCATTTTAGTAGTAGTAGTAGAAGTAGAAGTAGTAGTAGTAGTACTACTACTAGTAGTAGAAGTAGTAGTAGTAATAGTAGTAGTAGTAGTAGTAGTAGTAGAAGTAGTAGTAGTAATAGTAGTAGTAGAAGTAGTAATAGTAATAGTAGTAGCAGTAGTAGTAGCTGTGGTGGTTGTTGTAATAGTAATAATAATATATAATGACTCATGGAAAGTGCTTTGGAGAAGAGAAATTAATCCAAAGCCATTCCCTATATGGAAATCAGATAAAGTTCTCGGGAGTGGATAAAATATGAACTGGGCTTTAAAATAGAAATGGGTAGGGATTTAACAGAGTAGGTTGGGGAGGGGAAAAATGATAGTATTGGGAAAATTGTAAGTAAAGAGGTGAGAGAGTACAAGAGACTCTTGTAAAATCATTTAACATTACTGAGCTAGCTGGAAGTTCAACTCTACCTAGTAGGCAATGGGGAGAAAATGATAGGCTTTGAAAGAGGAGGCATTTAAAAAAAAAGAAAAAAGAAAGAAAAGAAAAGAAAGAGGAGGAGCTGTTCGGTCATTTCAATCATGTTGAACTCTTTGGGACCATATTTAGAATTTCCTTGGCAAAGATACTTGAGTGGTTTGCCATTTCCCTCTCCAGCTCATTTTACAGATGAGGGAACTGAGGCAAAAATGATTAAGTGACTTACCCAGGATTGCACAGTTAGTAAGTGTCTGAGATCAGATCTGAACTCAGGTCTTCTTTATGCCAGGGTCTACACTCTTTACACTGCACCACTTAGCTATCTTTGAAAGAGGTACCATGGCCAGACCTGCTCTACTTGTGTGATTCTTGTTCTTTATTATTTCCCCCCCCCTGCCAACTTGCTGAAGCAGTTGGGCAAGGAAAGAAATACTGCAGAGGCTGGGCTTTTGTTCCTCTAAGATGCTGTCTTGCTCCTTTTATAAAACTTTGTTGGCTGTTACATTTTGCACTGAAAGAAGTCTCTGCCAAACACCATCCAGCCTCATGCATTATTTACCAGTTAATATCACAAAAGTGATATATACAAAAGCGATCTCTCCTTCCTATCCCCCGCCTTCCCTTGTTTGCTTCTGAGACACTGAAAACCCTGCCAACTGCACTTGTATTACATCGGCTGGGTCAATTTCTCCAGCTCTGGCTCCATCTTTCTCACTTACCCATAACTTCCTTGGCTGCACCTGAATTTCATCTGTAGGAGAATAAAGGCATGCTTCACTGATGACCCCTCTAGGAGTGTGAAGAATGCTGAAGCTTGAGGTATCCCTGTCGCCAAATGCATCTAGTTGAAACTATTCAGTCTGGCATTTAAGACCTTTCTTAATCTCACTCCATTCCAATCTTCTCTTCACCCCCAATATATCTCCTCTGTTCCAGTCTGGCTGGTCTGCTCATTTTCCTGCAGGTGTTCCAGTTATTCCCATTTCTTTCATTTAAATTGCTTTCTCTGCCAAGAATGTCTCCCTTTCTTCTCTGTCTATTGAAAAGAGAACTGAACTCAGAGTCACAAGAACTGAGTTCCAATCCCAACTCTCCCACTGCGCAACTTTGGACAAGTCACAAATTCAGTTTCCTCATCGTAAAATGAAGGGTTAGGCTAGATGGTTTCTAATTTCATATTTTGACTTTTACTATATCACAGCTCCTATATCCAATCTGCAAAATTTCATCTTTGCAACATCTCTCAAATATGCCTTCTTCTCTATTGTGACACTGCTACCATTCTGTCTCAAGGTTTTATCACCTCATACCTGGATTATTCCAATGCCTGTTGTTGGGTCTGCCTGCCTCAAGTCTCTCACTCAAATCCAACCTCCATTCAGTCACTAATAGGATTTTCCTGTAATGCAGATCAGACCTTGTCACCACTCTACTCAATAAATTCCAGTGGTTTCCTATCACCTCCAGGATCAATGACAATTTAACAATCCCATTTAGCATTCAAAGCTCTTCATCACCTATCCCCCTCATACTTTCCCAGTCTTCTTACATCTTTCTTCCTACCACATAGTATTTGATCCAGTGACACTGGACTTCATGCTGTTTCATGAACAAAACACTCCATCTCTCAGTTGTGGGCATTTTTCCTGACTGACTCCAATATTTAGAATGTTATTTTTTCCTCCTCTCCATCTACAAAACTTCCCTAGGTTCTTTTAAATCCAAGTAAAATCTCATTTTCTACAGGAAGTCTTCCCCAATCCTTCTTAATTCTAATCCCTTCCCTTTCTTAAATATTTCCTATTCAGCATGTACAGAGTTTGTGCATATTTGTCTCTTTGTTGTCTCTCCCATTAGACTGTAAGCTCCTTGGGGGCAGGGAAAGTCTCTGACCTCTTTTTGAATTCCCAGTGCTTAGAAGATAGTGGGCTCTTAATACATGTTTATTTAATGACTGGTTGGTTCAGTCACTTTCTTCTGAACACCCAAAATTGGTAGTTTCCAAGGCTCCCTACTCACCCCTATTTAGTTCTCTCTGTTCAAACTCTCCTTTAGAGGAAATTGGGCAGAGTGGCTGAGGGTGTTATGGCACAGGTGCTTCTTAGTGAAAAGAGACTTCTAACCACAGGCAGAAGATCAAAGTTCAGTCTCAGCTCTACAATTGAACAGTTTTGTGATCTTGGACAAGGGACTTAGCCTTTTTTAGAAGAAGCTTCTTCATATGCAGAACGGAGATCATAGTTACATTACCTGCCTCCAAGGGTTATGGTAAAGCCAAAAACAAATATGATTAGTGGGTCACTTATAACTTTGACTAAGAGATTGATAAGAATATTGTTCTTTTTGGGGTTTTTTTTGGAGGGGGGAAGGCAAAGTGATTGGTGTTAAGTGACTTGCCCAAGGTCACACAGCTAGTAAGTGTAAAGTATCTGTGGTCAGATTTGAACGCAGGTCCTCCACCGGACTCCAGGGCTGGTGCTCTATTCACTTCACCACCTACCTGCCCCAGACTGATAAGAATATTGAACAGTACAGAATCAAAGACAGATCCCTGGTATTCTCAATTAGACTCTTTCCAGTTTAGGATCAATCAATTAATACTGTCTATTTGGGTCCTATTATTTAACCAACCCTGATTTCAATTAATTATACTATCATCTGGCCAGAATCTTTCATTCAAAGATAGTATGCAAGGATAGTATGAGAGCCTTTGCTAAACATTTTGTTAAACCTAGGAATACTATACTCTGGACATTTTCCCAACCTATTAATATTATTATGCAATCCAAAAAAGGGGGGGGGGAGTTGAATTGTTCTGTTACATTACACTGAATTTTTGTTAGTTTTTAATAATCAGCAGTTCCCTTTCTAAATATCCATAAACAGGAGTGGCTAGGTGGTGCAGTGAATAGAGCAGAGATCCTGGAGTCAGGAGGACCTGAGTTCAAATCTGACCTCAGACACTTAATACTTACTAGCTGTGTGACCTTGGGCAAGTCACTTAACCCCAATTACCCTGCCTTACCCCCTGCAAAAAATAGCTATAAACCACCTTTTTGTTTGTTTCTTTGTTTGTTTTAAAGCAATTGGGGTTAATTAACTTGCTCAAGGTTACAAGGCTAGTCATTATTTATGCGTGGGTGCTCATTTTCTGAGGCTGGATCTGATCTCGGGTCATCCCAACTCCGAGGCCGGCGCTCTTACTCACTGCGCCACCTAGCCGCCCCTTTAGGGCAATTGGGGTTAAGTAATTTGCCCAAGGTTACACGGCTACGTTTTTGTTTGTGTGGATTAAATGTCAGAGGCCGGCTCCGAACTCAGGTCCTTCTGACTCCAGGGCCGGTGCTCTACTCACTGCGCCACCTAGCCGCCCCTAAACCACCTTTTTAATAACATATTTGAGATTGTTATTTGTAATCCCATAGAGTGCAAAAGATTCTGCTAAAATAGTACATCAACTCATTTGTGTGCCTATTAGCAAGTCCAGTTAGTTCTATGGTTCTCAGTTTCCTATTATAAATATAATAATGAATGGATATAATGATGCCTATTCAACTTACCCCTTAGGACTAATGAAGAGATTAATGAGATAAGGGGTGTGCAAGAATTTTGAACAAATAAAAAAGAACCAATACTACACTCATGTCAGATTTTAATAATATTTGTAAAAAGATTTCCTAAAAATAGCTAGAATTTATAATCTGCTTTAAGATTTGAAAAAATGATAAATATTATGTTATATTATCCTCACCATTATTATAGTAAGATACTATTACTTTTCTTATTTTACATATGAGGACACTTAGGCAGGCAGTGATTAAGTGATTTGCCTAGAGTCATATATCTAGTATCTAAAGCAGGATTTGAACTCATCTTCTTGACTCTGGGTCCATAGCTCTATGTATTATGTTTTTATGCTAAGATTCCTTTAAAGTGTGTTCCACCCCCTAACATTGTGTTGAATCAGTTTAGAAAACTTAGATATAAAGAGAATTTTTCAAGGGAACTTCTCTCCAATAAAGCAATAGTTTGTCTAAGGTTCCCAATGACCCGCTATCAGTTATCTTCCACACACATGGCCTTATTGTTGATCTTGAGGAGTATCTGGAGATTCCAGAGAATTACAGGAATTAATCTAGAACACTTTTCTTCTCAGTCCTAGAGCTTTTAACTTCTTCATATTTTCTAAATCTCTTTGATCTCTGAATTCTCACATTGAGAACTAAAACTCCTGATCTCCTTGGGTCCTTAGCCTGCTTCCACTATAAGGGGACACTTGAATCAGGCATGCAATCCCTTTTCTCCATTGTCTTATGTGACCAATAAAAAACCACAGGAGACAGAGTTTCTTGATAATTTATTAATTAGAGCTAGCTATAATCAATAAATTGATGGTCAGTGGTTTCTCTAGGAAACCAAAGACAAAACCATGGAAAGTCTAAAAGTCTTAAATACTTTTGAAACAATGAATGCACCTAACAAGTAAAAATCAATCCTGAGTGGTGGATATTTAATGAAGAGGTAAGCTAGAAGTCTTCAGTTCCTCCGACTAAGAACTTGGCTTGATTATGAGACTCAGCCACCTCCAGCAATCTGGATGGGGAAATCTATCTCCATTCAGTCCACTCTGGTTGATTTTCTCCTTCATGAGCTGGGTCACACTAACCTCTAATGGAGGGTACAAGGGCAGGTGCTTTTCCTCAGGGTAAGAATTCACTCAGACTGAATTGTGTTTATACTCTAAAGGTCAAAGAGCATGTTCTCTGAGGGCTGGGAGTAATCTCAATCAGTCATGTCCTTCAGAGGTGACCTTCCACAGGAACTGAGCCTCAATGTAGAAAGAGAGGAGCAAATAACCAATTTAACCATTGACTATTGATATAATAGTAAAATAACAATCTCTCTCACTTACTATCACCTGTATAAATGAGTGAGTGAATGTTTCCACACTACTCAGATCACAAGACTGATTTCTTGGATTAATTTAGTAAACAAGAAGAGAATATACAATTAGAGTAACAATACCCCTGATTTCAGAGTAGGTGATACTAAAACTTTCTAAGTCTTTCAAAATAAAATTTTAAAAGTCTACCTCAGTTCATTATTCTCTCTAGCCATGACATAGCTGGTTCTCTCATGACACCAAGAGAGAATGATGACTCGTTCCTAAAGAATCCATATGGTGATTTGGAACGTGCCTATAAAAATACTCTGGCTCCCAGATCACTGGTCCAAGCTATAATTCCATGTTCACTCTCAGTAAATTGGAAAACCTTTTGTTTGTTTGAAGGTATTAGCAGCATCCTTACATAATCACCTATCAAACTACCCATATCCCCTCAAAATATAATTAAAGTGCTTCTTATCTCCTAAAAAAATGTAACACTATAAGTGCAAGCTATTCCATTCATCGTGTGACCATAGTCAAATCATTTTCCCTCCCCAGGCTTCAGTTTCCATACTGTAAAAGAAAGAGAAAATCATGGATTTCTTGAGTAGCAAAGTTGAAAAAGACCAAGTTGCTTTACAAGATTCCCCACATATGGTCATCTACCCTTTATTTGAGACTTCCGGTGAAAGGAAATTCACAAGCTCCTAAAGCAGCTCATTCAATTTTTTTTTTTTTTTTGGAGAAGGAGGGTAGGGCAATTGGGGTAAAGTGACTTGCCCAAGGTCACACAGCTAGTTTTGTGTTAAATGTCTGAGGCTGAATTTAAACTCAGGTCCTCCTGACTCCAGGGCCGGTGCTCTATTCACTGTGCCATCTAGCTGCCCCTCAATTTTCAGATAGTTCTATTTATAAAGCTGTTGCTGTTTTGTTTTGTTTGTTTTTGCTTTGTTGGTTGTTGTTGTTGTTGTTATAGTTGTGGTTGTTTTCCCTGATAGAGACCCCACAGTTGCTTCTCTACAACCTCTACCCATTGTTTCCAAAAGTTCTATCTTCTGGGGCTAAGAGAATTAAGTATACTCCTTCCACATCAGTCTTTCAAAAGGAAAACAGACCCTAAAGCATGGGCCAGTATTTTTAGCCTTATAAGTTTCTAGGATTCTATGTCAACCACTCTGTAACTTAGAAATCACTTTCTCTTCTCTGGGCCTAACCTTTCCTCCCTGTAAAAAAAAAAAAAGTTGGGCTAGCTACTACTGCTGCTTCTGCTGCTGCTGCTGATGAAGATGATGATAATGATGATGATGGTGGTGGTGGTGGTGGTGATGATGATGAAGATGTGGTGGCAATGATGATGATATTCGTTGGTACAGAAACAAGCCATATCAACTTGCTAAGATGGATTTTCCACATTTTGGGCTCTAGGGAGCTGAAGCACATGTTGAATAATGGGTTCAATTGACTATTGAGTCATGAATTCAAAAAGGCTGTCAACTTCAAATATATCCCTCTGCCTCATCTGGTCTTGGAAGTTTCTGGTGACTATTCATGGCCTCAGATGAAAAAAGTGGAGTTTCTGCCTTTGGGATATTTGGTCACAAATATTCAGGATTCCAGGGATATTGGTCAATGTTGTTGATATCCCACCATCAATGCCCTAAGGAACAAGCTCCCAGGACTCCAGCCCAGTAGAAGCCTGCACCAGTATTGACCCTTAATATGAACTTGATAGGAATAATGCTGTCTAGGAACTAAGCTAAACTGTAAGCCTAATCCCAATATCTAGGGTAGATTATACTCCCAAGGTGTTGAGCAAAGTGTTTGTACATTTTTTTCTTTTTATATCTATGAAGTGAATACCACTTTGTAAAAAACTAGCTAATATTAGGAGGTTCAATAGAACTGAGATGCTAGTCACTGGACTCTTAAAATGGAGGAGACACAA
Organism: Gymnobelideus leadbeateri; assembly: GCA_011680675.1. Lineage (NCBI taxonomy): Eukaryota > Metazoa > Chordata > Mammalia > Diprotodontia > Petauridae > Gymnobelideus > Gymnobelideus leadbeateri. Next base: position 241,996 of record WOXC01000161.1, on the reverse strand, counting down.
TTGGTGGGAGATAAAACTGATGGCAGAAAAAAGAGGCACCCTCAATTCCCTCAAAGTACCTGAGAATCCCGATGGAGAAATGTACAAGGCCTAGTCCTTACAGAATGAGGTCAGAGTAAATCATGTTATAGTGATCATTTCTATTTACATAGTACTTTTAGGTTGACAAAGTGAATTCCTCCCAACCCCTTTATGAGGTAGGTAATGCACATATCATCGCCTCCCTCACCATTTTATAGGAAAGGAAACTGAGGCCTAGAGAAATGAATTGATGTATGGGACATCACCTAGTTAGTGTCTAAGGCAATACTGGTCTTTTGGACAAGGTGTTTTGGCTTACAGGATCACAGATTTGTTTAGATTTGGAAGAGGATTTCTATGGCATCTAGTGCAACCATTTCATTTTACAGATGGATAGCAGTGGCCCAGAGAATTTAAATGACTTGTCCATGGGCACTGAGCTAACAGTTGGCCAAGCCAAGTTTCAGATCCAATTCTTTGATTCCAAATTCCCTGATCCTCAAGTCCAGAATCTAATAAATGGTCAAGTCAAGATTTAAAATCAGTTTTCTGATTCTAATCCCACTGCCACCCAAGTTTAAATTCTAATAATTGGTCAAAACCAGACTAAAAACAAAGCCCTCTGCAAACAAGTCCCAATCTCTAACATTCCTCCTAATACAAACATTCCAGGATATCAGATTTTATATTTCTTCTGTCTTGGCCATATGTATATAGCAGGTATTCGGGAAATACTATTAAATGGTACTAGTGGTAGAAAACACATGGTTACATATGCATGTGTTCCCAACCATATTTGGGCATCCAATACATTTAGAAAGCCCAGATATGCTTTATTCCCAGGCACTAACAAAAGGAGGAAATTCACATCAGGGGATTAATAGCTTCAAATAAACAAGGTTCTTCTTTCAAATGGCATCTAATCATCTAATTAGCTAAGAACCAAGATGGAGAGTCAACTAATTGTTAACAGATTTTCTATCCCCTCTTCCCCAAATATAAACACACCCACCTTCTCTCTCTAACAGCAGGCAAGGTATAATGACTTAACTGGTAGCTTTTCAGTGGTAATGTCAAAGCCTCTGAAATGAAAGGAATTATAAGGTAGAAAGAGATTTTGATAGGTTCTCACAATTTGAGAGTTGGAAGGGACCTTGGCAGCCTGAAATGAAAGGAATTGTAAAGTGGCAAGAGACTGGTAGGTTCCTTCTCAATTTAAGAGTTGAAAGGGACCTTAGTTCAGCCCATGCCCCCAAATTATCCCCACTACAAGATATTAAAACCCAATCATCCATTGCATGAAGACCACCAGTGTGGAAAAATGCATTGTCTCTGGAGGCTGTTGATTCCTTGGATAACTCCAATTATTAGAACATTTTCCTTCTGCTAGAACTGAATGGCAACTAAGAGTTACTTGTTTCTAGGAGAAGAGTGAGTTGTATACCTATGTGATTTCTCCATTTAACTTCTCTGTAAATCTAGACATCTTGTTTTCCTCAACTTGCTCTTTCTATACTGATTAGAGACTAAATGGACCTGAAGTTATATGCATTTAAAAGAAAAGAGAAGGTTTTATAGCAACTGAGTCAACAGGACTTTGGACCTTCAACATGTAGAATAAGGTTTGCTGTATACAAGACTGAACCTAGTGAATACAAACTTCCTTGCATTCTCCTTGAACTGTAGCACAGGTTACAAGCTGAGCTCTAACCCTGAATTCAGTTTAAACCTAATTTTTGCTGACTGACTGGGACCTATCACTGTTTACAACTGTTTCTCAGACACATGCCCAAGGAGCTACAATGGTATGTTAGAAAGAGAGCAGAAAATCTTGGGTTCAAATTCTATCTATATCCTTATTTGTCCTTAAAAATGTCACTTAATCCCTCTAAAACTCAATTTCCTTATCTGCAAAATATGAGGCTTGGGTAAGATGACTGCTGTGAAACTTCTAGATCTCAATTTGGATCCTATGATAATATGAGAGCAGATCATTTAATGCAACCTACCCACACTATTGGAGACAACTCAAAATTTGTACTTTGCTGAGAGTAGGAGTGAATCCCATCTTTATTAATTAATTCCAAGATTTTTAGTTTATTTGATATCATCATGTTTGGAGAGTGCGTGCACACATGCATGCATGTGTGTGTGTGTGTAAGTTTTTGCCTATAGTCAGTCAATGAACATTGATTTGATTTTGTATGTGACTTTATGTGTATAACTCTATCCCTTTTTATTTCTCTATCTATTATGCGTATATATATATATATATATATATATATATATATATATATATATCTGTGTGTATCTGTGTGTATCTGTGTGTCTGTAAGTGTTTTCAGTTTTCTTTTCAATTCCAATCAATTCAAGAAGCATTCCTTAAGCCCCTACTATGTGCCAAGCAGTATAATAGGTGAGAAGGATATAAAAACACAAATAACAAATTCCGGAGACAGAGGTAAACAAACACACTGTGCAGTGAATAAGAGCACTGGCCTCGGAGTTGGGATGACCCGAGATTGGATCCAGCCTCAGAAAATGAGGACCCACACACAAATAATGACTGGCCATGTAACCTTGAGCAAGTTACTTAACCTCAATTGCTTTATAAAAAAAATAAATGCAAAATATACAAAAAAATCAATATAAGTAAGAGGTGGAGAAAAATTATGGTTTTCTGTGTACAACAACTATATGTTGGTATGTATGTGTATTATGTATATGGATACTTATATAAGTGTCAGTGTGTTTGAGTTTGTGAGGATGTATTAATGTATCTGTATGTGTGTTGGTTTGCACTAAACAGAGCCTGTTACCATCATGTGACTCCAACTAATGCACAATTTGGCCCACAATATGATGCTAATTGCTCTCAACGGTTGCTGACATTTTGTTGTCTTTTTTTTTTCTAAAAGCATTTTTATTTTATTGAAATACAGAAATAGCACAACATATGCTCTGGCCATCTTTGGTGCTAAATGAAGCTTTTGATGGGCCCTTTTGCATTCTCCTTGAAGAATTTGCATGGGAGCTGGCCGACTTATCTCAGAGAAAACTCTGCCTTTTTGCTCATGTCTGTCTTTTGCTTCCCCCCTCCCCCAGGATAGTCTGATTCATTCTCCCACTTCTAGAAAGGCACATTTCCTGAAGACCTATTGGGAGAGAGCCCCCAGGCTCTGTTCCCCCTAAAATTTTGGCTATACTTTTATCTGGGTAGGGAATAGTATTTCAGTTCCATGGGTCCATCTCCATTTGTATATTTTGGACAATTTTGTATTGGGGCATTGAACTAGAAGATGGGCATATTCAGGAAGAGACATTAACAAAATCATGAGGTAAAACAAGTTTGTCTCAACTGCCTCCTCAAACTTCCTCTGAGAAACTCTTCTTACCTTTAACATAAACCCTCCTTTCCCAGAGACTGGGGATAAATAAAAGTGGTAGTAGTCCTTATGATAGCACCCCCAGGAGTTATGTGTGACAGAAGTGGTGGTGGAGATGTACATTGGAAACAGTGCTGGTGCAGGAGACAAGAGATCTGAACTCAAGTAGGGTTTGGGGAGGTGGCATAGAATAATGGAGAAAAAAGAACCTCATTCAGAATTCAGGTTGAAATAATAGCTCTAATACTCATTAGCTGCATGATCATGGGCAAGTCATGACACCTCACCAAGCCTCTATTTTCTCATATGTAAAAGAAGGATAATTTGATTTGCCCTTTTCCCCTCACAGGGTTGTGTCAGGAAGGCACTTTGTAAAAATTAAAGTTTAATATAAATGCCAGCTATCATTATTATTTTGACATTGAAGACTCCTGTGATTCTAAATCACTCTCAATCTCTAGGTTTCTGTTTATCTATTTGTATATGGATCACGGGAAGAGTTTGATCAAGAGATGTCTCTGATCAAATTGGTAAGTTTTCCAAAACAACCCAATAATGGAGTACCAAGTAATTTCCTAAACAACTCAATAACTGGGTGGGAAGGGAGTTAACGAAACAACCTGACAAGAGTATAAACAACCTGAACACTTTTTAAAATGTTGGCTATTGGGGGAAGGATTGGGTAACTGATACGATACCTGATCATCTCACCATGATCTCTGTGACCTTTAAAAAGTCAACTGACCCTTACCTGAGAAATTTAAATTTGGACAAAAATTCAGCTCTAGGAATGAGTTATAGAGAAAAGACTGCCCTTAGGGAAGCTTTGAAGAGTTATTCTTCAACTTAATTCCCTATACATTATATAGAATACAACAAAAAAGAGGGATTTCTATCTCTTCTTTGCCCCTCCCTCCTCTACCATGGCAATAACATCTTATAGATAAAAAACTTAGGGGAAAAAAGAAAAAAAAAACTTAGGAGATGTGCTTAAACAGAGGTCAAGAGGGAACTTGAGGAGCATTGTTTAACGAAACCCAACCTTCTTCAGAGAGAAGGGAGATACATTCCCTAGACAATAGAATCTCGAAATCTAGCTTTCAGAGATAGAGACAGAGAGAACTAGAAAAAGAGAACAAGAGAGAGAAGGAGGAAGTTTAGGAAGAGAGGGATAAAGAAAGACAGAAAAGGAGGGAGAGAGGTAATGAGACAGACAAAGAGAGAGAGTGTGTTATAAAGCATCACAAATACAGAGCATTGTCTCTTGGATAATTCCATGTTCAAGAGTTCCAGCCAATGGATCTTCTAGAGAAAGTTGCTGTTGTTCAGGCATTTCAGTCATATCTGATTCCTTGTGACACCATTTGGGGTCTTCTTGGCAGATATACTGGAGTAGTTTGCCATTTCCTTCTCTAGCACTTTTGACAGATGAGGAACTAAAGCTAACAGGGTTAAGCGACTTGTCCAGGGTCACACAGCTAGTAAGTATCTAAGTCTAGATTTGAACTCAGGAAGATGAGTCTTCCTGACTCCAGGCCTGATACTCGCCCTACTGTGGCACCACTAGAAAGAATAGGATTTCTCATTCATCTTTCTTCTTGAACAATTAAAGACAGTCTGTATGGCTCTGCTAGTCTCTTTCACTTTAAATGTTAAGGAACTAAAAACTTTAGTGGTGCCACAGCAGCTGTAGACAAAGATACGGTCAAGTAATGGAAAAATGTGTTTTGTAGAGAGCTGGCCATGTTCATCTTGCTAATAGGCAGACAGAGAGCTCATCTGGCAGGAACCATTGTTTCCTTTGCAGCATCTTGTTTGGATTACGAAGTAACAGGGAAGCTTACCTAAACCAGAACCAGTGGAGATTAAAGCCAAATTGTGTCCAGCAGAGACCAGTAGATCAGTATCTATCAGAGGTTCTAAGGGCAAGAGCAGCAAAAGCAATCCAAGGATATTACCGGTCCTTTAGTTCTTTCACACTGGAGCTGTAAGTTCCCTTTGATCAGATATACCTCACTTACATATATTCCCTATTCATGTGCATCTTTACTCAACTTGCATATGTATCTTATCTCTTTAGTCATGTTAGGCATATTTGTTGGAGAGTGTTTTCCAGGATTACGAAAGAAATGTTATTTCTTACTATACTATTTCAGCAAATGCCTTTGTTTTGAGTTGATTATGTCTCCTTACTGACTACTGAAAGGTAAATGTATCAGTGGTGGCTCATGACTTACAGATTTATGTGTATAGAACCACAGAGCATTTTAAAACTGTGGCAGCAATACTGACAAGTGCGTGTGTGTGTGTGTGTGTGTGAGAGAGAGAGAGAGAGAGAGAGAGAGAGAGAGAGAGAGAGAGAGAGAGAGAGCTTGGGAGAGGGGCTGTTCCTGAGGTGCTATGTGACTATGAAGGAGTTGGCATTTAATGTCCCTTCTAACTTTAAAATTTTATAATTTTGTGGTGGTCATGCTACTGGAAATGTAAATGGTGGTGTTAATCCCATTCATTGGAAATTTGGCTTGTTTTTAAGCCTTGCTATCTCTATCTTAACCTAAATGGAAGTGTAAGGGCCACTAATGGACCAAATTCCACTGTGATTATCAGGGGAGCTTTGATAAATTCATTTCTGACTTAAATCAATTGGTGTTTTCTTTAGACAATCAGCTGGCCATTGGCTTTTAAAAGGCTCACCATTTTAGTGCTAGACTTAGTGAGGAGCATCCAATAAACTTAACTCACTACAATTCAAAACTCTCCAAGCCAGATGATTTGCCAACCTTAGCCTTGCTTGTAGCTACAATTATAGAAATGCACCATCATTCCCATTTCATTGAACATTCTCAAGAATAGGGCAGTTGATCATTTGTCAGTTGGGTTATACAGAAGATTCTTGTTTAAGTACAGTTTCTACTACTTTATGTCTTAAGTCCCTTCTATCTCTGCCATTCTTGGATTTTTTTTTTATGGCAATCGGGATAGTAACAGTGATGGTAATGGTGTCAGTGACAATGATGGTGATGACACTGCATAAATGCGTGATCCAAAAAAAATTAAGAATACCATTTAGTATACATTTCTGTGCCAAATAACCAAAATATATAAACTAGCTGGTAAAAAAAAACTTTAAGAAATATAGATCTTAAAGAAGAAATGAAAATCATATAGGAACAGGAAGAGGTATTATACCCATCAACCCTATAATCATTTCTACTACTGGAGTTGTATCAAGAATATTTTCACTGAGTTTATGTGTAAAGATAAACTTACATCTTAATACTTTTACTTAACTACAAAAAAAGATGTCCTATTCCCCTGTGCAATAGTCTGTAGAACATTAAATATAACATAGCAATATCGGGAGAGCGACTTATTGAAGGACTATTTCTATCTGAACACTATAAAAATGAGAATAGAATAACAGTAATAATAAATCAGAAGCTTGCCATCTTTCATTAATAGATGACAAATCCCCCTACAACCAATACATATCTCAAAATATCCTTGAAAATTCAACAAATGACCTGTTCTGGAACTACGCTATTATCACAGTCAGAACAACTTTTCAAATTCTCCTAAAAATAACATTGATTCTCAAACATTTAAAAATTCTGTTTTAATTGCTGTCACCATGCCAAATACTCAAAATTTCCAAGTTATATAGGAAGAAAAACTTTCAAAATATAGAAGCCCAGCAGAAGAAATCTACATCATTCAAGGAAAAGATTCACGTCATCCCTGTCACTTTGTCAATTGTTGGAGTTGTTCCAAAAATGCTTTCAGTGATCCTAATAAAGATGAGTTTATATAATTCCTCTGTTCAATTGCTAAAAAAAAGTTATTTTATCCATGTTTGTACTTATCCACATAACACTAAACATGAAAGATATTAACAAGATAGTGACTTGTCCCAGGAGCATTTGTATTTGAATCCCATTGAAAATAATGATATAATACCACTTCCCATTTATATAGGCTTTGTTTTGAAAAGCATTTCTGAAACATTATATATTTTCATCTTTACAAGAACTTTATGAAGTAAGTGCTACCATTATTTCCATTTGATAAATGAGGAAATCAATGTTTAGAAGTTGTGTGTAAAACCAGACTTATGAGTATCTGAGACTGACTTTAAACCCAGTTCTTCTTGACTCCCAGTCCAGTACTCTATGACACATGACATGACATATAACACTCATAAGATATATACCTTTTCCTCCTTCTAAACTCGGCCTCCTCCATTGCTTAGCAGAAACCTCTGCATTCAGTAGATGCTTAATAAATTTATTTCCTCTTATGTTGATGAATGGTAATTTCCTTGATCCTGCATTCTTATGGATGTGATCTTATTAACTCTCTACTATTTAATCAAACCAAGTTCAAATATCTATACTTCCAACTCACAGTGATTGAAAATGTAGTATAAAATCCTTTGTCTTTTGAAACCCTTCACCGATACACCACAAACAAACCCAACTCTGTATCTGGAGAGGTTAGTTTCTGAATGACTTTCCAAGACAGAGAAACTAATTCAGGTCCAAAGAAGGGTCATAAATAAGTCCTGTTTTTAGTGTCCTGTGTTAAGCCAGATTTCTGTCTTCCCACCTCCATCTCCACCAGAGTACTCTTTTCCCTAGGTCAGGCACAACCACAAAACACCTGACTACTGAAAGCCAACATGACTCAATAATTCCTCATCACCAGAAGATGAATCAATGATTTCAACAGCTCTCCCAGTGATAAACTCAACCCTTCAAACCAAGGCTTAATTCCAACTCAGAAGCTGCCTTCAGCCAGTCAGCCCTCCCTCCTTTTCTTCTTATCATTAGAGATTTTTCCATGATATTACATCGAATGAGGGTGCAACAGGAAAAGAAAGGGAAATGGTAACTAGATCAGCACTCAGAGCTGTAAGGGACTTCCAGAAAATTACTCTATGGGATTGGCTGAACAGAGACATTTAATGAGAAACCTATAGCCCTTTAATCCCAATTGAACTCGGAATTCAGAAGGAGAGTTAGAGAATCACTAGACCAAAAATATTTTGTAAGCCAAGTCTTCCCCACACTCATGGTATTATATATGAAGATATGAATGATCTGGGATTTTCATAGAGTGTGGAACTCCTAGTGTGGAAACTTTCAAAGACTATAAACTCATTGAATGCAGAAACCATGGTTTTGGGGTTTGTTTGTTGGTTTTTTTTTTACTTTTTATTCTAAGTACCCAGCAAAATACCTGTAATATAAGCAAATTCACTTTATTTCATCTGTTATGTCTCCTATTTAGTTAGCCCCTTGCAATATGTACATCACAGCCCACCCATACCTACATATGCTGTTGATTCTTATTTGTACCCTTCCATATATTCACTATGGAGAATCCACCTATTAGCACCTACAGGCCTTCTTCATTTTATCTTGGCATCACAATGATTATTGGGTATAGTTAAGTATATTAAGTATAGTTCTTAGGCTCTCCACCCATCATCCCTTATTCTCACCACATGACCAGTCTATCTTCTCTTCCTTGCATATATTTCCCTGATAATATATTTAACCCTTGTTTTTCCTTGATTTTCCTCAATTATGAAACCTTACAAAGAATAGGTGATTAATCAATACTTGTTGAATTAAATTACTGTGGAACTGAACTTTCTCTGCTTCAAATGATATCTATTGTAAATGAATCTTAGGGAGTGATGTACTCTATGGAGGTACATAGAAGTTAATGGACCCGTCTAATGTCCAAAGCTAGTAAGCATCAGAGAAAGTATAAGAAACAAGGTCTTCCTAATTCTAAACCCGGTACTCTTTCCACAACAGTGACATAGAAACATGGACATATGAAACATTAAAACTAGAAGTTACTCCCAGGGTTCTCTTCTTCGATCTTTACCTGAGGAAGAATGGCTTTTCAACATCCTTAACAACTAGTGGCCATTCAGGTTTTACTTGGGCTCCTCCAGGGGTGGAAAATGCACTATTTTTTAAACTATCCCGTTGTGGAATATCTCTAATCAGTAGAAAATTTTTCCTCATATTAAATTGAAATTTCAGTTTCTTTAATTTCCCCATATCTGGTCTTAGGTCTGCTTTACAGGGGAATGTAAAACAGATCTCCTCCTGTCTTTCAGGTGCTTCAAGACACTGATCATGCCTAATTCCTCCCTGTATTGATGAAATGGAATTCCAGAGAGAGCTCAGAGTCACACAATGAACCAGCAATAATGCCAAGACTAGAATCTTGAATCTTAGCCCCATATTTGTTGAACCAAACTACATTATTGCCTGCTCCCCTCAGCCTACATTATTCTGAAGTAAGAAACAAAGATCTGGCTCACCCTCAAAAAATTGGGGGAATTAGACAAGTTTTCTTGCAATATTCCATTGCTTCCTTCTTCATACCCTGTGTTTATTTTGTTGTTGCTGCTGTTGTTGTTATTTTTTCTACTCCATGAAATCCTGCACTTGGACATATCTCCTCTAACTGTGTTCCATGCTCTGAAATTATTTTATCACTATTTAAACTCTAGAAGTGCTCCTATCTCCACTAGAGAAAAAATAATCTGAGAAGTTGATACACCTTAAGGTGTGAATGATTACCAATGCTTTCTTTTTTTTAATCTTACCCCCAAAAGGTACTTGTAATCTAAAGGAGGACACCATATGGCAATAGATTTCCCAAAGACTGAAGGTCTAATGATGGAATTTCAAGGTGTCAGGCTGGTGTAGGAGAGACAAAGTAGAATACTATTTATTACTTATTATATATATGTATATATATGCACATATACATACTAATTATATATAGATATTAATAATACTTATTATTACTACAACTATGAGAAGTACTACAACTACTACAATGAGGACTTGGACTATGATGATGACTGCTATTATTGCTGCTGCTGTCTCTGCTACTACTACCACCACCACCAAAAAAAAAAAAATCACCCATAAAATCAACAAGCACATCACTTCACAGAGTAATAATAAATAATGAAAATAGATATATCCTATTGAATTTAGTGAACCTAAGTAGTATTGATCTTACAGTGAATGGAGCCTATGAAATGAATCCAATCCAAGAATGGAAGCAAAAGACTCTCCATAAATGCCATCTACATGAACTCAACCAAAGATATGTAAACAAAGAAATATTCAAACAATGGTTAAGTAGATTTATTTCTACAAATTGAGCAATTTCTGATAACCCTGCAGGATCAGGTCTTTACTACCAGAAATTTCAATAAATATCATTCTTACAAAGCCCAGACTTATTGAGCAATTCAGATTTTGCAAGTAAATGTTAGAAACAGTACAAAGAATTGTCACAGTTTGCAAAAATTTAGTGCCACTCAGATACCCAGAAAGCTCTGGTCAAGTGTCCAGAATTATACACTATTCTTCATAAACTAAGATGAAAAATCTCTCTCCTGCAAGTCAAATACAAACCTGAAAATATTCTTGAGAATCTAACAAATACATTGTACTGGAGCTGGAACATTATTATAGATAAAACTATTGACTACAATTGCCCAGACATAACCCTGACCTACAAAAATTTAAGAAGCTTTTTAATAGATTTGTCATAGTGAATACTCTTAACCTCTAAATTACATTGAGTGAAAATCTCTCAGAATGTAGAATATTAGCAGAAAACAAAACAAAACAAAACCATGTTGGAACAGGAAGGAATTAAATAACAACTCTCCTGCCCTGTCTATTGCTGTAGATATTCCAAAGATGCCTTTAGTGAAGTTACTGGAGATGAGTATGTATCACAATACTCTTATTTCATGAAATAGTCACCTCATTTCCTCCCCATGCAACAGTTTACCAAATATTAAACATAAAAGTATATAGTAATATATATCAGGAACATTCTGAGCTCCATCAAAAAGAGATGAGAAGAAAGAACTAGCAGCAAGCCAAATCACAAAATGTGTTCTTTTCACTTAGTTTACTAAACAAAGCATCTTCTTCAAAGTCAACTTGTGAAGTATACAGTAAAACTATAACTCCATTTTACTGATGAAGAAACTGAGGCTCGGAGTACAAATTATTTGCACATGGAATATAATGTAATTGGGAAACAAGTTTTAAGAATAAGGATTTATAAGCATCTACTTATGTGCCAAGCAGTATGATCAATGTTGGCAGTTCAAACAAGGCAAAAAATAGTCCCTACCCAATAGGAGCTCATAGTCTAATATAACTATATACAAACACAATATGTATAAGTCAAGTTGGAACCAGTCTCAGAAAAATGGCACTAAGATTAAAGAGAACCTGGAAAGACTTCTTACAGAAGGTAAGCACAAAGATCCCCTAAAAAAATCGAGAAAGAGAAGTGATAATGGCAGTTCTACTATACATTGCAAAGGCCCACAGAAGAAATGGATGGTGAGTTCCTAATGAATATAACATATTGGACCCAAAGTCAAGATGGAATCAATCAATCAATCAGGCATACTTTATTAAGCACTTATGTTCCAGGCACTAGGGATAGATGCAAAGACAAAAATTAAACAGTTCTTCTCAAGTTTACATTCTATCTGAGGAAACAGCACTTCCAGATATAAGAGTAATACAGTCAATATTCAGCTTTCAGGGGGGTAATGTTCCTAGAAAATGGTGGGAAGGTAAAAAAATGAATATTGATACATTGAACCTATGGGAAATATGGGCTTAGGTTCATACCACCATTAAAAACTATAATCTCTCCCTAGAAATCGCTGAAAATAGAGTTTTTGGAACACAATTCATTATAACAAAACATTAATTCTGATAATATGCACTTTTCCTAACACAGTAACCATGAAATAACCTATAAAATGCAGCAGAGAGGAGAGGCAATGCCTGATAGGACAGGAAGGGGCAGGGGCGATTATGTCAGAAGAACCCAGAGTTAAAAAAAAAATGAAAAGGGGCAACCTGCCATTTCTAAACTCCCTTTCACCTCAATGGATGAACTGTTCTCCAGTGACAAGCACATGCCTCAGAATAAGTCCCTGACCCCAATCTGATTTCAGAACTCTTCAAAGGCTGGATATGGCAGGGGCAGGTATCAGAGGCAGTGGCATGGGGGAAGTGGAATTCGCACTTCCCTGTGAGAGCATCTGAAAGATGTTGGGAAAGACCTCCACCTTATTTATTCTCAAACTTAGTCACTGCTCCATTTTTTCCCCTAATCCTGCACCTGAAAAGTTACTTTAGCACTTTTTAAAGAGGAGTCACAAACACTTATATGAATACTTTCTTCCTTTTTCTGGATATAGCCAATGCACAGGGAGTTCTTTACACTAAAATGGTAGGGTGAACAAGACCACTGAAGTACCAAGTAGAATGCCAGCTGCTCCACAGATTTACATGCAACAGTCTTCTCATTTTTTCCTCTTCTGTTCATAGCCACAAATGTGCACTGTTGCCAATGCAAAAGTGAAAATGAATTTACTAATAAATCACCAGAATGTTTGAAATCTCAAAAATTAAAAGTGCAAATGTTGAGGCTTGACTTGTAGAATATATAGACAAAGTAAAATCAAAGTAATTTGACTTAGGCATTGGAAGCAAGTCTTGAAATAGCTGGGGGAGATGGGAATGGGTCTTGTGGATAAGGTAGCTGAGCTTTAAAGCATATTGGGAAGTGAGGAAGGAATGTGGGGTAGTTGGTGCAAAGGTTATGCAATATTGTATGTAAAGTACATGGTAGATTTGAAGTTTCGTGTGTGATCATCTTTTTTATTGTACTGTGTTATGAAAGTGCTTGTTGTTGATGTTTTTTCCCCTGTGAATTGAAAATAAAATAGATCTAAAAAAAGTAAGGAACAGAATGTAGGCTAGATGAGCTGAGAGAGTGTAACTCCACCTCTAACTTGCTGTGTGACAAACTAGGTTACATAACCTTTCTGATCCTTTCTTCTTATATTAACGGAAAGGATTGGAACACTTAGGGGAAACAGCAATAAAGAATCTAATGAGAAGAAATCAGAACATGCCTCTTTCTCCTCAGCATAGAGGTAGAGATGACTAGGGCAGAATTCTGTGTAAATTGCTCAATGTAATCATTGTAGTGGGCATAGGTCTTTTTGTTTGTTTGTTTTTCTTTGTTATAAAGCAGGGTTCAATTTGAATCAAAGGCAGATGGAGGGGAGATGACACCTCTTTAAAATTCAGAAAAAAACTATGATATAAAGATAAAAGGCATCAATAAAACATTAATTTTGAAGTAATGAATGAAAGAGACAAGTTGAGCAAGAGCTTATCTAAGGGTCATTTCAGTCTAATATTTCATGATCTTTTATTTTTGAAGTTGGGAGTTGGGTTCAGACTTTCTGGAGCTCATTGGTAGTAGCACAAAATTTCTATCCTACTTAGACTGTCACAAGAGGATAAATACAGTGCTGTTCAAGCAAGGTGGTTGTTTCTTCTTGGAAAATGGAGTTGAAAGCCTGAAAAGAGGATGATTTGGGACTCAGGGGCCCTAAGAATTTTGAGCATAAAGTATTTCTTCACTTAGCTCCCTGCTCAGTTATCTGAGAAAAGATTCTTAATTAATGTTTCCTGATTTGTTGACTTGATTGTTGAAATCATCTCATCCAGTCTCCTTAATTTATGGCTAGGGCAATGGAGCCCAAAGAGGGAAGAAAATTCTTGCAGTTTAAGCTATGTAGATTTCAGGACTAGAACACAAATGCAGATCTTTTGAAGGTTCGGGGCTCTTTCCGTTATACCCTAAAAATAAATTCACTTGTCTCAATCTCACAAAAATCTATTATTAGCCTACTATTTGAAAGGGTCTGTGCTTGATGTTTAGGTATATAAATATATAAGAAAATTTCCCGAAGAATTAGAACGATGACAAAATGCAGTAGATGACCCCAGGCACTAACTCCCCATCATTAAAGGTTTGGTAAAGGTTTGTGGGGTTTTTTTGGTTTTGTTTTGTTTTTTTTTTGTTATTTTTGTTGTTTTGTTTTGTTTTGTTTTACCAATGATCGGATAACCACTTTGGGGGAATTTGATACAGAGGATTCTTGGTTACATTGGATAAATTGGCCTCTGTGGTCATTTCCAACTCTGATAGTCTATGCCTATGAATGAAAACACAGTGGCTGTTATAACAGGGGAAATAGCTCCTGTAACTATGATGCAAATCAGAATAAGTACAAAAATAGGATTTTATGAGGTACTTGGACTAAGGGACTGAGCTTGAAGGAACGAGTAAATATTTTATGAAGGATGTGGTATTTGGATTAGGTCCATGGAAAGGACTATAGTTCCCAAAAAGATTGGTTAGGTCAACGTAGTGCCCTTGATCTATGGAATTACTCTCCCAACTAAAGCTAAGATTGCTCTTTTGGGTACCCAGAGAAAAGCTCCTACTTACATATTCAAAGTGTAGGTGTATCCCAGAGAAGTGTTAGATAGTGGTATTTAACATGATGGAAATGCTAGTTCAGTTGCTGCAAACATCCTTAAAAGTCTGTGACCCATAGTCTCAGCACACACAGACAGACTCCAGGGGAAACTGGGCTCAAGCTTAGAGCAAATACCACAAAGTTTTTATAACTTCTTTTTGCTGGAGTTCTTAACATATTTCCCTTAGGTATGTTGTAGCTCTTTTGTTGTTGTCTTTATAGAATCTTAAATCTGCATTGTCTGTTCCTGGTTTTTGAAGCAAATGCTTTGATCAGCTTTTCTAAGGATTACTTTTCATGCAATGGGAAGATAGGAAGTCCTACATCCTACAGATCCTTTTGAAGTTCATAAAATCAACCTCCAACAAAGCAGGATGGGGAAGAGATTGAGGCTGAGATAAAGCCCAGGGTTCTATTCTTTCCCTCCAATCATTTCCTTTTCAGGTGCTTACCTGGAATATTCTCTTTTTTCTCTTGCAAAGTATTCCAGATTCCAATGAACTTTATGGTTTTATATAGGCTCCAGAGGGCATGACACAGTCTTCAACCAATCCAAACAGAGCTACCACCCCTTGGGAAGTATTTAAATCTTATTCATTCCAAGGAATGATCTATGTATGTTCTCATCTGATGAATGCATCTGTGCAAGACATCTTATCACTTATTTTAAGAAGACTAAGGTTATCGTCTAGGTTGACTTCCACCTTTATAGTAGAATGGAGCACTAGGTCAAGCCAAGATCAGCATCAATAGACACAAGCTATTGATGCAGTGATTCTTTTATCTCTCATAAATGGAAGGATCCTAGTACTTATCAGAGCTTGCACATAGAATACTGGAAGCATAGAATTCAGAAAATGAAAGACCATAGAGATTATCTAACCTAAATTTTTCATTTAACAGGTGAGGCCCAGTGACTTGTCTAAGGTCTAACAATTAGAAAGACCATATAGAACAAATTCAGACTCAATCTAGAGGCAGCTAGGTAGTATATTAGATAGAGTTCTGGGCCTGGAGTCAGGAGGATTTGAGTTCAAATCTGACTACAGATACTCCCTGGTGACCCTGCAAGAGTTATTTAATATCTGTCTACTTCAGTTTCTTCAAATGTATAAGGAACATAATAACACATTTTCTAATGGTTGTTGTGAGGGTCAAAGCAGATAACATTTATAAAGTGCTTAGTACAGTGTCTGACACATAGTAGGCAATTAATGAATGCCTGAGAAAAAAAAAGAATAACTAGTTCAGAGGGTGTGACAGTTTAATTGCACTTGTCTCAAAGCCCTACAGTACATTATGCATCTGGGCAAGTGACAACAGGTTGGGGAGGAGAGGGAGAGAGAGGCATTGTCAGGCTGGGGGGCAGGCTCAAAATTAGCCCGGCCATTACAGATGGGCAGCATGGAGTGGGGCAAGGCTTAGATGCAGTGAAATAAAAAAGGAAAAATTTGTCTGCATCCTCCTCTTCCCCAGGGATAGATCTGCTGGTGGGTTTTTTCACATTAGTTCCATTAACACCTTCCTCCAAGTTTTACATTCCCAATCTCCCTCCAGACAAAAGCTGCTATTAGCTTCTCCCTGGAGGCTCTAAATCCCTGGTGCTCAGCAAAATTCCCTTCTGATTGAAGCAGCATCGTTCAGGCACTCTGAGCCTTCCTTCAGAGCTCGTCAAAGCCGCTCAAAAGGAAGATTAACAACTGCATCCCATCAGAGGTGGCATTGTAGCTCACTCCCTGCCTAAGCCATACCTAGCAATCCCCAGAAAATCTTAGCCATAGAATCTTAGAATGACGGAATCATAGAATGTTAGAAATTGAGAATCATAGCCATCGTGTGTTAAAACATTTTAGATTCAGAGGATACTCAGAATCAAAGAATCCCCAAACCACAATCATCAAACATTAGAGTGTCACGATTATGATTATATTATTAGAATATTCATACATTGGGGCGGCTAGGTGGTGCAGTGAGTAGAGTGCTGACCCTGGAGTCAGAAGGACCTGAGTTTGGATCCAGCCTCAGAAGGTAACATACACAAACAAAAACCTAGCCGTGTGACCTTGGGCAAGTTACTTAACCCCAAATGCCCTCCAGAAAAAAAAAGAATATTCATACATTAGAATCAAAGACATGGAATCTTAGAACCAGGGTTAGAAAAGGAGGGTGGTAGAATGATAGAGTACTGGAATCTCAGCATCATGCTTACAGAACATCTGAACCTTAAAATCATTCCCTTAGATCCTGATCTATAATCTATATCATTAGATGTGGAATAGGCCTTGGAAGTCATCTAGTCTAACCTCCCACCTAATTCGGAAATCTCTTCTAATATAGTATAATGTGATGCAATATAATGCAATACAGTATAGCACAATATAATACATCACAATACAACACAATACAATACATCCCAGTCTAATGGCCATCAAGGATGCCCATGAATACCTCTTGATATGGAAAACAGCCAGCTACACTCTGGATAGCTCTGAATGTTGGAAAGCTTTTGTTTATGCTGATCTCTGCCTCCCTCTAACACCCATTCACATTCAAGATAGATGGAGATGGATGGAATAACAGAAGAGTTCTAGGAAAAGGACTGACTCAGAGTGCCAAAATTCACGGGGCATTTATACATGTCTGCACTTGTTTTCCTTCCTTAAGTGTAAGTAACTGAGTTTTGCATATGGCAAGGATAATTAATTAAAATGAGAAGCGACAAAATGGCTTCCTTCCTCCTTAACTCAAATGAGTTCCTCTCTGACTTGGTCTAGACCAGTTCAATCTCAGATCAAAGGCTTTGTCATTTTCTGGGGGGGTCTCTACTCATGGAGATTAGTGGCCTGATGTATCTGTTTCTAAGAAATGAAGCCTTGTGTCCCCTGATTCAAGGTCTCAACTTAAGGCCCAGCCTTACCTTCAAATACACTTGATTTGAGGGAATTTGTTTGTTTGTTTGTTTATTCTTGTGCTCTGGGAAACAGAATTACTCATTTGGGCTCTGTGGAATAAAAGGAATGATAAGCAGTGATGGACAATTTATGAAATCTTCAAAACTTTGGGATATTCATTCAACAATGCCAGGCTTCTGAGTTTTAATGGGCCTCTTTGTATATGGCAAACATGTCAATAAATGTATGTATCTGGGTAGTTAGTTTGGGGAGGCTTCTTGGATGAGGTATTGTTGACATTGAGCTGAGTACTATATAAATGTTGCCACTTATACCATCTTGGACAAATCATTTAAACTGAACCTTGTTTATTTATTTATTTATTTATGGTTTTGTTTTTTTTTTGGAAGGCAATTGGGGTTAAGTGACTTGCCCAAAGTCACATGGCTAGTAATTATGTCAAGTGTCTGAGGCCAAATTTGAACTCAGGTCCTCCTGACTCCAGGGTCTGTGCTGTATTCACTTCACCACCTAGCTGCCCCCTTATTTATTTATTTATTTACTTTTATTTATTTATTTGTCTATTTTTGCTAAGCTGAACTTCCTTTATCAGATGATGGGGTTAGACAAGATGACTCAATGATTGGTAGTTATGCTACTTTCTGTGTGTGAAACTTTAAGCACCTTCACCTCTCTAGGCCTTAATTTCCCCCTCTGTCACTTAAGGAAGTGTGGCTGAGTCCCCTTCCAACTCTAAAGTCTGTGATCCCATGAAGGGCATTCCCATCTGTAGTGTTTCAGACATGTTTTACATGCAGGGGATCACAATGCAAAATTCCTTCCTTTAAGGCTTCACAGGAGGCACATCCTACACACCTGGATCAGTAGAACTCATTGGCAGTTCTACCTTAGGCCTGATATTCTGCAAAGAAATCAACCAGGGCCATACTATGTAATACAATGCAATTCAACCCAATCCCATCCCATCCCATCTAATCTGACACTACACAACATTGTACAATACAATACAAGCAACACAAAATAATATAACACAACACGACCATACAACTCAACATAATACAATGTAATGTAGTACAACACAGTACAATGCAGTGCAGTGTGTAATATCATTTAACTTAATAAAACTCAACCCTGCAGTATAGTACAAAATTAGCCCTATTCTGTGAAGAACTAGGGGAACTGCAGAGTTCAAATAAGATATGGTCTATGACAATAGACATAGGGAGAAGGGTAGGAGAAGGGTCAGGGAAGACTTCCTAGTTGGGTTTCAATTTAAAGGATGGATTGGGAACTGGCAAGTGAAGAAGAGAGGATATTTTTTTTTTTTGGTTTATGCAACTTTATTGAAGAAAAATAAATCAATTACTAGCAGAGCTATTAGTTGATCACTCATCCATTGACAACTTGCATCATTTATTCAGTGCTATATTAAACAGTGTATTGGAAGATAGATTAACTAATAGTTCCAAGCCTCCTAACAAAATTTAAATGAAAATTACAAAAAGTTCAAGACCCTATTTTGGAATACAAGGGGTGTTTGACTTCCAATTTCCATTCTCTGTAGAACAAGAACAGGTCATTCCTTTATTGACATGCATAAAATACATCACGTTTTCTGTTCTGCTGATGCTATAAATTCAGTACCAATTCTCCAACCACATCAGTTATGAGCATAAAGTATATCATGAAACCTCAAATCTCTAACAATGGAAGGCTTAAACAAGATGGATGCTGCTACAGTAATGTTGCTTCCTTTGATATGACAATTTCGCATCCATCTCCCTCCCCTTCAGATGGTATCTTCAGCATCTGTTAGAGCAGTGAGGAATGGTTTTAGTCTCATAACCAAGTTAGAGTGAAGACATTGGCCACATAATACACATGCTCCATTTTTTAAAAAAATTCTGAATCTTGGGCAATTGTTCTCTTGTAATTACTTTACAGTTTCTAAAAGCAGTTATTGTCCAAAGCTGGAAGAACTTAAGTCTTCTCAGACGAGCATGTGCATGAATGGAGGGAGGTAAACAAAAAATAAAATTAAAAAAGATGAGGTCTGATAGGGGAGCAGCCGGATAAGAAAATCAAAAAAAGAACAGTAATTTAAAGTTTATTCCAGCTATAATGCAGGTTATTCTGACTTTAAGGTAGCATCACATGGCATACTTCTGAGTCCATTCTCGAGATATTCTGTTGTACTTGTCTCTGTCTGTTTTATAGATCCGTGCAATCTCTGGCACTAAGGGGTCATCTGGGTTTGGATCACATAGCAGTGAACAAATGGATAATAGAACTTTAGAAATAGTTAAAGCAGGAGACCACTGTGATCTTAGAATATCAAGACAAATGCTGCCATTACTGTTAATGTTTGGATGATAAATTCTTGTTGTAAATGCAACCTTAGGTGGTTTGAAGGGGTAGTCTGTAGGGAAATGAATTGTCAGAAAGAATACACCGCCTTGATATGGGCTGTCATTAGGTCCCATAATTGTGGCTTGCCAATGAAACATATCATCCCCAACTGGACCTGCAGTGCTGTGCTGGAGGATCACGGGCCAAATCACTAAGTTCCTTATTAATCCGTTTCAGCGCCATGGTGTGTGCTTCTTTCCGCCTGACTCTGCACTCTCTCGGTGGACTGAAGGGTCCGGCCAAAAACTCCGATTATCCCGGGTGGCGGGGAGGGGTTGGGGGAGGGGATCTCTCTTCTCACACCGGCTCCGCCCGACACAGGCGCAGAGGGGCCGGGGCCTCCCTCAAGCTGCGGCCTCGGCCTCCTCCCCGCGCGGCAGCTGGTGCCTCCCCGGCCCTACGGGGCTCACGCGCACGACCGAAGAGAGGATATTTTAAGAGTAAGGAACAGATCAAGGAAAAATCTTGAGGCAGGATAACAGAGGGTATGCACAGGAGACAGATCATTTTGGCTGGAATGCAGAATTCATGAAGAGAATTAGTATTAGATGAGACTGAAAAGGCAGAGGTAGTCCCATGTTGAAAGCCTTGAATGCCAGGCAAAGAAACGCCCAGTTTGCCAAGGTAATGCTTAGAGGATTATACAAGCTGTCGATGTCATGACCTACCTTTTTAATTTCCACATAAACATGGCCAACAGTATGGCAGCTGCTAGGGAACTCTAGATAATAAGACTTTGATTGCTTTCTAAAGTACCTTGGAGGGCAGTCAGGCTGAGGGAAACAGGAGCAGAAGGTGGGGAAAACATCACAGCATCTCCACTTTCCCAGAGAGACCAAGATTTCTTTCAAGGACTTTCTTGGAATGCCCTTCTCTTTTGAAATGCAAAATGTGCCCTGGGGCATATGGAACTCTCCCAGAAGCAAAGGCCTCAGAATATGCTACTCCACAGAGCTGGCTTTTTTCTGGCAGGCTTTTTTCTGAGTGGGGTCACAATTTTATTTATAGCCCTGCAGAGGCAAGACCATGACCCCAAAAATGACAGGGTTGCCATGAACTTGGACTCCACATATTTTTATTGAGCTCTTTGTTCCTGGCTCAGTAGGAAAATGAAAACATTAGGGGAATTTGTGTCTGATATCAACAAGTACTGAATCCAAAGACCATTGAATCTATCTTCAGATCATCATTTACACACTGATCCTTGTTCAGGTTCTACCCCCCTGCATAGAATGTAAGCTCCTTGAGGTCAGGGCTGTTTTTTATTTTATCTTTGTGTTCCCACCACTTAACATGCGTCGTGGTACACGGAAGATGCTTAACAAATATTTATTGTATTTGGATTACATAGCAGCAAGCTGGAGAACTCCTAAAGCCGGGCAACAAAGAGGGTTGGGAATTTCACATGAAAGAACCGAGGATGTCCAGTTTGGATGAGAAAAGACTTAGGTGAGACTTAGCTGTCTTCCGGTATTTTAAGAGTTATCACATGGAAGAAGTAATTGACTTGGTCAGCTTGACCTCAAAGGGCACAACCACAAACCACAGATTGGCTGTGAAGGCCACAGATTTCAACAGGATATAATAAGGAACTTCCTGACAATGAGAGGTGACCAGAAGAGTAATAGGCTGCCTCAAGAGGCAGTGAGCTCCCTATCTCTGGAGACCTTTAAATGAATGTGGCACAATTGCTTTCTAGGGTTCACAGGATTACAAAAATAGAATTGAAAGGGAGGTCTTAGGCCAATTGTGCTAAATCATTTTTTAAGACCGGGGGTTCAAGGGCTTTTTACAATATCCCATAGGTAGCAAGTTTCAGAGGCAGGATTTTAACCCAGGTCCCATGTCTCAAGTCAATGCTCTTTTTGTTAGCATGTTGTAGATGGAATTCGTATTCAGGTCTAGTTTGAATTACACACTTCATAGCATCCCTTACAACTCTGATTCGAAGTAAAAATGATGCAAATTTAAGCCCAACATGTTGAAATACTTCTTTATGATGAAAGTGGTTACACAAGGAAAATGAGCTTCCATAGCATGTCCACCATGCCTATAATTCTCACCTTCTTTATCTCTACTACCTGACCCCCCCAGCTTCCTTCAAGCCCTAATTTCTATCCCACTTTCTACAAGAAGCCTTTACCATTTTCCTTTAATGCTAACACTTCCCCTCTGTTGATTGTCTCTAATCTATCCACTATATTTTATGTGCATAGTTTGTGTACATTGTCTTCACCAGAATATGAGTTTCTCAAACTGATTTTTTTCATTTCTTTATATCTCCAGAATTTAGCATAATGCCTGGGACATAATGGGCACTTAATAAATGCTTGTTGAAATAAAATAATTCCCCCCATCACTAGACTAATTTAAGCAGAATCCATACAACATTCTCAAGGATGCTGCTTTGGTATAGGTTAGGCTATCTGTTTTTTGAAGTCCTTTCTAGCTCTGAAATCCCATGATCCTGGGAATTAGCATTTAAATTTTCAGTTGTATTTGGGAATACAAGTGTCATTTTCTGGGGAGGGAAGGAGAGTCATCAGGCCACTGTTAATTGGTGGCGTTAGGTGCATAAATAGTGCCTTATTAGCTTCAATGATTTCTAGGCAGCAAGAAGCTTGAGGTAACAAGATATATTCTATGAGAGAATGGATGGGAAGGGACTTTGTATTTTTCAAGGGCAATTATGATCCTTTATCCCATTATTATGGTTCTTTAGGATTTTTAAAGTACCTTTACTCATAACAACCCCTTGGTGTGAGTAGTAAAAGAATTTTATACACCAAAGATGAGAAAACAGAAAAATGACAGTTGTTGGAAGGGCTGTGAGGAACAAGGCATATGAATGAACTGTTGATTGAGCTGTGAATTCACCCAGCCATTTTGGAAAGCAGTTTGGAACTCTATCATAACAGTCATGCAGAAATATTACTTCTAGGTCTACATGCCAAAGAGATCGATGAAAGAATAAAAATACCCACACACATAAAAGTATTTATAGCAGCCCTTTCTGTTGTAGCAAAGGAGTGAAAACAAAGGGTTCCCATCATTTGGGGAATGGCTGAACTAATTATGTTATATGAATGCAATGGAATATTATTGCACAATTAAGGATGCAATTTCTGAGACACCTGTGAAGACTTGTATGAACTGATGAAGAGTAAAATTAGATGATCCAAGAGAACAATTTAGACAGTAACAAAAACACTATAAAGAAAAACAACTTTGAAATACTTTAAAACCCTAAGCAATGCAATGGCCCACCAAGAATCCAAAAGACTGATGTGAAACAGGTTACCCATCTGTTGACAGAAAGCTAATAGTCTCAAGGGGAAGAAAAGAAATACATTTTGGAGCATGGAAAATATATGGATATGTCCTCCTTGACTATGCTTTTTATTTACATGAATTGCGTTTTTCTTCCCTTTTATAATGAGTGACTTGGGGGTGGCAGCTAACTTTAGTGTTGCCAAAAAATAGAAGCAATGAAAGAAAATTGGGTCATCAAAGCATTTTAATACACAGAAGAGAACAGAAGGAATTTCAGAAAGAAATACAGACAAGCAGAATGGCTTGAAAGTAACATGTTGAATTTATTATAAACTTTTTAAAGAGGCAAGCTGTATGTAATAGACTCACAGTTTCACATATAATCCTCTTTCCTGTACTATTTTTGTAAAGAAGTATTATTTTTTTGATTTTCATTTAATTCAGTATTAAAGAATTTAAGAAAGAATTAATGCCCACATTTTGCAAAAGATGGGACTGAAGTTGAGAGATTTTATATGCTTTGCTCAATGTTATAAAACTAGCAAGAGTCAGTCAGGATTGAATCCATTTTTCCAAACTTCAAGTCCAGCACTCTTTCAAAGTGCCAAGCATGTGACGAATTCACATCATCCTTATGATAGAGCTCTGTGTATAATTGTTGATTGATTAATTGATTGATTGATTGGTTCATCCATACAGGTGCCCTGGGATCTACTCTTGGTAGTTTCTCCTCCAGAGACAAAGAATGCCAACATAATGAATCACTGTTCATTTAAAAAAAAAGTACACCCCAGGATACTGCCTAACGTGACGTTATTCTTCTGTAATGAGCTTATAGTGGCTAAGGGGCCTTGAGCTGAAAAGACTCTTCATATCCCGAAACACTTGATGCAATTTCCCCTAGTTTAATGAACAGCTGTTTTTCATTAGCATTGATGGCAGTTCCACAGCTGACCAACTTACACAGCTGGACACATCTGCAGTTATTCTGTACAAATAACAGTCCAGGTGCCTAATTTTCAGGTATCAGGTATAGGGAGAAGAGATGACCACACCATAGAGTCATCAAATGTCTGATCTGGAAAGGACCTTAGAGCATGAAATGTCAGAGCTGGAAATTAGAACAGTGCTTCTCAAACTTTTTGATCTCAGGCCCACATTGTTTTTAAAAAAATAATTAATTAATTAACTTTTAGTTTACAGCATTCAGTTCCACAAGCTTTTGAATTCCAAATTTTCTCCCCCTCCATATTCCTGCCCTACCCCCTCCATGGCAGCATGCAATCCGACAAAGATTCTACAAATACCTTTCACATTAAACATTAGTCAAATTATAAAGAAGAATTCTAACCAACAGAATGAACAATGAGGAAGAAGAAACAAAGCAAAACAAAACACAAAAGAGAGAGAGCAAGTATTTTGCTTCAATATGCATTCAGACTCTGTAAATCTTTCTCTGGAATAGAAATAGAACAGCCTTTTCCATCATGAGTCCTTTGGAGTTGTCTTATAACCTTACATTGCTGAGAGGAGCCCAGTCTATCAAAGTCAGGCCTCATAGATATGATTTGTGTCTCTACTTGTTTATAATGATCTCCTGGTTGTGCTCCTCTCACTCAGTATCAGTTTATACGTCACTCCAGGTTATTATGAAGTCCCTTTGCTACTCATTTCTTATAGCACAATGGTATTCCATTGCATTCATATGCCCAGAATTTGTTTAGGTATTCCCCAACTGATGGGCATTCCCTTAATTTCCAATTCTTTGCCACCACAAATAGAGCTGCTATAAGTATTTTTGCACATACAGGTCCTTTTTCCACTTAAATGATCTCTTTGTGATACCACCCTAGAAGTATTGCTGAGTCAATCAAGCCCACACTCAAACATTTTTTAAAACCTCTCAAATCATGTGGGTTGCATATATCAATATTTATTATACTAGACATTAAAATATCTCAATATTATTAGTGAAATAGTTTTGACCTAACAAACCCCCTTCAAAGGATCTATGGGAACCTCCAAAGGGCTACAAGCCACATTTTAAGAACAACTTCTTTAGAACATAGAAAATTTAACATCAGAACTAGAAATGACCTTAGAATATAGCATATAGAATATATGTCAGAGCTAGAAAGGATTTTCGAGGTTTTTCACCCAATGTCCATCACTTTACAGAAGAGAAAAATCAATACACTCAGAAGCTTAAACCTTTGTTTCCTCCGTCATTTTCTCTCCCCCCTTACACTTGCTGTTGCTGTTCATCCTTCATTCTCAAAGAGGACCAATCACAAAACTGAAGCTCACAAAGGTGAGTTAATTTGCCAAAGGTCACACAGTTTGTAAAGTGACAGAGAAGGGACTAGAACCAAAATCTTCTCACTTCATGTCCAACAAAATGATTTCTGCTATTAGACGATACATCTCAAGAAGCTATTATCAACCTTGCCCATAAGGACTTCTATTTTGGGAGGCAAGACTCAGATACGATAGACACTAAGAAATATTTGCCTGTTTGTATTCAAGGTCTGGTGACTGGCATACAGGGCAAACCACCATCATGAGCATGAAAACATTATCCAGACCTACAGTGCCAGTGACATGCTGACAGGAAGAAACTGGACCTCATCGAGTAAGGAAGATAAAAATGTATAATCTGAGAGTAGTAGGAAGAAAAATTGTTTGGAAGTCAGGTGATTTGGCTTTTCAGAGAAGACAGTGTGTGAACTATAGGTGCCATCATTGCCAGGGAAAATTCTAGAACTGATTTCTAAAGAGACACTTGGTGAATATGTAGGAAAGGTATCAATGATTTCAAAGAACAGGCATGGTTTTGTTTATTGAGGACATCATTCACTGAGATTAAGTCATGCCAAGACAAACCCAATTTCCTTTCTTTGGACAGGCTTACGAAACTAGTAGATGTCAGCAATGGTATACCTTTAGTTTACCTAGATATTAGAAGAAACATTGATAAAGTGCCTATACTCCATTTGTGAAGATGGGGATCTAAAAATTAGACCAGGGATCAGCAAACTCTGGACCAAGAGACAAATATGATCCTGATATTGAATAAGTATCCATATAGTAAATATTGAGCTAAAATGTTTTCATATAAAAAAGTTTTATCATATTAGAAAATGTAAAAATCATACCAAGCTTTCTGACTCTACAAAAACAGGCAGTGAGACAGATTTGTGTAGTTTGCTGAACCCTGGACTTGCCAATACCACAAGCAGAAAATTCCGAATAAGTGAAATAGATAGTTATCAATGGAATATTATTGTACTGAAAGAAACAACAAAGTTGATGGTTTCAGAGGAATTGGCAAAGACATGTATGAACTGGTGCATACTGAGATTGAGTAGATAGAGGAAGAATAGTTGCTAAAATAACAACATTGTTAAAGTTACAGCTTTGAAAGACTTAAAAATTCTGATCAATGTAATATTCAGTCATGATTCCAGTGTATTGATTAGGAAGAATGCTACTTAGCTCTGATAGAGGTAATAAACTCAACATCACAATGAAGCCTATATCCTTGGACATGGAATTAGTTTAGTTTGACTACATACTTTTTACAAGGTTTTGCTTTTCTTTTTCTTTTCATGGTGGAAAGGGAGATGGACAGGAGAAAAATAGTTATTAATTGAAAATACATAATAGTTTAAAAAGTAGCTATTAATAGTTCAGTGTCAAAATGGCAGGGAGTACCCCAGAGATCTATGCTTTGTCCTGTGATGTTCAACATCTTTGTTCATGACTTGGATAAAAACATTGATGTCAGGTTCATCAAATTTTCAGAAGACATAAAGCTGGAAAAGATAACTAACACAGTGTTAAGATTTAAACGAATGTTTATAGTCTAGACAGTATTGGGCTTTTCAAGTCTCCTATTGTATGTGTATGTATGCATGTATGTCATGATTGTATGTATGTACCTACTATATATATGTGTGTATGTATATATATATATATACATTTATGTATGTACATATTTTTCTGGCTTATATTTACCATAAATACATTCTTCAATTACTCTTTTTCCATTCTAGGTGGAAGTAGTGGAATCCCCAGTCTGGGATCTTGATTCATTGGAATCCAGTAGCCCAGGAATCTAGGCTAGGTGCTTCAGCCAGCCCTGTTGCCTATCTCTGAGGAGTAAAAGTCTTGGACAATAAAACAGACTTGATCTTGTTGTCGCTAATAGTATAAAGAATCTATCTTAAACCACAAGCCTAATTCTACCCCATCCCCCAGAGATCTAGATATTAAAGGGGAGATTATAGACTCTTAGGTTTTTTGGGAAAATCTTCATGTTTGGGGTGTGTGTGTGTGTGTGTGTGTGTGTGTGTGTGTGTGTGTGTGTGTGTGTGTGAAGATTATTTGTTAAAAGCTAATCTGATGGCAAGTCCTTAAGTGGAATTGATGTGCTAGTCAGTGGACCGCTAAAATGGAGGAAACAATCAGCAAAGGCCAGAGCCAATGACAGAGAGAATAAAACCTTCCCAAACAACTGATGGTAGTGGAGAACTCTAGAGTATGGGAGAGGAGTGCAAAATGGAATAGACTTGGCCCTCTGACAGTGGTGCCAGAGTTCTACAATATACTTATATGTATTATATAAATGTGTATATACATACATATAAATATTTGTAACACCTTATTACAATAAGTCTTCATTTAAGCCTGGGGGAAATATAATGCCTTCTAAAGTTTACTTGGTTCCCCTCTTTTAACCTTTAAGGAGTTTATTTTAGATACAAAGTTCTGAGTTCAGTTAAAATCACTCTAAGCCCCTAATCAGGAAAATTCCCAATGCTAATATAGAGTTTGGGCACTCTGCCTAACCTTACATTTATATATCTTCCTAGTTAACCCCTGGTCTCTTTGTGGCTGAGGCAAAATCCATTTTACTGGAAACATTTGGGTAATGAAGCAGCAGATTATATTATAGTGTCTATGAATAGACAGACATTGAGATGGGAAGTGGGGAAAGAGCTGTGTTTTCTTGAGACTTTCCTTAGCCTGGGTCCTTCTACTAGAGATGCCTTGAAAGAAAAAATGATTCTCCTCATTATCTCTCTTGTCTGTAAGGGTGCTCCTTTTGCTCCTCAAAGGTGTTCTAAAAATACCATACTTGTTCCAAACTCTTCAATCCAGATACTCAAAATCTCTCAACACTTTCTCCTACCCACCCCAGTGACTCAGTCTCTCACACAATGGCTTTGATTAATTCAAGGAGTTGTACGGCTTCTGTTCACATACAGTTCCATTCATTCAGTCAATAAGTGCTCTCATCTGCTCAAGGTTCCAAAGCCTACATAGGGTAACTTCTACTCCACCCCTATACATAGTTTCCTTATTAAGGAACCCTGTTCTCCTGGGAAATACACAGATGGTGAGGTAGTTCCAAGTTCTTCTAGATCTAAGAGCATTCCAATAGTGGAGACCCAAAATGTCACTTACCAATTACTAGACATAAGTAATTAGAAGCAAGCAGCCAGCTCAGATCACCAGCCATTAATCTTCATAAGCTACTTCCTTTATTAAGAGGAGTTAGAAATTGTGGTTCAGTTCTGTGACATCCAGTTAGTAAAAATAGGGGTTTCTATAAAGAAGACACAATGTCCAGAAACAGAGTGGTCACTATTTAGGCATCCTTTGTCCTGTTCCAATCACTACTGGCATAATGTGTTCTGGAGAATTGCATTCAACTCTGAACAGCACAGTTTAGGAAGGATAGTTACACTGAGAAAGGTACCCAGAAGAGGATAATCCCAATTGTGGGTAAATTAACCTGCTCCTTACAAGTATCAGTTGAAGGAACTGGCAGTGGTCAGCCTGACAAACAGAAGACTTTTAGGGAGAACATAAAAAGCTGAATTAAATCTCTCAAAAAGGAAGGAAGGAAGGAAGGGTAATTGAATATTTTGCCAAGGAGGACTTTCCTACTCTCTCCAGTCTTTCCCTCAAAGGCATAGGTTCTGAATCTGGGATGATGGATGGAAGATGAAGGGAGGTAGATTTTCATTCAATACAGGGGAAACCCCCTAATAACCATAACTGTGCAAAATAACTCGGTGGAGGGGTCTCTGGCCAGGGGTTTTTTGACGGGGATTCCTGTAGAGATTGGACCTGACGGCTTCTGTGGTCCATTCCAACTCTGATATTTTACACTCCTATCATTTTATGAGTTTTCCTCACATGAAATACCTTCACATTAAAAATGAAATCTGTGTTGATATTTTTATGTGTTTTTATTCCACAGTCAGTTCCCAATATACTCTTCCCTCATTGAGCATTCATTTTAACAAAGAAACCAGTTAAGAAAAAACAATGGATATGATCTAATCTAATAACATATGCAACATCCCACCTACAGATTTCCCCACCTCTCTACCAAGAAGAAGGCAGTATATATGTCATCATCTGTTCTCTAGGACTGAGTTTGGTCATAACAATTAATAAGAGTTTCATTGCCTTTTAATTTATATCATTATAGTTATGGTGTACATTCTTCTTACAGCTCTACTTTCATTCCTTTTTATCAGTTCATATAAGTCATCAGTTTAAACATTAATCCCCTTCACATACTCTACAGGCAAACCAGACAGACTTTTTTGCTGCTACTCACACAAGATGCTCCACTTTCTCTCTTTGGACCCTTGTGTGAGATGTCCCCATGCCTGGAATGAACTCCCTCCTCTTCTATGCCTCTTCAAGACCTTAGTTCCTTCCAGGGCTCAGCTCATGCATTATCGTCTACATTTTGCCTTTGCTGACACTCAACATCTTTTGTTCATTTCCCTGTAATTAAAAACAAAACAAAACACATCAGGAATGCTGCTAAGCCATCCAGCTGTGTAGGTGATTCCTTTCCATCTTGTTGCTATGCTTTCTAGAACTCAAGGTCTTGACATCTGTAGTATGGCAGAAGCATATACGTGTATACACCTATACATATATGGATACAGATATATACATACATATATGGGGACATTATAAATATATCTATAGTATATAAAGAGTATATATGTATATGGCATAGATATAACATGTATATATTTCACTATATATGTATATAGGGGGTGTATATGCATATCAATAGAGAGAGAGATACTGTTTTCAAAACCTGTTCCTGTGGTCACCTTTTAAACTGAGGAGGCAGTCCATGTATGTGTGTGTGTATAGTATTGGGGAACTATATACATATATATATATATATATATATATATATGTATGTGTATGTGTGTGTGCATGTGTATATGTATGTGCATGTCTATATGTATGTATATGTGTATATGCACACATATGTGAATGTTTATGTGTGTGCATGTGCATGTATATGTGTATTCATCTCTATGTGTATGTATATGCATATGCATGTGTGTATGCATATGCATATATAAATATACATATACATGCACACAGTTACATGTGTGCATACGTGTACAATACATGTGTGTATGTATGTGTGGTGCATAATGTACATTGTGTACATGCATACACACACAAACTGTCTCCCCATTTTAAAATGTGACCTCTATGGGAAAAAGGTCCTACTTTTTGTATTCTGAGAACTTAAAGCTATATTTGGCACAAAGTAAACACATAATACATACACCCTCCCCCATTCAACTCAGTTTATATTTATCTTACAAATACTTGAATGGACACATATGGTTTCCCTCAATAGACTGTACGCTTCTCAAGGGTAGAAACTTTCATTTTTAATTCTGTATTCCCAGCTCTTAGCATAGTGCTAAGGACTATAGCAGATGTTCAACTGATGAATTATTGATTAATTGATGGAAATTTTCCTATGTTTCTCTGAACACCCTCATATCTTTGCTTTTTCTGATCACTTGTAATTTAGTTCTTACTTGTCAATGTGCCATTGCGTACCAAATAGTAATATTCCTCATTCCTCTCTCTAACCAACAACTGATTAGGCGTTTTATTGCAGAAACAATGAAGGGAATGTGTGTTTTGTGGGAAAGCCAGACCTGTGGCACAGGGATTCAGGGTGATGGGGGCAGGGAGCTCAAAGCAATTTTAGGATTTGTAACTTAGGACAGAGCTGAGCCAATCATATAGTGATTCTCTAGTACAGACTTATCAAATTAAATCATCTATCTATCTGGCAATGGGGCATTCAACTATAGAAAGAAAATCATGAGGTCAAGAGACCTGACTTTTAATCTTGGATCTGTAACTAATTTGTTGCACGGCGTTGGCAATTACTTTCCTTGGACCTCAGTTTCTCCCTAAATAAAATGAAGGCTGATCTCAAATGTCCATTCCTGTGTTGATGTTCTATGTCCCAAGGTCTCCTCCAGTTCCAAACTCCCATGCTTTGTGTTCTGAGTCCCTTTCTACTCTGAGCTTCTATGTTCTATGATCTAAGGTCTCTCCCTGTTGGAGAATTCTATAGTTCTGTGATTTTCTGACCTTCTCTGCTCCCACACAGTCTCTGTCCCCGCCATTCTGATGTTCAGATTGGAATGATGAGTTGTTCTCACAGAATCATGGCCAATTAGGAGAATTCAGCTTCAGAGGTTCCCTGGAGCCTCCCTCCCCCAGCCACAGTGACAGCTCGAAGTTTCACAAGCCATAACCACAGCACGACGCCATGGACTGGTGCCCAAGGTCAGCTCTGCAGTGGCTTTGTTGTGGTTTGAGCAGCAAACAGGCTGACAGAAGCTTGTCGGGATGCTGAGGGGGCCAATCAACTTCAAAAGCAGCTTAGAGAGTATGTCAAATGCAAAATAATGGAGTCAGGATGGCTGATGGCTGTTTGTTCATCCTCTCTTCCTTTCTTCTCTGGTTGTGGGAGGGAATTTTGCCCACTGTGGGAGTGGAAACATTAATAGATCAAATGAGATAAGAGCTGTGGAAATATTTTTCAAAGAATAAGGCACTGTAAAAATGCTTTGTATTATAATTCTCACAATATTCTCCTTTATCTCCATCACCATTATCATTACTATTTTTATTTTAATCACCATAATCCAAATCAACAAACATTTACAAAGCTGCTAATATACATTGTGCAGAGAGTTTGAGTCTAGATGAAAAAATCACATAATCCCTACCCTCAAGGAGCATATCACCTAATACAGGGTGAGACATGTGGATGATTAACTATGATGCTAAGTAGAATCATCATTGTAGCTTGTATTTTCAACACAATTCTTTGAGGTAAGTGGCACACACACACATACACACACAACCCTTTTAACATATTAGGAAACTGACGCTAGAAGAGTTTACGTGTATTGCCTGGCTAGTAAGCACTGTGAGTCTTTATCACAATCACCAACACCATCATCATCATCAACAATCACAACATGGAGTGGCGCAAAGAAGAATTACTTTGGAACTAGGCAGACTGGATTCAAATCTTGCCTCTGAGCATTTTGACATGCGTGCCTATTTCCCCTGCTTAATGTCCCTCTTGTGTAAAATGAGGGGTTGGAATAGAGGGTCTCTGAACTCCCTTCCAACTCTGTGTCCATGATCCTATGATTCCCTTCCCCTTTCTTATAAAACCCAATTGCTAACACTGGTGCCAATGGCTCTGAAGATGGAGAAGCCTAAAAAAATGGAAGTAGTTAACGATAAGTCTTTCATGAGTCACAAGTACAAATTAAGGACCTAGTCTTTGGGCAGACCAATCCCCCACTATACAGGGGGCAGGAAAAGTAGAAAAGAAAGAAATACATCCTTTAATATCATGGTTCTCACAGTCTGAATAAGGAAATAAAATTCACACACAATTAGATAATTACAAATGATAGAGGGCAGTAGAAAGGCACTAGACATATACGTGGAATCACTATACATTCTTTCTGTTCTTCCCTCCTCTACTTACTATGCTTGTAATTTGGACAATTAATTCAGTATCTCTGAGTCTCAATTTGCTCATATGTTGAAAGGGGTGGTGGTAGAGAATGTGTTGGTGAAAGAGTTGGTCTTGGTAGTGAATGTAGTGGTTGGTGATGGTGGCAATGATAATCAAAACAGATGATATTACTCATCATACTTCCTTCTCTTCGAATATTTCCCTTATCACTCTCCTCCAAGTCAACAAAAAATTTTCCACTCAAACTGCACATGGCTCTTTTTATTACCTCTCCAAAGCACTTATTACATAATCTATACTGTGAACTCCTTGAGAACAGGGATAGTGTTTTCTATATGTTCTAAATCTTTCCCAGCATAGTGCTCAATAGATGTTTGTAAGAGGAAGGAAGGAAGGAAGGAAGGAAGGAAGGAAAGAAGGAAGGAAGGAAGGAAGGAAGGAAGGAAGGAAGGAAGGAAGGAAGGAAGGAAGGAAGGAGGGAAGGAAGGAAGGAAGGAAGAAAGGAAGGAAGGAAGAATAGGAGTGAAAACTGTGACAAAGGTGATAATAATTACATTGATAGTGTGAATTGTATTATTAATGACTGTGACAATAATTTTAAAAAGTCTTATTCCCTTAACGAAGTACATATCCACAATCCCACCTTTACCCCTTGTCCTTTTGGAAAAAGACTCCATTCTTTTGAAATGGAAACTGCCAGTTGTTATTTTGTCTGTTTGTTTGTTTGTGGCAATTATTTTCCTGCAGCAGCTACCTCTGGTGTTTCACCATGCAGTGCCCTCAATTACCCTGCAATTTTCCAAGGTTTTTCCTCATTTTTCTTCCTCATGGCCACTGGAAACAAATACACCCCTTTTATCCTGGGCTTACATTCCTCTAAGCACCATTTTTGTCTTCTGACAAGGTTCAGCATCCATCTGAGGATCTATATAGAATTCAACTCTCAGAACTAACTAACTATTCTTCAGGGAAACAGGAGTTTCACTGTAGTCAAGCGAAAGCTTTCTCTCTGCAGTGAGGCATGTACTACCATCTCTGAACTTATTCAAAGTTCCTCATTGTTCTGCCATTGTACTCTCCATCAATGGCTTTTGGCAACAAGTTCCAAGTCCACTTTCCTCACAAGAATTTAAAAGAATATGAATGTATCTACAGTGGGAAGTGAATGAATAAGGTGCTAACAAGGTGATGGGAATGAGAAACAGTGGGATGCCCATGACCTGCTGTGAGAACAAGAATTGTGCTAATACGTTTTCCTTAAAGGTAGTAGATCCTCAGGGTTTCTTAAATGATAAAATATTCTCTCCTCTCCAATGGAGGCTGTTATCTATCCAAGTGGTAATTATAACCAGGCAACTACTTCTGTAAAATATTATCCATGATCTAAGGGATGCTTTGTTTATATGTTTTGGGGTTTTTTTTGCCTTCTATCTATTGGAGGAGGATTCCTTCAGATATGTGAAGGGCTCCCATTAGGAATAGGTCCCTTCTGAGTCTAACATTCAATGCTATGTGTTCTAACACTTCTCCTACCTCTGAGGTTCTATATTCTACATTCCAAGGTCCCTTTAAGCCTAAATATTCCATGCCATTTGTTCTAAGGATTTGTCCTGCTTTCAAAGTCTGTTTTTCTAAAAAAAATTTACACTAAGAGAAAAATGTCCTTCTTTAATTCTGGGTAATTATACTTCATTCATAAGAGGATAATAATTCTTTCATGGTTTACTTTAGAGAGTGCTTATGAAGAAAGTGCTTTGTAAACCATATATCATTTTCAAAATATGTGCTATTGTTATTTGCATTCCAAGCCTAATGGGCAAGGCATGAAGTTATGACTTCACCATTAACTGTCAACATCTCCCATCATTTTAGATATTAATTACTCAGAGTTGGCAAAAGAAAAAAGCAATCACACACTTATAGCTGCACTAGAGGTGTGATTAAGCTGAACTTTGCTTTGTTTTGAGATAAAGGCTCTAACAGGAGAGGGTATTTACTATTACATGGTGGAAGTTGCAGAAAACCAATTAATAGATAAAAATTTTCATTGCTCTATTCCTAGACACATCTATCTGTACTTGATTGAATCAGAATTGTCACTCCTAGGAATATTAAACACCCTCAAGCCTACAGTAGAGAGCTAAGAGGAAAACAGAAACCCAGAGCTAAACAGAAAAGGTCACAGCATGAGAGGGGGGAAAAGAAGATAAAGAGATACATTTTATATGTGTGGTTGAGAGGATAATTCTTCAATAAACAGGGGATAGGGGTTATCAAAAAGTGAAACTAAACAATATCAAATATATATAATTTAGAAATCTTGAACAAACAAAATCAATGCAGCTAGAAAAGAAAGATAAATTATTGATTGTGAAAAGTCTTTGCATCATATATCTCACATGAGTGATATTTGAAATATAAAAGGAACTTACAACAAATGATAATGGTCAAAAACTGAAACTTAACTAAGCATTTTTGGAATCAGGACAAGTGGCGGGGGGCAGGGCAATGGCATTGTCAACTGGACAGTGGCCAGTAGGTGGGATGAAAGACATCTCAACACTGAGGTTTTTGTTGCTTTATTGGGGGGTAAGGTGGGAGAGGATTGACTGCTATTGTACCAGAAGTGTGAGAAGAGAGGATCGGATCTGGCAAGGGAGAAAATGCAGAGAGAGGTTCCCCTAGTACAACATCCCAAGAACAATCATAGGCTTTGGAGGGAGAGGGAAGGGATATGTAGTAATATGGTAATGGGGATTTGAAGATCTTCCCTGGCCGTTGTAGCACCTTGTTTCAAATCTATGATTGTATCAAGTATTAAGATCCAGAACTGTGAATCTTACATTGTGAAGACATTGCTGATGTAACAGGAAGGGGCGGAACAGGGAGGAGCTAATGCCATATATAAGGAAAAGGGCAAGCTAGAGAGCCAGAGAGGGAGAGAACTGCTAGGATCCTGAGAACTGCTATGAATTGAGAACAGAATGGAGAACAGAAGCTATGGTGGCAGAATGGAGAACTGAGAACTGAGAAGAGCCGAGAAGAGAACTGAGAAGAACTGAGAAATAAGAAGGGAGGAGAACTGGGAGGAAGCATGGCTGTGGTGCTGGTACTTTGTCTGTCTCTTTTGATGTTATTTTGTCAGATTTGTCTGTTGATAGAGGATACTGCTATTGTTACAGAAGCCCTGGGGCCTTACTGCTGGTTCAGAAGCCATAAAAGAGGATTTTCTTGTTTTATATATACAGAAATCCTGGAGGAGGGTCTTACTGATGTTTTCAGAGGACCTGGCACTATACTGATGATTTGTGTTGCTTCCTCAGACCTTGTTGTTGAGTCTATGTTGATTTCACAGGCAGAAAGTGAATTGATGAGGATGCTGGTGATGTATATAAATATTAGTGTGGCTTTCTTAAGCCTTGTCTTCCCAGGAACAGAAACTGTGAAGGACTTGAGGTGGACTAGACACTGTGAGCTTCAATATGGAACAGAAACTGCATGAGGAGCTGGACAAGGAACTGAGAGCTGCCTGCCTTTGAATTTAGGTGACAGTTGGATAGATTTGAGCAGAAGCTGGGACCATGGAAGAGGAACCAGAGAAGGTGAGAGCCTGCCTTAAGTCAAGATGAAAAGACCTTTTCCTTGGGTATTTAATGTAAACTGAGAAGATCATGATTTACTGTGGTGTATGGGTAGAGAATTTTGATCTTTACATTTAGATTATTGAATTAAGGACTTCTCCAATTAAGAAGAAAGAAGATTTTTTGATTGAAGAGATTAAGAAAATGTGACCTAGGGGTGGAGAACTTTGACCTTTGTACTTTATGTCCATTAAGGAGACAAGCCTCCTTAAGGATGATTGAATTATGGACTTACTTAATGACTGAGTTACTAAATGAATGTTCTTTGTTTAAAACTATGTGGCCACTTTGATTAAAACTATGTGGCCATTTTAGTGACAAGTTGTTATATCATAACATTGTAAATTCTGTACTTTGATTTCTATGAATGTTTTGTCTAAGTTTATTACTGAATAAATAGAGAATTCACTATACTATGTAATCAGAACCTTAAAGCTGTTCACAACAGCAGTCCTCTGGAAAGCTGCTCATGCTTGCCTTTACCAGTAGCAAACAGTTTAGAAATTATGGGAAAGAAGGCTCAAGAATGTTCTATGTGTATCCCCTAAATAGCCCATACTCCAGAGGGGAGAAGTATGACCCAAAATGAGCCTGTTGCCAAAAGAGGGAATAGGTAAAGGAGAAGCTAGAGCAAGAGAGCTATGTACCCTAATGTGCTATTAGCACCTTCTACATTCCTTCCCCTTGAGCAAAGCCTAGTGTTTCCACACTAATTATGTCTCTTATTTATCCAATAAGAAATGACTTTTAAGAGTCATTTCTTATTGGATAAATGGTTAAATAATCTGAACAAAATGGAAAATGTAAAGTATCAACTCCTCATTAAAAATGTTCCAAATCCTCCATTGGTTAGTTGTTATCTTTCATGATTGAAGAGAACCAAAATAACATCACTTTGTTGGGGTGAAGCTACAATGTGTCTGACTATGACTGATCAGACAAATACAAGCTCAGAAGGTTTTACCATAGGTCTGGTAGAAATAGTTCATATGGACTTCTGGAGTGGGTATGTTTCTAAATTTGTACATCTCATGGTTCTTTTAAGCTATTCCAATTCTGCTTTGCTCATAAAGAATAGTGCCTTCTTTAATGCAGGCACACCATGAAGGATGGTTCTTTGCCAATGTCTCCCATGCCTCACAATTCATTCCAAAGTTCTTCAGAGGAACCTCAAGAATATTTTTGTATCATTTCTTCTGACCTCCATGTGATCTTGCCTTGTTTTAGTTCTCCATAAAAGTCTTTTAGACAAACAGACATTCAAACAGTATGGTCAGCCCACTGGAGCTGCACTCTCTGCAGTAGAGTTTGAATTCTTGGTAGTTCAGCTTAAGAAAGGACCTCATTGTCCAGAACTTTATGTTCCCAGCTGATTTTCAGAATCTTCCTAGGACAATTGAAATGGAAGCAGTTCAGTTTTCTTTGCATGGTCAGGGTGATTTTTTTTTGTACCAGCACATATATTGGATTTACATAAGGCAGAGTTCCATAAAATGTTGAATCTCTCTTCTAGAGTCATCAAAGTCAAGACAACTGGTGATGGCTTGGGAAGCAATGAATGACCTTGGTCTCTTGGATGTCTAACCAAGTTCTGAGTGTTCCACAACATCTGTTTCCACTGTCTTCATAGCCCACTAGAAAAAATTGTTCACATCTGCCTATTCCTTTTGTGAAGTCTTTACATGCTTGGGATAGACAACCTTCTCACTCAACAATGGGTTTGAATACCCTTGGTTATCCTCAACATAGTTTATTCTACCAAAAGGGTTTACCAAGGTGTGGCTCCCACTCATTCTACAGCTTCTTCTAGTTACCCAATAACAGTTGGGTAGCAGGTGGACAGGCCTGGAAAAGGACTCTGCAGCTCTCACAACAGAGGTAATAGTCTTCCCACAATACCCATACATCTCTCCAAATCCTTAATAATATTATTATTCCAAATCCTTAATAATAAGAGAAAAACAAACATTTCTCAGGTTTTACTTCATACCCCCAAAGCTGGCAAAGTTGATAAAGTAAGAAATAAGCTATCTAAATGGAGCCCTAGGAAGACAAAGCTATGAAATAAACTTTCAAGAAAACAACTTGGAATTATGTGAGAAAATTTACTGAAATATGGATACTTTTTTATTGAGAATCTCACTGTTGGACATATCAGCCAAATGGGTAAAAAACAGAAAGTCCCCATATATTAAAAGATCCCATACATTTACAACTACAATTTGAGGTTAGAAAAAAGGACTTGTACACATAGTAGTTACCCTTCTGATCAAATTGTGATATATGAATTAATACAATGTTTATTTTGGTATAAACATAATGAATATGAGGAATTCAGAAGAAAAACGCTTCAGGGAAAGGCTTGAACTAATTCAGAAAAAAAAGATTACATAACCAGGAGAAAGATATCCACACATATGTAATGTAAATAAAAAGAACATTAAAAGGCAGCTTGCACTTAGATTATTTGGAATGACCAAATTTGGTTACAGATAACATGTAATACAACATATTTCCTTCATCTCAGTCAAAAGATGGGTGACTATAGGGTTGGGTGGAGAATATGCTGTCAGACATCATTGTTTTGTTGGCTGGTATCAACTAGGTCTTTTCCTTTGTTACAAGTTCAGTGGATAGAGTGCTAGAACTGGAGTCAGGAGGACCTGACTCGTATCCAGTTTCAGAAACTTCCTAGCTATATGACCCTATGCAAGTTACTTCATTGCTTCCTGCTTCAGCATTCTCAAGTGCAAAATGGAGATATCCATAGCATCTACTTCTTAGGGTTATTGTGAGGATAAAATAAGATTTGTAAAGTTCTTATCACGTTGCTTGGCACATAGTAAGTGATGAATTAATAGTTATATTAACATTCTGAAGATTGAAGTCCTTTGTCAAGCTAAACTGACAAGCATTAAAACTCTGTTAGGGGAAACCACAACTTCAATGGGCTGGTCATGTTGTTTGAATGCCAATTATATGTTTGCTTAAAAGGCTATTTTATAGGGAACTCACACAAAGGAAGCTTACATGAAGTCAGAAGAAGTGACGCAAGGACACTCTCAAGGTCTCTCTGAAGACCTTTGCAATCAATTATGAGATATAGGAGATATCAGAATGGTGTGCCCACATTATAGAGGTTGCTGTTCTCTATGAATGAAGCAGAGTCTCAGTAGCTCAAAAGAAACATGAAATGTGCAAATTTAGAAACATCTCCACTCCAAATATTTATATGTACTATCTGTGTCCAACCTGTGATAGAACCTTCTAAGCTCATATTGATCTGATCAGTCACAGTTGGACACATTGTACTTTGACCATAACATGATAATGTCATTTTGTTCCTCTTCCAGAAGACAACCAACCAAAAAGAAACGGTTCAAAAAGAGGGAGGGGCAGAACTTTGTACATCATATAATACAGGGGTAATGCCCTCTACACCAACTTTTCTTAATCTAGGGCCTTTGAATAGATTTCAGGGCATCTGTGAACTTGGATGTAGAAAAAAATCCTGTCAATGTCAATATCATTGGTTTCCTGGTAATCTTATACATTTAATTTTATGAACGTTAAAACATTATTACTAAGACGTCCTACACCAGATCATTGTCACACCTGCTATTTAACATCTGATTCATTTCTGCTATAGGTGTTAACCACACAAAGATTTTTGGGTTTAGTTCATGAC
This sequence comes from Gymnobelideus leadbeateri, assembly GCA_011680675.1. Taxonomy (NCBI): domain Eukaryota; kingdom Metazoa; phylum Chordata; class Mammalia; order Diprotodontia; family Petauridae; genus Gymnobelideus; species Gymnobelideus leadbeateri. The sequence goes on along the minus strand of WOXC01000161.1, from coordinate 201,373 downwards.
TCATGTTAGGACTTAGTCTATGGCTGAGATCAGGGCTCAGTCTGTAATACAGAAGAGTTTTGACTTAGAAGACCTCCAGATGCAGCAAGAGAATTGCCAAGGATCTCTGACTTCTGAGGACCCCACTGAAAGCATCTTCAAGACCATATAATTTAAAAATTATTGGCTCTGAGCTGGGATATGCCATGTCTCTCCTAGGTTTCTTCAGGTATCACTGTTCCCTTTCAAATCCCCACCATTATTCACATTTTTTTGGTGGGGGGGAAACAAAACAAAAAAAGTTCACATTTGTTGGCTATGTGGTCATCTCCTGGAACCTAATCTAAGTTGACAGTTTCTTTGGAGAGAAATCCTAAAGCAGAAATCCACAATTTTCCATGAAATATGTTTCAGAAAGATACCTGCTGAGCTTGTCTAGAGTCAGATATCTTTCCTTGGTATGCTAGAAAGAAGACTAGGCTCCAAGTCTGCACAGAGCCCTGGGTTCTATTCCTGACTCAGCTGTCTCTGCCGCAGGTCACTTACTTACCATGTTGTCTTGAGCAAGACATTGTTCTTATCCATTTTTAAGTTTTCTCTTGTCTAAAAACATGACAATACACTCTACTGGGGTGGAAGGAAGGGCAAGAAGATCAAATTATAAAGTTCTAGGGTTCTCAAAGTGTGACCTGGGAACCTCTGTGGCCTGTGATTGAGAGATCCTTTCAAGTGTCTATGAAGTGAAAAGTACTTTCATAATAATGCTAAAACCATTTAATTGCTAATGTGGTAAATATTGAAAGATAAAGCCTATGTAAACATTTTTTAGAGTGTAGAGGACTCCTGGGACAAAATAAGTTTCAGAACCACTGATATACATAAAAAACATAATGGATAGAAGACCAGTGGAGAAGGTAGTAAGATCTGGATTTGAGTCTTCCATCTCACACAAGTTGTGTAGCCCTGAGAAAATTATTTAACTTTTTAGAGTCCCAAGTAACTGTCAGACTGTAAGTTACAGAAGAGTTACTGAGATGTTTTAGTGAATGGAATTCCCTATACTAATTAAATCACAGTTCCAGAAACCCAGTGTCCTCAAATTAACACATCCTCATGGTGTTTGTTTCACAATGGCCCTGTGATGTAGGTAATGCAAATGCTGATATGTTTTATAAAGATAGAGAGGCAGAAACAGAGACAGAAAGAACATTTATTAAGAACTTATTATGTGCCAGGCATGTGAGAAAAGCCCAGTGTACAAATGAAAGCAAGACAATTCCTGCCTTCAAAGAAGCTTACATTCTAACAGGGGAAATCATTTAATCAATAAGCATTTATTAAGTACCTATTATGGGCCAGGCACTAGGGATAAAAAAGGGCAAAGGACAGTCACAGCTGTTAAGGAGTTCACAGTCTAATGGGAGAATCATGAAAACAACTATGCACAAACAAGCTATACACAAGATCAATAGGAAATCAACAGAGAGAAGGCACTGGAATTAAGAAGGATTCGGAAAGGCTGCTTGTAGAAGGTGACATTTTAGCTAGGAATAACTGAAATCAGGGAAGTTGAGAGGTAGAAATAAGGAGGCAGAGCCTTTCAGGAATGGGGGAATGGCCAAAGAACCTGCTTGGAGCTGAGAGACAGTGTCTTGGTTGAGGAACATCTAAGAGGCCAATTTCACTGGATTGAAGGGTACATGGGGGAAGGAGGAGGGTGTAGGTTGCAAGAAGACTAAAAATGGGAGGGAGGGGAAGAAATGGTTAAGTTATGAATGACTTTGAATGCCAAATAATGGATTTTATATTTGATCTTACAGGTAATAAGGAGCCACTGGAGTTTTTTTTTGTTTTGTTTTGTTTTGTTTTAAGTGTGGGGCAGGGTGAGGTATGTGATATTATCAGACCTTCTATTTAGAAAAATTACTTTCCTGACTGAATGAAGGGTGGATTGGAATGGAGAGAGACTTGTGGCAGAAAGACTTTCCATCAGATTACTGCAATAGTCCATGTGTGAGGAGATGCATCAGGGTGGTGGCATCATGAGAGGAGAAAAGGGGGCATGCTTGAGAAATGTCAAAATATAAAATCAACAGAATTTGGCAACAGGTTGGTTATAGGCTATGGAAAGCAAAGAGTGGAAGATAACACCTAGGTTATGAGACTGGAGGACAAGGAGCATGGTATCCTCCACAGTAATGAGGCATTTTGGCAAGATAGGCAGTTTGAAGGTAAACACAATGAGTTCCATTGTGGACATATCGAGTAAGATATTTATGGAATATCTAATTCAAGATGTCCAATAGGGAGCTGAAGATGAGAGAATGAAAGACAACAGAGAAGTTAAGGCTGAATGAGTAGATCTGAGTATCATTAGCAGAAAGATGAGAAGGGGAGTGTGTGGACACCTAGAAGGGGACAAGGAGCAGAGAGGTAAGAATATAGTCTTCTGGGGCAAAATCAGGCAAAAGCTCAAGATATCTGACATGTATATTGCATAGGCATTAGGGTTTGCAAAGTGCTTTATATCTATTACCTCATTTGAAGTTCTCCATGACTCTGGGACGTAGGTACTACAGGTATCATTATCTCAAGGTGGCACATGTGGTATAGCCCAGTATTGTGGCAGGAGAGCTCACTTAAGAACCAAGAAGGCATAGATTCCTTCTGACGATTTCTGTCTATGGAACTCTGTGCAAATCACTTCAACTTCAGTGCTCTAAATAACTGTCTGAAACAATGACCTTCAGAGAAGGTGTTGATCTGCCTTAGTAGAAGAAATTGTCCTATCAAGTAGTGTTCTATGCTAGTAAAGTAAGAGGCCATACCTATATCCTTATTATCCACATGGGGAAAATAACGGTTAAACTGGTTAAGAGACTTGTCCAAGGTTACAAAGCTAGTGAATAAAATAGTTGGCTCTGGATTTGAACTTGTACCCACATATTACAGATAAAGAACTGTTGCTATTGAATGAGGCTACCTTGTTAAGCACTTTGGAAATAATTAGGCCCTATGCAAATATTAGAGATGAGGAAGGAAGAAAGGATGGCATGTGTCAGCATGGATCTTCAGAAACTATGGTGGGTCAGAATTACTAGCTAACTAGTTTATCATCCTTAAAATTTTATTCCTGAATATTTAATTCTACATGGTCTGCTCATTTCAATTTACTTCTGTTCATACAAGACTTTTTAAGTTTCTTTGAAACCATCCACTTCATATTTCTTACAGTACAATAATATTCATATTCATATACCATAACTTGCTCAACAGGTCTTCAGTTAATGAGGATCCCTTCAGTTTCCAAATCTTTGGCCCCACAAAAAGAGCTATTGTAAATATTTTTGTACATATGGGTCCTTTTCCTTTTTCTAAAAAAAGTTCTTTGGGGAACAGGCCTAGTAGTAATATTGCTGGATCAAAGGCTATGGATAGTTTAATATCTTCTTTGAGTACTATTACGATTTGTTTTCCAGAATGATTGTACTAGTTCACAGCTCCACCAACAGTGTATTAGAGTACCTATTTTACCACATTGTCTCCAACATTTGTCATTTTCCTTTTTTGTCATCTTAGTCAAGATTCATATAATTATTTATAAATGTGAGAAAACTGATATACTTACAATCATAGACATTCAGAATTTAAGGAACTACAGAGACTAAAGATTTCTCCATTTTCATGTTTATGGATAGGGAAACTGAGGCTAAGTGAGGAGAAAAGTAGTAGTTTGAAAACACAGCTAATCAGTGTCAGATGTAAGCCTAGAAGCCTGAGGGTAAAATATAAACCTTCAAGTAAATGAACTAATTAAGTACCTACTAGGTGTCAAGCACTATGCTGGGAACTGGTACAATGAAAACAAACAAACAAAAAAGTAAAACTGTCCTTGCCCTCACAGAATATGTAATATGTTGTGAAGGGAGCAACATTTATGCCTCAAAATTAAAAAAAAAAATTGCAGTTATTTTGAAGATGGCAGAGTAGAAACAGGACTTCTACACTTCCATCTCCAAAAAATGATTCTAAAAAAAAAAACTTTAGAGCTACAGAACCTACAAAGTGACAGAGAGAAACAAATCTCCAACTAAAAGAAGCCTGAAAGGCTGTCAGGAAGGGTCCATCATAGCAGGCTAGGAGTGGAGGACAGGCTCCACTAAGCCATGGTTTTAGCCCCAGGGTGGCCCCCATCATGAATAGCAGCTCGAACAAAATTCATGAGAGTAAATCACCAGCACCCATAGCAATTTCCAGACTTCTAAATCCACAAATACCAAAGACAAAGCAAAAGGTCAGTGTTGCACTGTATTGGGATTAGGGGGACCATGGTCTGGCTGCTGCTTTCTAAGTGAGAAGCAGAGGAAGTGTGGTGGCTGCGGCCACTGCTGTGTGGTTGCTTCTGGTGCTCCTGACCTGTACATTATAGGGGGACCAAGTGACCATTCAAAGAGTAATTGCTTTTTCTTTGACCAGTTTGGATCCAGATCATGGTATTGTCTGCTTTCCTGGGGTGTGTGACCAGTGAGCCAGAGTGTGTGGGGGCTGTAGAGAAGGCACTGATCTAATAGCTCTAGCAGCTGCAAAAACCCAGTGATTTGGGACATAGCTCTCTCCATTATGGAAGCAAAGTTCTACTGTGGCAAAGAACTCAAAAGTAAAATAATTGGCTGCAATTATGAGCAAGCAATGGAAGCACAAACAGACAATAGAATCCTTTTTGGGGTACAGAAAGGATCAAGGCATGGAGTGGGAGGAAGACAGTGAAGTCAGAACTCCTGCATCAAAAGCCTCCAAGAAAAATATGAACTGCTCACAGGCCATGGAGGAGCTCAAAAAGGCTTTTGAAAATCAAGTAAGAGAAGAGGAGAAAAAATTAGGAAGAGAAATGAGAATGATGCAAGAAAATCATGAAAAGCAAATCAACAGCCTGCTAAAGCAGACCCAAAAATACACTGAAGAAAATAACATCTTGAAAATAGACCAACCCAGATGGCAAAAGAGGCCCAAAAAGACAATGAAGAGAAGAATGCCTTAAAAAGCCAAATTGCAGGGGGGGGGGAGCCAAGATGGTGGAGTAGAAACAGCATTTCCAACATAATCTGCCCCACACAAATTTCAAACAATGTGAAAGGGGGCTCCAAACAACTTCTGGAGTCATAGCACCCACAGAATGGCACAGAGAAGCTAACCTCCTGCTGAGGAGGGCCCAGCAGCCCTGCAGGGAGCAGCCAGCACAGCGCTCTGAGAGCAGGCAGCACAGTGCACTGGGAACCGACAGCTCAGTGTGCAGAGCCGAGCCCAGGTCCGCGGTTTTAGCCCCAGGGTGGCCGTCCTTCAGCCAGCTGAAGGGACCCCAGAACACCAGCAATTGTGGCGATTCCAGAATTATCAGCACAGATATGCCTAGGACAAAGTGAGAGGTTAGTGCCCTATGGACTTTGGGACCAGTATTTGGGGAACTCGAGGCTGCCTCCCCTGGGGGTGAAAAGCTGCTGAAGAAACAGCAGCACAGAAGCCATTTTGCAGCATCAGTAGTGGCTCTAGCTCCTGGTCTGCGAACGGTAGGGAGATCCAGCAATCAGTCTGGGAGTTAATCACTCTTGCTTTAAACTGCCTGGATCTGGATTGTGGTCTGGGGGGGAAGTTTGGGGTGGGTATCCAATTTGCCAGAGTGGGTGGAGGCTTTACAGAAGCCACCCAACTGGCAGAAGTTGTGAAGACCCCACGTTGTCTGTCTGGTGGCAGAGTCCTACTGTGGCAACAAGCCCAAAAATCAAGTAATTAAGTGGCAATATGCCTAGGCAAACAAAACAAAATAAACAGAAAAGTTCAACATTGGACTCCTATTTTAGGGGCAAAGAGGCTCAAAGCAAGGAGGAGGACTGTGAGGTCAGAACTCCTGCACCAAACGCCCCAAATGAAAATACAAGCTGGCTACAGGCCATAGAGGACCTTAAGAAGCAGATAAGAGAAGTGGGGGAAAATTTGGGAAGAGAAATGAAAAAGATGCAAGAAAGGTATGAAATGACAGTCAACAACCTGACTGAGGAAAATAACACCTTAAAAAATAGACTGACTCAAATGGCAAAAGAGGCTCAGAAAGGCAATGAGGAGAAGAATGCCTTAAAAAGTCGAATTTGCATGGGACGGCTAGGTGACGCAGTGAATAGAGCGCCGGCCCTGGAGTCAGAAGGACCTGAGTTCAGATCCGGCCTCAGACACTTAACCCACAAAAACAAAAACCTAGCCGTGTAACCTTGGGCAAGTTACTTAACCCCAATTGCCCTAAAAGGGGTGGCTAGGTGGCGCAGTGAGTAAGAGTTCCGGCCTCGGAGTTGGGATGACCCGAGATCAGATCTGGCCTCAGAAAATGAGCACCCACGCATAAATAATGACTAGCCATGCAACCGTGAGCAAGTTACTTAACCCCAATTGCTTTAAAAAAAAAAAAAGTCGAATTTGCCAGATGGAAAAAGAATCTCAAAAGCTCACTGAGGAGATCCATTCCTTTGGAGTTAGACTGGAGCAAATGGAAGCTAGTGACTTTATGAGAAATCAAGATACTATTAAACAGATCCAAACAAATGAAAGAATAGAAGGCAATGTGAAATATCTCGTGGGAAAAACCATTGACCTGGAACATAGATCCAGGAGAGATAATTTAAAAATTATTGGACTACCTGAAAGTCATGATCAAAGAAAGAACCTAGAAATCATCCTTCAAGAAATTCCCAAGGAAAATTGCTCTGATATTTTAGACCCAGTGGGGGAAATAGAGGTTGAAAGAATGCACAGATCAGGTCCTGAAAAAGATACCAAAAAGAAAACTCCTGGGAATATTATAGCCAGGCTCCAGAACTCCCAGATCAAGGAGAAAATACTACAAGCAGCCAGGAAGAAACAATTTCAATATTGTGGAAACACAATCAGAATAGCCCAGGACCTGGCAGCTTCTACACTGAGGGATCGAAGGGCATGGAATATGATATTCCAGAGGGCAAAAGAGCTGGGAATGAACCCAAGGGTCACCTACCCAGCAAAACTGAGTATTTTGTTTCAGGGGAAAATATGGTCATTCAGTGGAATAGAGGACTTTCAAGCATTCTTGAGGAAAAAACCAGAGTTGAATAGAAAATTTGACATTCAGACACAAGAAGCAAGAGATGCTTGAGAAGGTAATCAAGGAAAAGAAATCAAAAGGAACTTATCAAAGTTGGACTATTTACAGTCCTACATGGAAAAACAATAACTGTGTTTGATGAAACCTTTCTCATTATGAAAATAATTGAAGAAGGGTACATGGCATATGTTCACAGGTATACATGGATAGAGGGCACAGGTTGAATTTGATGGGAAGGGATGATTCTTTTTTTTTTTTTGGAGGGCAATTGGGTTTGGGTGACTTGCCTGGGGTCATGCAACTGGGTTTTTGTTTGTGTGTTGGGTGTCTGGGGCCAGATCCGAGCTGGGGTCCTTCTGGCTCCAGGCCTGGCTCTCTGCTCCCTGCGCCACCTAGCCACCACAAGGAAGGGATGATTCTTAAGGGGTGAAGTCAAGAGGTGAGAGAGGAAAGTGGCAAGAGGAGATGGAGAGAGACAGGGTAAGGTAAACTATCTCATGTAGAAGAGGCCAGGGGAAGTAGTTGCAGGGGAGGCGAAGAACAGGAAGGTAAAAAGGCAAAAGCATATTCTCATTGAAGTTGGCTCAAGGAGAGAATCACATACATACTAAATGGAATATCTTACCCTCACTCACTCTCCTAAGTAGGGGAAAGGGGGATGAGAAGGGGGATGATGGAGGGTAGGGCATTCTGGGGGGAGGGGATGTTGGAAGCACCCACTATCAAAGAGGGACAGGATCAAAGTAGGGAATGGACCAGGTGGGAGGTGAGATGGGTGGGAGGGAAATATAAGCAGTCTTTTACAATATATCTACTATGGTAATGTTAATAGGTATACATGTACAACACATACTGAATTGCTTATCTTCTCAGAGGGAGTGGGTGACAAGGGAGGAAGGGAATGGATCTGAAAATTGAAGTTTTAAAATTAAATGTTTCATAAGATGTCCAGGCATTGGGGCTCAGAGATTCACCTTGCCCTAATGGCAAAGTTGAAGGGGATATGGGAGAAGATATAGAAGAGAGCAGATTGGATGAGGGGATATCTGCTGGAACTGCTATTCTGGGGTGGTGGGTAGGGAAAAAATGGGGGAAATGTAACTCATAATCTGGTGGAAATGATGTAAACCAGAAGTTAATAAAGCATTTGTTTAATTAAAAAAAAAAAGCCAAATTGCCCAGATGGAAAAGGAATTCCAAAAAGTTGCCAAAGAGAATAACTCCTTCAAAATTAGATTGAAGCAATTGGAAGCTAATGACTTTATGTGAAATCAAGATACTAAAAACCAGATCCAAACAAATGAATAAAATAGAAGGCAATGTGAAATATCCCATTGGAAAATCCACTGACCTGGAAAATAGTTCCAGGAGAGATAATTTTAAAATTATTGGTCTACCTGAATGTCATGACTAAAAAAAGAGTCTAGACACCATCTTTCAAGAAATTATCAAGCAAAATTGCCCTGATATTCAAGAACCAGGGGGCAAAATAGAAATGGAAAGAATTCACCAATCACCTCTTGAAAAAGAACACAAAAAGAAAACTGCTAGGAATATTATAATCAAATTCCAGAGTTCCCAGGTCAAGGAGAAAATACTGCATGCAGACAGGAAGAAACAATTTGAGTACTGTGGAAACACAATCAGGATAGCTCAGCATCTGTCAGCTTCTACATTAAGGGATGAAAGGGTTTGGAATATGATATTCTATAGGGCAAAGGAGCTGGAATTAAAACCAAGAATCAACTACCCAGCAAAACTAAGTATAATGATACAGTGGCAAATGTGGTCATTCAATGAAATAGAGGACTTTCAAGCATTCTTGATGAAAAAAACTGAGCTGAACAGAATATCTGACTTTCAAATACAAGAAGCAAGAAAAGAATGAGAGGGTAAAAAGGGGAAAGAAATCATAAGGAACTTATTAAATTTGAACTATATACATTCCTCCATGGAAAAAAGATCATTGTAACGAATAAGATTTTTCTCAATAAGAGGATAGATGAAGGGAATATATATTTATATATGTGTGTATGGGAGGACTTATGTGAATATCAATATATATGTGAGTGTGGGCATTTTTGTGTTTATATATACATAGACAGAAGGCACAGAATGAGTTGAATATGAAGCAATGTTATCTAAAAAATAAAATTAAGAGGTGAGAAAATAATTTATTTGGAGAAGAATAAAGGGAAAGATAGATTAGTGTAAACTATCTCATATAAAATAGGCAAGAGAAAACTGTTACAAAGGAGGGGAAGAGCAAGAAGGTGAAAGGGAATTGGATAACCTGATTCTCATCGAATTTGGCCTAAGGAGGAAATAACATACACACTCAATTGGGTATCTTACCCTACAAGATAATGGGGGTAGGGGATAAGAGAGGGGAAGATAGAAGGGAGGGCAGATTGCAGGAGAGGGTAGTTAGAAGCAAACCTTTTTGAAAAGGGAAAGGGTCAAAGGAGAAAATGAATAAGTTGGGGTGGGATAGGATGGAGGGAAATATAGTTAGTCTTTCACAATATAATTACTATGGAAATGATTTGGGTAACTACACATGTACAATCTCTATTGAATTGCTTATCTTCCCAGTGGGGGTGGGTAATGAGGGGAAGAAGGAAAAAATCTGGAACTCAAAATTTTAAAAACAAATTATTAAAAACTGTTTTTTACATGCAACTGGGAAATAAGATATATAAGTACTGGGGTATGGAAACCTGTCTTGCCCTACTAAAAAGTTAGGGGGTGAAGGAGGAGGATATAAGAGAACAGAATGAGGGAAGGAATAGTCAGTAGGCTTGACATTTTGGGGTGTGGGTAGTGAAAGACAGGGAGAGGAAAATAATGTAACTCAAAATCTTGTGGAAATGAATATTGAAAACTAAAAATAAATAAATTGAAAATTTGAAGAAAAATGCTGATTGTGTGAGACTAGGGGCAATGAGGCAGTAGCAAATAGAGGGATCAGGATATGCCATGTATTGGGGATATTTAAGCTGTTCATTAAGGTAATCAGAGGTGAAAAGGAAGTATATTGCTGGTGTGCATAGCAGCTAGTACAAAGGAATGGAGGTGGGAGATGACATGGTATGTCTAGGAAAAGACAAGTAGATCAGTGTATCTGAAAAGTAGAGTGTGTAAAGGAAAGCACTTATTAGCCTCATGACCCAGAGTAAGTCACTTAACCCTGCTTGCCTCAGTTTTCTTATCTGGACAGTTAGGTAGAGAAGGAAATGGCAAACAACTCATACCTCAGCCAAAAAAAGTATATTCCAAATAAGGTCACAAAGAATCAAAGACAGTGGAAATAACTCAACAACAATTTCACTTAGTTTAAAAAGTTAAGCTAAAATCAAAATGTGAAATGTTTTAAATCCCAAATATCTTAGAAGCCACTAGGAACCACTGGAGCTTCATAAGAAGAGGGATAATAAAGTCAGACCTGAGGAATGTAATTTAAACAGATGTATAGAACCTGGATGAAAAAAGAAGAAAATTCTGGAAGAAAAACCAAAGTTCATAAGCATGATCAGACTATAGAATATTTTCAGGAGGAAAAAAAGGATCAAGGCATGGAGTGGGAGGAAGACAGTGAAGTCAGAACTACTGCATCAAAAGCCTCCAAGAAAAATGTGAACTAGTCACAGGCCGTGGAGGAACGCAAGGATTTTGAAAATCAAGTGAAAGAAGTGAATGAAAAATTGGGAAGAGAAATGAGAATGATGCAAGAAAATGATGAAAAACAAGTCAACCGCCTGACTAAAGAAAACATCATAAAAATAGACTAACTCAAATGGCAAACTAGACCCAAAAAGCCAAAGAGGAGAAGAATGCCTTATGAAGCCAAATTGCCCAGATGGAAAAGGAATTTCAAAAGCTCATTGAAGAGAATAATTACTTCAGAATTAGATTGGAGAAAACAGAAGCTGATGACTTCATGAGTAATCGAGATACTATAAAATAGATACAAACAAATGAAAAAATAGAAGGCAATGTGAAATATTTCGTTGGGAAAACCACTGACCTGGAAAATAGGCCCAGAGGAGATAATTTAAAAATTATTGGACTACCTGAAAACCATCCAGGAGGGATGAAAACCAAAAAAGAGCTGAGATACCATCTTTCAAGAAATTCTTAAGCAAAATTGCCCAGATATACTAGAACCAGAGGGTAAAATAGAAATTGAAAGAATTGACCAATTGTCTCTTGAAAAAGATCCCAAAAAGAAAACTCCTAGGAATATTATAGCCAGGTTCCAGAATTCCCAGATCAAGGATAAAATATTACAAGCAGCCAGGAAACAACAATTTGAATACTCTGGAAACACAATCAGGATAGCTCAGGATCTGACAGCTTCTATACTGAGGGATTGAAGGGCTTGGAATATGATATTCCATAGGGCAAAGGAGCTGGGATTAAAACCAAGAATCAACTACCCAGCAAAACTGAGAATCATGTTTCGGGGGAAAATTTGCTCATTCAGTGCAATAGAGTACTTTCAAACATTCTTAATGAATGAAAATAACTTAATGAAAATAACAGTGTTGAATAGAAAATTTGACATTCAAATACAAGAAGCAAGAGATGCTTGAGAAGGTAAACAGGGAGAAGAAATCATTATGAACTTATCAAAGTTGAACTATTTACATTTCTACAGGGAAAAACAATGACTGTAACTGATGGAACTTTTCTCAGTATGAAAATAGTTGAAGAAGCGTATATGGGCATATGAATACATATGTGAATGTGTGTATATATGTTTACAAGTATGCATAGATGGAGGACACAGGTGGAATATAATAGGAACAGATGATACTTAAAAGGTGAAATTAAGAGGTGAGAGAGAAATATAATGAGAAGAATTGGGGAGAGACAGAATGGGGTAAACTCTTTCATAGAGAAGAGGTAAGGGAAAATGGTTACAAGGGAGTGGAAGAATAAGAAGGCAAAAAGACAAAACCTTATTCTCATTGAATTTGGATCAGGGAGAGAATGACATATATACTATATAGGATATCTCACTCTACTGGAGAGTAGAGGGGAAGGGGATGAGAGGAGGGATGATGGAAGGAAGGGTGGGAAGGAAGGGGGGGAGGGAAGTTGGAAGCACCCACTTGTGAAAAGGAACAGAATCAAAGTAGGAAATAGACCAAGTGGGAGGTGGGATAGGAGGGATGGAAATATAGTCAGTCTTTTACAATATATCTACTATGGTAATGTTTAGTATAGCTACACATGCACAACACATACTGAATTGCTTATCTTCCCAGTAAGGGTGGGTGACAAGGGAGGAAGGGAATGAATCTGGATGGAATTCAAAGTTTCAAAATCAAATATGTAAAAATATATAAATAATATTATTATTACTATTTTACATATAATTGGGAAATAAGACATATAGGCATTGGGGTACAGAGATTCACCTTTCCCTACTGAAAAAGTTGAAGGGTGCATGGGAGAAGATATGGGAGAGAGCAGATTTGATTGGGGATATCCTGTGGGACTGCTATTTTCCAATTTTTCCTCCACTTCTCTTATTTGATTTTTAAAGTCCTTCTTAAGGTCCTCTATGGCCTGCAACCCGCTCATGTTTTCCCCTGGGGCTTTTGGAGCAGGATTTCTGATCTCACAGTCCTTTTCCCGCTCTATGCCCCCAAAATAGGAGTCTAAGGTTGCATTTTTCTGTTTCCTTTGCCTTGGCATGTTGCCACTTAATTATTTGACTTTTGGTCTTGTTGCCACCGTATGGCCTGGTGCCAGACAATAACTTTCGCCCCAAACGTGTAAGAGGGCCAACTTCCGTTTCTGGCAAGATGTAAACCCACCCACGACCTCCACCCCAGATCACAATCCAGATCTAGGGAGGTTAAAGCAAGAGCGATTACCCCCCAAGACTGATCACTGGATCTCCCTATAGTTTGCAGGCCAGGAGCTGGAGCTGCCTCTGAAAACTACAAAATGGCATGTCTCCTCAGTGGCTTCTAGCCCCCAGGGGAGGAAGCCGATGCGTTCCCCAAATACTGGTCCCAAAGTTCATAGGGCACTAACCTCTTACTTTGTCCTAGGCATATCTATGTTGATAATTCTGGAGTTGCCACAGCTGCTGGTGTTCTGGGGTCTCTCCAGCCAGCTGCTGGCCCTGCCACCCTGGGGCTAAAACCTCAGCTCATGAGGACCTGGGCTCGGCTCGTCTTGGCTCCTGGCGTTGCCGGCTCCTGGAGCTCTGCGCTGATCCTTCCTGAAGGGCTGCAGGGCTGTCCTCAGAGGGAGGTTAGCTTCTCTGTGTCATTCTGTGAGTGCTGGGGCTCCAGAAGTTGTTCAGAGTCCCCTTTTACCTAGTTTGGGGGGAATCTGGGGACAGAGTGGCTTGGATGAGCTCCGCCCGGGACTGCTATTTTGAGGTGGGGGGGTAGGGAAAAATGGGAAAAAATTGTAAGTCAAAATCTGATAGAAATGAATGATATAAACCAGAATTTAATAAAGCATTTGGGGGAAAAAAAGGAAAATTGAAATGAATATTGAAAACTAATGAATAAATAAATAAATGTAGGGGAAAAAAAAGACTCAATGAGGGCCTGAACTATAGATTTTGCAAAGTAAGTGGACAAAAGCATATGAATGCAAGAAACTTTTTGGACATGGACACAATAAAATTTAGCAACTGATTGATGATCTAGGGAAGAATTCCTAGTAGATCCCAGAAGCTGAGAATCTGGGTGGTTAGAAGTATGGTGGTGTAACCAAGGGAAACAAAAGTATAGAGAAGGGTGAGGGATTTTTGCTGGGTGAGGGAGTGGTAAGATATTATGATTTTTGCTTTGGGGATGTCAACATTGAAATAACTACAAGACACCAAGAAGCAAATGTCCAATAACAGGCAGTTAATAATATCAACTAGAACCTGAGAAAAAGACTAAAGCTTATTATGTTGGATGTACCAAAAGTCTCAGTGTGGTTTAAAGTCAATAAATGTAAAAGACTTTTGGGACACCTCAGGTGGAACTGGATAACCTCTGCATAGAGATAAGAGAAGAACCCATGAGAACTGATGAGATCACACAAGAGAAAAGAGTTCTATAGAGCCTTAAGAGATATCCACATTTTCCATATAGCCCCAAGAAATTCTCAATTCTTTTTTTGTGTCCTAAGCAACTTATTATTTATATGTTTAATAATATTTTATTTTTCCAACTACATTTAAAGATTGTTTTCAACATTCATTTTTGCAAGATTTTGAGTTCTGAATTTTTCTCCCAGTAGGCAGTCTGATATAGGTCATACATGTACAATCATATTAAACATATTTCAAAATTAGTCATGTCATGTAAGAAGAATCAGAACAAAAGGTATAAACCACAAGAAAGAAACAAAAAAGGAGAAAATAGTGTGCTTCAATCTACATTTAGACTCTATAGTTCTTTCTTTGGATGTGGACAGCATTTTCTATCATTATTCTTTTGGAAATATCTTGTATCATTTTATTGCTGAGAAGAGCTAAGTCTATCACAGTTGATCATTCCACAATGTTGCTATTACCATATACAATTCTTCTACTTCTGCTCACATTTCTCAGCATCAGTTCATGCACATATTTCCAGGACTTTTTGAAATCTACCTGTTCATCATTTCTTATAGCACAGTGATATTCGATTTCATTCATTTGTTATGACTTGTTCAGTCATTCCCCAATTGATGGACATTCCCTCAATTTCCAACTGTTTGCCACCAAAAAAAGAGCTGCTCCAAATATTTTTGTGCATGTGAATCTTCCCCCCCTTTTCATGATCTCTTTGAAATACAGACCTAGTAGTGGTATTGCTAGATATCGGTATGCATAGTTTTACTTTCCTTTGGGCATAGTTTCAAATTGCTCTCCAGAATGGTTGGATAAGTTCACAACTCCACCAAATACACATTAGTGTTCCAATTTTCTCACTTCTCCAACATTTATCATTTTCCTTTTCTGTCATATTAACTAATCTGATAGATCTGAGGTGGCACCTAAGAGTTGTTTTAATTTTCATTTCTATAATAAATAGTGATTTAGAGAATTTTTTCATAACACTAGAGCTTGCTGTAATTTCTTCATCTGAAAACTTTCTTATGTTGTTTAACCATTTATCAAGTAAGGAATGAATTGTATTCTTATAAATTTAATGCAACTCTCTCTATATTTAAAAATGAGGCCTTTATAAGAAACACTATCTGTAAAAATTGTTTCCCAGATTTTTGCTTTCCTTCTAATTTTGATTGTATCAGTTTTGTTTCTGGAAAATCATTTTTAATTTAATGTGATCAAAATTTTTCATTTTGCATTTCATAATGTTCTTTGCCTGTTGTTTGGTTATAAATTCTTCCCTTCTCCAGAGATCTGCCAGGCAGACTAGTCTTTGTTTTACTATTTTGCTTACGGTATCACCCTTCATGTATAAATCACATATGCATTTTGGCCTTATCTTGTTGTATACAGTGTGAGATGTTGGTCTATGTCTACTTTCTCCCATATTATTTTTTATATTTCCTAGCATTTTCTGTCACATAGTGAGTTGAAGAAAAAGCTCCTATATCCAAAGCCTCTAAAAAGGTATGGGCTGGTTTCAAGTCATGGAAGAGCTCAAAAAGAATTTTGAAAATCAAGTAAGATAGAGGAAAAATTGGGAAGAAAAATAAGAATAATGCAAGAAAATCATGAAAAATGAGTCAACAAAAATACTGAAGAAAGATAATAGGTCCAAAAAGCCAGTAAGGAGAAGAATGCCATAATAAGCAGAATTGAACAAATGGAGAAGGAGGTCCAAAAGCTCAGTGAAGAAAATAATTGCTCAAAAATTTGAATGGAGCAAATAGAAGCTAAAAATTTTATGAGAACTCAAGAAAAAAATTTAAATGAAAAAATGGAAGATAATGTAAAATAGCTTATTGGAAAAAACAACTGACCTGGAAAATAGATACAGGATAAATAATTTAAAAATTATTGAACTTCCTGAAAGCCATGATAAATAAAGAGCTTAGACATCATCTTTCAAGAAATTATCAAGGAAAACTGCCCCAGTGTTCTAGAAGCAGAGGGCAAAATAGAAATTGAAAGAATCCACCAATCACCTCCTAAAAGAGATCCTAAAATGAAAACTTTCAGGACTTTTAAACTCAAATTCCAGAGTTCCCAGGTCAAGGAGAAAATATTGCCAGAAAAAATAACTCAAGTATGCTAGGGTCACATTCAGGGTTGGCAGTTTCTATATTAAATAATGGGAGGGCTTGGAATATAATGCAGAGAACAAAGAGCTTAAGATTAAAGCAAGTATCATGGGCCCGGCAAAACTGAGTATAGTCCTTTGGAGGGGCGGGAGAATGGATATTCAGTGAGATAGAGGACTTTCAAGAATTCTTGATGAAAACATCAGAGCTGAATAAAAATTTGACTTTCAAATACAAGACTCAAGAAAAGCATAATATGGTAAATAGCAAAGGGAAATCATAAGGGACTTAATAATGTTAAATGGTTTACATTGCTACATGGGAGGATGATGTTTGTAACTCATAAAATCTTTCTTATTATTAGGGTAATTACAAAAAGTTTATATAGACAGAGGACACAGGTATGAGTTGATTATAAAGGGATGACATCTAAAAGATAAAATGAAGGGGTGAGAGAAGAATGTAGTGGAAGAAAGAGAAAGGGAGAAGTAGAATGGGGTAAATTATCTTACATAAAAGAGGCAAGAAAAAGCTTTTACAGTGGAGGAGAAGAGCGGGGAGGTAAAATGGAGTGAGTGAACCTTAGTCTCATTAAAATTGGCACAAAGAGGGAATAGCATACACACCCAACTGGTTACAGAAATCTATCTCACCCTACAGGAAAGAAGGGAGGGAAGGGGATAAGAGAAGAAGCATGGTGGTAGGGAAGGCAGATGGGGGTGGGGATAATCAGAATCAAAACATTTTGGAGGAAGGATAGAATGAAAGGAGAGAGAGGATAGAATAAATGGGAAAGGGGGGATAGGATGGAGGGAAATGCAGTTAGCAATAATAACTGTGAAAAAATTGAAGTTTCTAAGATAAAAGACCTCATTTCACAAACATATAGAATATGAGTCAAATTTCTAATAATAAGAGCCATTCAACAACTGATAAATTATCAAAAGATATGATTAATTTTCAGTTGAAAAAACTATAGTCATATAAAAATGCTCTAATTCACTATTGATTGGAGAAATGCAATTTAGAATAATTCTGAGTTACTACCTCATACCTATTAGAATGGCTAATAGGACAGGAAAGGTAAATGACACGTATTTTAGGGGTGTGGAGAAAATTAAACATTAATGCACTGTTGGTGCAGTTGTGAACTGATTCAACTTTAATGTAGAGTTATTTGGAACCATGCCCAAAGGACTATAAAACCACACATAGTTGTTGTCGTTGTTTTTAAATTTGCAATACCACTCATTTTTATAGCAGCTCATTTCTAAAGGCAAAGAATTAGAAATTGCAGAGATGTCCCTCATTTGGGGAATGATTAAACAAGTTATGGTATGTGATTATCATGGAATGCCATTGTATTATAAGAAATGATGGGCAGGATACTCTTAGAAAAACCTGGTACCTAGACATGCATGGGCTGATGCAAAGTGAAATGTATTGTGCACAAAGTAAGAGAAATATTATAAGAATATCAGCCATGAATGACCTAGTAATTCTCAGCAATGTAATTTGACAACTCTGAAAGACTTATGATGAAAAATGCTATCCATCCACAGAGAAAGATCTGATTGTATCTCAATATAGACTGAAGCATACTTTTGTGAATTTTTTTCTTTTTTTTTTTACAATATGACTATTATGGATATGTTTTGCATGACTATGTGTGCATAAACTGTATTGAACTGTTTGCCTTCTCAACTGGGGGTGGGGCTAGGGAATGGAGCAAGGGAGATAGTTTGGAACTCAAAATTTTATAAACAAATGTTAAAAATTGTTCTTACAAGTAACTAGAGGAAATTTTTTCTTTCAAAAAGGTATTACAAAAACAAAAACAAAAACAAAATTAGTAGAATTCACTTGTGAACCCATCCAACCCCCAGGATTTTTTTCTCTAGGGAGTTCATTAATGGCTTGTTCAATTTCTTTTTCTAAGATGGAATAATTCAAGTATTCTATTTCCTCATCTGTTAATCTAGGGAATTTATTTTTGTAAGTATTCATCCATTTCACTCAAATTATCAGATTTATTGACATAAAATTGGACAAAATATTTCCTACTTATTGCTTAAATTTCTTCTTCATTGGTGGTGAGTTTACATTTTTCACTTTTGATAGTGGGTAATTAAACAAAATTATTTTCTTTTTTAAATCAAATTAACTAACGGTTCATTTATATTACTGATTTTTTCCCTGTAAGACCAATTCCTAGATTTATTTATTAGTGCATTTAAAAAAAATTCAATCTGGGGCAGCTAGGTGGCACAATGAATAGAGTACCAGCCCTGGAGTCAGAAGGACCTGAATTCAATGCAGGCTCAGACACTTAACACAAAACTAGTTTTGTGACCTTGTGCAAATCACTTAACCCCAATTTCCCTACCTTCACCCCTCCAAAAAGCAAAAAAAAAATCAATCTTATTCATTTTACCTTTGATTTTAACATTTCCAGTTTGGTACTAAATTTTTTATTTGTTCTTTTTCTAGTATGTTCAGTTGTATGCTCAATTCATTGATCTGATATTTTTTAAGTTTTGTTGATATAAGAATTTAGAGAAATAAATTTTCCCCTAATAATTTCTTTGGATGCATCCCATAAATATTGGTGTGTTGTCTCATTGTTGTTATTCTATTTAATGAAATTATTGATTATTGCTATAATTTGTTCTTTGACTCCCTTATTCTTTATGATTAGATTACTTAGTTTACAATTGATTTTTAATCTCTTTTCACTGCCCTTTATTGAATGTAATTGAATGTAACTTTTAGTGCATTATGATTTGAAAAGAATATATTTAGAATACAGTCACTATTACTGCCTTTTACATTGAATTTTAAGGTTTTAATTCCCTATTACATGATCAATTTTTGTGTAGGTGCCATGTGCTGCTGAGAAAAAAAGTATATTATTTTCTATTCCTGTTCAGGTTTCTCCAAAGATTTGTCATATCTAACTTTTCTAATACTCTATTTATCTCCCCACATTACTAAAGTTTTGCTGTCTTTTTCTTCCTGTAACTCACTTAATTTCTCCTTTAAGAATGGAGATGGACTACTTGGTGCATATATGTTTAGTATTGATACTGTTTCATTGTCTATGGTACCTTTTAGCAAGATGTAGTTTCCTTCCTTATTTGTTTTAACGAGGTCTATTTTTGCTTTTACTTTATATGAGATCAGGATTGCTGCCCTTCCTTTTGCTTTTACTTCAGCTAAAGTATAATAGATTCTGTTCCATCCTCTAATATTTACTCTCTGTGTGTCTCTCTGCTTCAAATGTGTTTCTTGTAAACAACATATTGTAGAATTCTGATGTTTGATACACTCTGTCCTCCACTTCTATTTTATGAGAGAGTTCATCCCATTCACATTCAGAGTTATGATTAGTAACTATTTATTTCCCTACATTCTCTTTTACCCCTTGTTTAAACTTTTCTCTCTCCTTTCACCCTGTCCCTCTTCACCAGTGTTTTGCTTCTGACCACCACCTCCCTCAATCTGCCATCCCTTCTATCCATCTCCCTTTTCTTTATCATTTTTCCTATTTCTGCCCTCCATTTTATCATTCCCCCCACCTTTTCTTTACCCTTTTCTCTTCTACTTCTCTGTGATAAGATAGATTTCTATACCCTATTGGGTGTGTGTTGTTTCCTCATAGAGCCAAACCTGATAAGAGTAAGGTTCAAATAATGTTCATCCCCTCCATTCTTTCCCTCTACTGAAATATGTCTTTTGCACATTTTCATGTGGTGTAGTAAACCCTATTCTGCCTCCCACTTTTCTCTTCTCACAGAACAATCCATTTTTACCCCTTTTTATATTGTCACATCAAAGTCAACTTATACCCACTCCCTCTGTCTATATATACTCCTTTTAACTACCCTAATAGAGAGAGTTACCAAGAGTTACAAGTGTCATCTTCTTGTGTAGGAATGTAAGCAGTTTAGCCTTAATGAATAAAATGTTTTTTTTTGTTTTGTTTTTCTTTCCTGTTTATCTTTGTATGCTTCTCTTAAGTCTTGTATTTGAGGATTGGATTTTTCTGTTCAGATTTAGTCCTTTCACCAGGAAAGTTTGAAAGTCCCCTTTTTCATTGCATATCCATCTTTTCATCTGAAAGATTATGGTCAGTTTTGCTTGGTAATTGATTTTTGGCTATACTCCAAGCTCTTTTGTCTTCAGGAATATCATATTCCAAGCCCTCCATCATTTAATGTAGAAGCGGCTAAATTCTGTGTAATCCTCACCATGGCTCCTTTATATTTGAATTGTTTCTTTCTGGCTGTTTTTTTTTTTCACTTACCTGATAATGCTGGAATTTCACTACAATATTTTTGGAATGTCCATTTTGGGATCTCATTTAGGAGGTGATCAGTGGATTCTTTCCGTTACTATTTTGCCATCTGGTTCTAGTATATCAGGGCAGCTTTCCTTGACAGTTTCTTGAAAGATGCTGTCAAGTCTCTCTTTTTTTATTGTGGTTTCTAGGTAGTCCAATAATTCTTAAATTGTCTCCTCTGGAGCTACTTTCCACATCAGTTATTCAAATGAGGTATTTTACATCTCTTTTTCATTCTTTTGTTTTTTTTGGACTGGTTCTTGATGTCTTGTAGAATCCTTAGCTTTCACTTGCTCAATTCTATTTTTAAGGCAGTAAACATCAAAGGTGAACATAGTTCTTCTAGCTACAGGTATGTGGCACAGTAAATGCTGGACCTGGAGTCAGGAAGGCCTGAGTTCAAATCTAACCCCAGATACTCATTAGCTGTGTGAACTTGGACAAGTCGCTTAACCCCATTTGTCACAATTTCCTCATCTGTAAAATGAGTTGGAAAAATAAATGGCAAGCCACTTTAGTATCTTAGTCAAGAAAACCCTAAATAAGATAACAAAGGGTCAAACATGACTGAACAACAACAACTTTCAACAGCAGAGGCAGGACTCCTTCAACTCTTCCCATTGAATTAGGCAAGAAGGTACTTTGAACCTTTCAGCTGAAGAGGTACTTAGACCCCTAATACTTTATGGATCATCTAGTCCAGCTCTTTCATTTAATAAATTGGTGCCCAATTTAGTAGGTGGATAATGGGAACAGACCTTAGATTCAACCACATGACCTTTTCCCTCCTTCTGCTCCTAAGTAGGACCTTAGAATGTCTCCCTGCCTCAAGTCTCTCCCCACTTCCAACCATTCTCCATTCAGGTAACAGTGTGATTTCCCTAAAGTGCAAGTCACCCTACAGCTCTACTTAGTAAACTCCAGTAGATCCCTAATGTCTCCAGGATCAAATAACAAAATTCTCTGTTGGGTATTCAAAGTTCTTCATAACTTAGCTCCTCCTACCTTTCCAGTCTTATTAGACTGATTATATTATCCGCCACATTCCCTCCAATCCAGTGACACTGGCCTACTAGGTGTTCCATGAACAAGTCACTGCATCTCTCAGTTCGGGGCATTTTCTCTGGTTGTCCCCATGCCTGGAATGCTCTCCATCTACTAGATTCCCTAGTTTCCTTTCAGTCTCAAAAAAAACCCCTGTCTTTTGCAGTAAGTTTTTCCCAATACTTCCTAAATCTAGTGCCTTCCCTCGCTTAATTATTTCCTATTTATCCTTTATATAGCTTGTTTGTACATATTTGTTCGCTTATTGTTTCTCACTAGATAGTGATATCTTTGTGGGTACGAAGTGCCTTTTTTTCTCTTTTTGTATCCTCAGTGCTTTGCACAGTGTTTGGAACATAGTAGGTGCTTAATAATTGTTTATTGTCTTACTGACAAGTTCAGAGGTTAGCCCTCTTCATAAATCAGGTGTCCTCATCTGTAATATGGGGATAATAATAGCACCTACCTTCTCAGGGTGGTTGTGAGATTAAAATGAGACGACATTTGCAAAATGCTTTGAAAATTTGATGTTTAATTAGTTGCCAGAATATTATTCAATGCCTATGCACCTAAGTGAGACATACAAGAGACTGTGTGCAACGGGAACAGGCATGACAAATTAGAGAAGAAATTTACTGGAGGGTTATTTTTATTATTAATATTACATTTGTGCATCATGTTATAAACTTGACCCACCTCCTTATGGCAAGATTACCATGAACGATGGATTCGTTCTGCTAGATACACAAGTACAAACACTTCCTGTCTGTACCCCTTATCCACTAGGACACTTTGGGTAGGTCCCTAGATGAACCTGATCTTCAATTTCCCCATCTGAAAAAATGAAAGATCATTTGTATGTCAGGTCTTCCTGACCTTGGAAGGGGTCATAGGCCAAAAGACATCAGAGCTAGACATTATGTTAGGACACAGAGAACTAGAGATGTAAGGGGCCTTAGCTCAAACTATGTCATAGTTGGAAAGGATCTTAGAAATGAAAACATCACAACTGGAATGGACTTAAAAAACATCTCGTCTCACTCCCTGATTTTACTGAGGCAAAAAATGGGGTTCAAAGCAGGAGAGATCCTTTCTAACTTGAATATTAAGTGATACTAGACAGTCAAATGAACACATTGGCCCAGAAATGACTGGGCAGGGAGGCTTTTTCTCTTTGGCCCAAGAAAGTTGTGATTAAAAAGTGCCAAATGCAATAGGCGTCAATTGAGCCCATTACCCTGTTGGCAGTGAGCAGAAGATCCTGCCCAATTTGTCTCCACTGTCTGTCTCCATGGCCTTTCCATCTGTCACTCCATTTTCATGCACAATTCAATTCAACTAGTATTTACTGAGCCATGATTATCGGATTGGGCCAGGGTTGGCCTCCAGTGGGGAGGGGGTGGAAGGCTGGCATTCAGGCATTCAGAGTGCAATAGAAAAAGAAAACAAGCAAACCCAATTCCTCTCCACAGGAAGCTTTTGGTCCCAGTGAAGACTTTAGCCTATCTCCTGTGTGATTCTTGTATGTCTTCCATAAATTTTGAACAGCAGCATATCCAATAACCTAAAGCAGGCAATATGGAACACTTAGAGCTTTGTTAGACATCAAAGATGCCAAGGTCAGTTGTCTTGCCACTGAACTTTGATGACTCTGGAAAAGAGAATGAGACTGACAACTTTGTGCATCTCTGATTCACTTAAATATTCACTTAAATTCAATTCATATGCAAGTCAAAATGTCACTCCAAAATTCCACTGATACTCTTTGAAAACAAAAGATGGATAACAATAAATGTTAGCTGTGATTGGACCAGCATCTTTTCCATGTGAAACCACTCTCAACATTTGATTGACCTGAGGAACCAAGGCTCAAACAATTCCTAAGTCATAAAAAGCTCTGTGCTTGAAAAGTCAGGGAATAGCACACACTTATGACCAATGGCAGGTGTGGAAATGAGATTAATAGTGCCAAAGTGAATAAATGCTATATATTTGCTGAATGTCCTTCCCATGCTAATATTAAGGACACTGCTTCCGTTTTATATCATAGATCAATGAGTATCTCACCTAATTCCATTCCTGAGACTGAACAGCTGGACTGGCCTCAATCTGACCTGGCCTAGATTATTTCTCATAAGCTTTTCTAGTCATAGATCATTTTTGCACTTCTTTTAAACCATTTCTTTTGTGTAAGATACAACTGGAAAGAGGTTATGACCTAGTCATACCCACAATATACATCTTCATTGCTTTGGGTGATCACCAAATTGATTATTCAGAAATTTCTCTATCCCAAGATTCTCAGTCATATAACATCATGATAACAACATAATATTGATGCTAAAAATAATTATTTTTCAGAGAGAAGGTTAGTGTCATTGAAAGAGCTACATAATTTTAAACTATGTCCAAAGGGCTTTTAAGCTGTGCATACCCTTTGATCCAGCAATACTATTGCTGGTCTAGATGCCAAAGACATCAAAAAAGGGAAAATAACCTATTTTTCCAAAAATATTTATAGCAGCTCTTTTTTGTGGTGGCACAGAATTGGAAATTGGAGAGACATCCTTCATTTGGGGAATGGCTAAAAACATGGCATATGACTATGATGGAATATTATCATGGTGTAAGAAATGACAAGCAGGTTGATTTCAGAAAAACCTGGAAAGACTTACATAAACTGATGAAAAGTGAAGTAAGCAGAACCAGGAGAACATTGTACACAGTTAACAGAACTATTGTATGTTGAAGAAGAATGATTTAGCTATTCTCAGCAATACAATAATCCAAGACAATCCCAAAGAACTCATGATGAAAGCATACTATCAGCCTCCAGAGAAAGAACTGATATTGTTTGAATACAGACTGAAGCATGCTATTTTCACTTTCTTTATTTTTCTTTTATTTGAGTCTTCTTGTACAAAATGAGTAAGATAGAAATATTTTGCATGATTGCACAAGTATAATCTATATCTGATTGCTTGCCACCTCGGTGATGGGAAAGGGGAAGGAGAGATGGAATTTAGAATTCAAAACTTTAAAAAATGTTAAAAGTTGTTTTAACATTTAATTGGGGGAAAATAAATACATATTTAAACAAGAAAGTACTGCATGATTTCACAGAAGCAATATAACCTACACTACCCCTTCTTATTTAATTCAATCCATTTCCAGTGCCCATCCAAGATGAGGTACTGGTGGGGTAGCTTTGTAATCTGTCCATTTAACTGAATGCTATGTCTGGACAATAGACATTCTGTATTAATTCATTTTCCCAGTTTAGATAATTTAGGCCAAGTTATTTTGAAAGGTTGAACTTTTCTCTTAAAACACTCTATAGGCCTCAATGTAATTATAAAAATGTCTGTCAATTAGCAACTTTTGTTAAGCATTTGTTTTTGCACCAGTTACCATACTAAGTCTTAAGTTTACAAATAGCAGCAAAAAGAAATACAGCCCCTGCCTTCAAAGGGTTTACATTCCAATGGAAGTAGATAACACATAAAAAGGAAGCCAAAAATATATATGATGGAGTTGAGGAATAAACAAGGTACTTGAACATGGGTATGGGGAGAATGACTTATCTGAGCCCTTCCTTAAAAGAGAGGTTCCTAGAAGAATTCCCCCGTGGGACCAAGTGTAGTCAGGAGACAGCTGAGGCTTAGTGGTATAGTTTAGAGAATGAGGGAGGCTGGTCCAGGGCTTTCCTAAAATGGAGGCTCTGAGAAAAAAATCCTCATTTGGAGAATGTACCCACAAGATCCAGAAGTCAGGTTCAAATTGGTATATCCATGAATAGGAACATGTTGAGGACTTCTCCATCTACAGGGTATCAATCTCCCTTCTATTTGGGATCTTCATTGTACTCCCTCTTTGATAATAGCAGGTACATTGGGTGAATCTGCATCTCTCTTTATTTAAGTCTCACATAAAATTAATCATCAGAAGAGTAACTAGCACAGGTTTCTCTGTTAACTTATCCACCAAGGAATCTTGTCTGATTTTAGTACATGAAAAAGAGACACCCTGTTAGTGGAGAACCTCTAAAACAGCAGGTTACTTTAGTTAATCAAATATGTATTTTTTATAAACAAGAAACAACAGACTCCAAGAAATAGGATTTGCTCTTTACCTTGAATTCAGGCAATTGTGTGTCTATAAAGATGTAGTCTACTGCAGAATGTTGTTTAGAAAGGCTTGTTTATTTCCTTCTCATGTCATCATTGAGGTCATTATATATGTACAGATTGTTCTTATAAAGATTTTGTAGTTGTGGTAGAGCTGGAAAGTGGAAGTTCAATTTCTTATATTCTCTCAATTACCTTTTCATTTTAATATTTTTCCCAAGAATAAGATACCCCAAGAGTTTACCTCTTACCATCTGTAATGGAAATGGAGATTTGAAGATCTTCCCTGCCCCTAGGCCCTTTGATTGGCTTGGGTGACTCTGGGAGCCTTCCTTGATTTGAAAGTGTACTCTGCCTTCTGGAGGGCTGAATGTGGTCACATGGGGCCTGTGGTGGGAGGCTTGGTTATCAGGAATGACCACACCTTGATGCTGTGTGATTGGGCAGTGGGTCAAGAGGGTGGTTGCATTCTCTGAGCCAGGAGAAGCCTATGTAGTCCCTGGTTTGAGGCTTTGCTTTGGGGCTCACTTTGAGAGGTGTTATGTGATTTGACCAGATGGGACTCTGGGCAGCCGTTGAGAGCCCCCTGGCTTTGAAAACCCAGATGTTGATGCTTCCCTCTCTGGTAAATGTGATTTTGATATTGATAATGGTTGGACAGTTTGGAAGCCTATTTGATCTGTCTGTATACTCTGAAGTTCAGGATGCTGACCTTTTCCCCCTCAACTAGGTAAATGATGTATGTTTGATTGATTAAAGTAAGCTTGTTGACTGATTTTGAGTTGCTTTCCTTTACAAAAGTAGATCTAAGAACATGTGTTGGCAGCTACCCTGGGGATGTTGGGGTGCTTGCTGCTACACCATCCTACACATTGTTCACCTTCAAATATGTAATGCCTCACTAACCTATTTTGGTATGATATAGAAACTGGTAGACAAGGGGAATGATGAACAATTGAAATATAGTCTAAAATTTTAGCAAAGTTTATCATGAAGCATCTTCTACATTCCTGGAGAAAAATTAGAGCTACATGGACAAGATGATAATGCAATTAGTTGTATTAAGTTTTGTTTTTGTTTTTGTTTTTTTTTTTTTGCTGTTGGTGGAGTTGGTATACAAGGGAGCACGCTCTATTTAGAACCTTTAAGACTTGGGTTTGGAACCAAGCTTTACTACTGACAATTTTTTTTTCTGTTGGGCAGTTAGGAGGCACAGTAGACAAGAGTGTCAGGCCTGGAATCAGAAGGATGTGAGTTTAAATCCAGCCTCATAAACTTACTAGCTGTGTGACCCTGGCAAAGTCACTTAACCCTGTTTACCTCAGTTTCCTCATCTGGAAAATGACTTGGAAAAGGAAATGAAAAACCATTGAAGGATCTTTGCCAAGAAAACCCCAAACGCAGTCACAAATAGGTGGACACAACTAAATCAACTCAATAACAACTTTTCAGTTCTAGGTGCCACAATTTATGAAAACCACTGATGAGTTGCAGTGGGTGCAGGAAAAGCATTTAAGATAGTTAAAAAGTCTTGAATCCATGACATATAAAGATCATTCAAAAGAAGATCATTCAAAAGAAATGGGGATATTTATCCTGGCAAAAAGAAGACTTAGATTAGACATGATTGCTTTTGTCCAGAACTTGAAAGACTTTCCTAAGGGAAAGGGGCTAGATCTGTTTTATCTGATCCCAAAAGGCAGAACTAGAAGCTATTACAAGTTGCAAAAAGGTAAACTTCCTAATAATTGAAGCTATCCATAATGAAATGAACTGCCACAGGAAGTAGTGAACTTTCTGCCATCAGAAATCTTCCAACAAGTATTGGGTCAGTTATATTGTAGTGGACAGTATTCTTAGGTGGGTTGGACTGCATGACCACTAAAGCTCTTTCAATACTCAATTATATGATTTTGTGATCCCATATTCTGGTACAGCACATTGGGGACAGTGATGCTAGAAATAGTTTCACAAAATATTCTTGTTCTGTTGGCATTCATGCAGAAAATTATTTGTTACAACAGCGGTGGGTCCCTCATACATATTTTTTTCTTGTTCATTTATTTTTCTTCAAATCTCATTGTTAAATACTCTTGGGACAATTCTCCCAATTGGTTTTCTAAATTAGCTTTCTATAAACCTATTTCTTTAGTATTTCTTATTTTGTGAAGTAGCACTGCTTGATCTTCTTTAATCTTCCTCTTTAAAATCTGACTAGTCAGTTTTGTATTCTAAGTTGGTCTTCCTCTTAGCCATCATTTCTACTGCCTTGACTAAGAAATTAAGCATTTGTTGACAGTTATAGTTGTCAGGTCCTTTTGTCCTCCTTATTGTGGCAACTGGTTCACATCAGTTTAACTTCCTTAGGAGATGTTGATTGTCTAATTCTGTTCTCCATTTCACAGTTTAAGACATCAATAGCTTTTAAAAATATGTTAAATTATAGGTGGTTTAATTGTATGCCATATTTTCCTTCTTCTAATCTGATATTGATTTTGATCTTTGCTCTAACAAGTTGATTGCTTGAGTGAATACAAACAGCTGATTCACAAATGACTTCCCCGTTGGAAACTAGCTGTTTCCTATCAAGATATAATTAATTCCTTTATGTGTGTGAGTGTGAGGTATTGCTCACCATGCCCAGAGATTCCAGGATCTTTTTTTTTTTTTCAGAAAGTATTCATACCATGACGACATGAAGCTCTGGAAATGGCATTTGGCAAATGGTGAGGTAATGTAGCCTATCAGTTTTTGGTTCATTCATTTCTTACCCACTTGCCATATTTTCCAACATATCTATTGTTATCCTTTCTTATGCCGACATTTGCATTAATGTGACTGAGTATTAGAGAGTTAGTATTAGAATTATTATTGGAGTATTAGTAGTGATAGGGAATGGGGGGAACTGGTCATGTAATTTCATTGGTATGAAGACCTTTTTTTTCCTTTCATGCCCATAGCATACACAATTTACATTTGAATTAGCACTAAACATCTCTTAGGTCACATTTTCCAGGTACATAAGAAAATCACAATATAATCTCAAAGTACAAAAGTCCAAGTCTTCCACTCCTGGGGCAAATGTCAACTCAGTCACTTCTCAGTAAAATCAAAAAATAGTCATTCTTAAGTTAACTCAGTCACATCAGTTTTCAAAGTACATGGTCAAAGTCTTCCGCTCATGGGGCAAAGTCTTGATTAACTCAACTAGTATCTTATCAGTAACAATCAAAGTCACTTATTTGGTAAAGTCTTACTAAGTATGCCCATAGCATGGACAATTTACGTTTCATTTAGCACTAACCATCTCTTAAGTCATATTTTCAAAGTACATCTAAAGTTACCAAAGTGGCCACTGGGCCTTAAACACAAAGTACATTATCACATCGATTCAAAACAAGAATCCAAATAAAGTTCTCTTGAGAGGAGGGGGGTGTCCTTCCCATAACACTGCTCCAGCCCCTGCTTTCAAGTCCAGAGAGGGAGCTGGGTAACAAAACCAAAGGTGGGGTCCTTGGGGTTCCATGGCACTTCACCCCACCCACCATAGTCACAAGTTCATCCTCCCCCTGGGTCCCAAACTGTGGAATGCAGCAAGAAAACACATTCAGTGCCCCTGCTTTGCCTCACAGTCCTTATCTTGTCCTGTGGCTGAATTCCAAACTCCTGGGTTCCTTCTCCTTCAGCAGAAGGCAGCAGCTCCAGGCTTCTCCACAGGTCTCCATGCAGGCAGCTCACCATTCCTGCTCTCAGCTCAGTGAAGTCAACATGCAGACCGTTCTTCTCTCCTGCTCCATGGCTCCACAGAATCACAGCTACCACAACTGGGAAACAAACAATTATCCCAGCCCCCATACCTTCCTTTTACTCAGCAGATCTCATCCGTTGTCGCCATTTGTAGTAGCAAGCACCCCAATATCCCCAGGGTAGCTGCCAACACAGGTTCTTAGATCTGCTTTTCAAAGGAAAGCAACTCAAAATGGGTTAACAAGCTACTTCCTGTGGCAGTTCATTTCATTATGGTTAACAAGCTTACTTTAATCAAACAAACATATATTACCTAGTTCAGGGGGAAAAGGTCAGCACCCCAAACTTCAGAGTTACAGAACTTACAGATCAAACAGACAGGCTTCCAAACTGTCCAACCATTACCTCAATACCAAATCACAGTTACCAGAGACGGAAGCATCAACATATGGGTTTTCAAAGCCGGGGGGCTCTCAACCAGAGTCTCATCTGGTCAAATCACACAACACTTCTCAAAGTGAGCCCCCGGTATGAAGAACTTTCAAGTGAAGGAATTCTCTCTACCAATGTAGATCATCACCTCTCTGCAACTTCTAGTATTAGAATGAGTTGTAGTGGATGTTGTTTTAATTTGCAGGGTTTTATTGCTTCATAAAATGCTTTTTCCTCTCCAACATCTCCAAAAAGAATAGAAACTTAGATGTACGTTTCTTCATTGTGGTCCTTTTCCAAATGTCTTTTTGAGATGTGCAATAAAACATAACCAAGTGGTACATTAAGTGGTCTTTGCATAACCCTTGGACACTTTAGTTAAACCATGACATAAAATATCCCAGTTTTTAAATTTGCTTATCCACAAAGAACCTGGAATCACCTTTCTATTCAGTTGCAACTTAATGCTGTATTCTGTTTTCATTTTTTAATGAGAATGTCAAAATTTGTATGATATTGCACCTCCAGTGGCAGGACGACTAATTTGTTATTGGAAGAGAATCTCATGTTTAGAATATCAACAGATATTCCAGTTTTTATCACCCTTCCCACCCTCTCTCCTCTTTTCTGTAACTCTGCTACCATCCTCACAGAAACAAAAGTGGGTTACACAATACTGAAGGTCATTTTGTTCTTTCCTTTGTTGAACAGTTGTTCGTGGCCAAGGATTTAGTCACATAATGGCCAGCCTACCAGTGGAGAATATCTCTGCATTTAGCAAGGATGGTTTTGGTAATAGCAGACAGTGTATGAGACTTGTCTTCTTCAAACATTTATCTACTTAGATAACCCAGGGGAGGTGAATCAAAAGCAAATTCTAATTAAGAAACCTTTTAAAAGAAACCTCTTACCAAGGGAATAATGTAGTTTTGTTACCAATGTTCTTGTCTGGTCCTGAACATACAGAATACTTCTTAAGCTTATTAAAAAAATAAAAACAGTCAATCAATAAGTATTTATTAATTACTTACTATGTACCAGGAAATATAGCAGTTGCTGAAAATATGGAGATACAAATATAAAGAATGAAGTAATACCAAGTCATATTGACTTTAAATTCCAATAGGAAAAACAAATGAATAAGTTGTTGTTGTTCAGTCATTTCCAACTCTTCCTGACCCCATCTGGGGTTTTCTTGGCAAAGATACTTTAGTGATCTGCTATTTTTTTTCTCCAGTTCATTTTACAGATGAGGAAATTGAGGCAAACTGGCTTAAGTGACTTGCCCAGGGTCACACAGGTAGGAAGTGTCTGAGGCCAGATTTAAACTTACAAAGAAGTTGCTGACTCCAGGCTCTCACTCTATCTACTGAACCACCTAACTGTCCTATGTACTGTGAAGTGTGGATAAATATCATATTCCCTAGATTTCCTGAAGGAGTGGTTCAGAATTGTGTCCAGTCTATTGTCAATCAGTCTAAAGGTAAGGAAGCTCCAGGGAGTCTGAGAAAGTCACCAACTCTCTCCTAACATAGCAGCTATCAATGTAAGTGGTGCTTATGCATATGCAAGGGAATTCATATCAGACATATGGGATCAACTTTTGGTCCCTTTAAGGAATAATTATATAAAACTGAATTGTGGGTCATAGTTCCCACAACCCAAACCCTGGGCTCTCTCAGAGAGAGGGGCTCAAATAAAAGAGATCTTTGAAGATAATTTTCCTATCTGATGTTCTCATACACCCCCAGAACTAACATTGCAGATGTGTGAAGTTGATTTTGGTCTAGTAAGGCACTTACTAAGCTAATAGACACAGGCAAAGAACATCATTGAAAAAGTAAAACATTTAATTAGTACAGAAATGAATAATAAGGCAACAACAGCAAAAATAAAATCAGGCACTTTCCCAAATGAGTCAAATGTTGTTCTACTTCCTCCCTCCCCCTCCAGCCTCCAAGGTAACTCAGAAAATTATTTCCTCCAAGATTTATGGCTCTGAGAAAGGAAGGCATGGACTCAGTCTTTTACTACCATTGGTCTTTAGACTGTAGTATATAGTATGTGGTCTGGGTCTAGGATCCCCTGCTTTCCTTATTAATATCCTATTATACTCCTGATTAGAAACCTGTCTTTTTCTTCCTGGCCCCTAGACAACCCATCTCCATGAAGGTCTTAGCTTGGTTTACCTAAGACATTACTCAGCAATTGCTTATTGACTGTCTTTACCATTTTCCCTCATGTTATCTCTCCACTTTACTGATCATAAACCTAGCAAAAGCATCCATCTCTGCTACATCTTAATGAGCTCAAAAATTACATTTTTCCTGGATATTTCACTGAAAGAAGGGATGACAGTGGTTGGTCCTCCTCATTTGCTGAAAAGGAAATGAAGTCTTCTCTACCCCTCACATATTTAGTTGAATATTTCCCCCTCCTGGAAAAAAGGAAGGGGGAAGAAGTGTAGACAGGCTTCTCCCCTGGTCCCTACTCATCATTCTTGTAACTTTCTAAACCACAATAACCCTCCCTGACTACCATACACCTATGTGTATCTCTCCCTATTAGAATGTAAATTGAAGGCAAGGACCCACTGCTCTTGTATTTGTATCTCACGTTCATGCTGTAGTGATTGACACAGAGTAAAAGCTTGAAAAATAAATGCTTGTTAGTTAATATTAATTTATGCTTCCTTTCATTCATGACACATAAGATTGCTCCCTTTCAACTCTAAGATTCTGCTATCCTAGAAAGTGTGCACACATATTGAATTCCCTAGATAGACTAGAAGGAGTGCCTAAGAACTAGGGATCCTGTCCAGTATCATTTGGTATAGGTAGGTAAGAGATTTTGATGGAGCCTTTGGCTATCTATGACTGCATTAAATTGATGTCCAAAGTTCATGGATGCTGGTGATCATGGAAATAGCTACAGTGGATCTATTTAGGCAAAAAGTATAGAAATCTCCTTGTGAGGTGCATGTAGGAACAGAAATTTGGAACATGATCATATGCTCAAAATTACAACTCTAGTCTTCTGTGATATCTGGTTCCCAGGTTCTATGAACCCTTGAAGATTAGGGAATCAAAACCCCAGTGTTTTAAGGCTACCTGTGTGATCTCTGGGAGATTGGGGGCTAACTGGGATGCCTGTGGAGTCATAGTTTTCATCACTATGAGAACTGCCCACTCAGCTGCTCAGTACACTGAGAAGTAGCCAGATGGAAAGGAAAAAGGGATGGAGTGGCAGTGAAGAGACTCTGGAGTCAAGTTCAGCCTCTGAGGGTGAGGCCCTGCCTGTCTTTCTGTCACTGCCACAATTCTTAGGATCATAATGTTTTTCTTCATTCTCCTGGCCTTGAGGTAGACTCCTCCTTCATCCTCTCAGACAGAGGCTGAGACCTTCTAAAAGATTTTGCTCACTGAACATTGAGATAAAGCAGAAGTTGAGCGGCAAAAATTGTTGAGTGATACAGTGGCAGAATATGCCATCAGGCCCACCTGTGAGCAGTATAAAGGGCATGGTGACTCGGTCTATGCGAGGAATTAAAAAGATTCAGGAAGTACTTGGCATCTCAACAGTATAGAAATGACTTAGCTAGTGAGCAAGAAATAATAGTTGAAAACAATTGTCAAGCTTTCTGTTCCTGAAGACCTAGCCCAAGCAGTCTTCTGCTCAGCGTACTTGCCCAATTCCCTTGTCCCTAACCCTTCTCTATCCCAGCAACTTTGAGAGTACATTTCATCTTCTCCAGGAACATTCTGTGCTACTTTCCCTAGGAGTAAAAACTGCTATTCTAGCATACATTCAAATACTCTCTGATTCTATTCTTGGGTTCTGGAATTAAGTAAGTCTAGATCTACCTTTACCCTAGACAACTGGCTTCCTCAGATAGGAATGAGCTTAAACACTTTCAGCAATAGGGAACCAGGAGTCTAAGAATGATAGAATAAACAATTTCTGACTTGAAAGGGACCTCTAACGAAATCCAAACCAATTCTTATGTTAGAAATTATGTTTACTGAAACAGAAGAGATGAGTAAATTAATTTCCCTCCTTTTTTGGAGTTGGGGACTATGGTTGTGTGTTTATGGAATACTATATATACTATCTGACCCAGTCAATGGATTCTGCTGATTTTTGTTTACTACCTATTTTTATGAGGTGGCTTATAACTTCAACTAGGCTCTAAAATGGCCCCAGCCTGCTCTTATCTGGGTGAGGCCTCTTAGAAATTATCATATAGGTGCAGAGGATGTCTTTGAATGCCTGAAACCTAGAAGAGGCAGAAAAAACCACAAGACAAATGTAGATAATCAGAAGAGACAATTACAATGGAAAGTGAAGGAGAGATGCTCTGCAGAGAAAACTGGGGATTTATCTTGGAGCAGAGATAAAATGCTTAGCATAATTTAACACATCACTTTCTACTACATAGAATTTAAATGGGCAAACAAAAGTAATACCAACATCTATATCCAGTTTTTCTTACCTAACCTAGGGGAAAGGGAAGGTGGTCATTAGGCCTTTATCAATCACTGAATTGCTGTGAGGAGCCCATGTGATACCTGGAGAGAGAGAGAGAGAGAGAGACAGAGACAGAGACAGAGACAGAGACAGAGACAGAGAGAGAGAGACAGAGAGACAGAGACAGAGACAGAGAGACAGAGAGACAGAGACAGAGACAGAGAGAGACAGAGACAGAGACAGAGAGACAGAGAGAGACAGAGACAGAGAGACAGAGACAGAGAGAGACAGAGACAGAGAGACAGAGACAGAGAGAGACAGAGACAGAGACAGAGAGAAAGACAAAGACAGAGACAGAGAGACAGAGAGACAGAGACAGAGAATCAGTGTAGGATCTGACCATGGGCCAAGCCAAGCACCCATTACATAAGTAATTCCGTCCATATAAGATATATGCAGAATGGATTAAGGTAATCTGCCTGGGGGCCAGCCAATGCAAAGGTACAAAGATGGGAGATAGAGTTTAGTGTTCCAGGGATTGCAAGCCAGTCAGCGTAGTGATAGCATATGAAATGTTTAGAGGTAAAAATATGGAAAGGAAGGAAAGGGGAAGACTATGAAGAAGCAAGCCAAATAAAGAGGACTTTATGTTTAATTCTGTATATCGTGGCTGGTTGGTGGTTGTCCTTTGTTCTCACAGAAAACCAAAATGACATCACCATATTAGTCAAGTTTCAATGTGTCTGACTGTGTCCAATCAGACCAGCCCAAGCTCTACCACAGGCTGGGCACAAGTGTTCATGTGAACATTTGGTGTGGATGCTCTCAATTTGTGCATCTCATGGTTTCCTTTGAACTACTTCAGTTCTGCTTCGCCCTTAGAGCATAGCACCTTCTCTGATGTGGACACGCCATACCAAGTGGTCTTCTGCCAGTGTCTTTCATGTCACATGATCAATTCCAGAGTTCCTAAGAGAGACCTTGAGAATGTTCTTGTATCACTTTTTCTGAGCACCATGCAGTGCTTGCCCCGTGTGAGTTCTCCATAAAATAGACTATTTTGACAACTATATATTTGGCATTCAAACAACATGGCCAGCCCATTGGAGGTGTGTTCTCTCTAGTAGAGTTTGAATACTGGACAGTTTAATTTGAGAAAGGATCTCAGTGTCTGGTACCTTATCCTGATAAGTGATTTTCCAAATCCTCTTAAGACAATTCAAATGGAAGCAATTGAGTTTCCTGGCATGGCTCTGGTATACTGTCCAGGTTTCACAGGAGTACAACAATGAGGCCAGCACAATGGCTCTGTAGACCTTCAGTTTGGTCGTCAGACTAATACTTCTTCTGTTTCATACTTTTGTTTGGAGCCTCCCAATCACTGAGAAATGCATGTGTCAACCTCATTATCATTGTGTATATCCTTGGAAAACACACTGCCAAAGTAAGTGAACTTATCCACAGCATTCAAAACTTTTCAATTTGCTGTAACCAATGGTTCCACTTATGGATGGTGTGGTATTGGCTGATGGAACCCTGTGTTTTCTTGGTGTTAATTAAGCTTAAATTAGCACAAGCAGCAGAGAATTGATCCATACTTTGTTGTATCTCACCTTCACATACTGCATTGAGTGCACAATCATCAGCAAACAGAAAATCATGCACTATCACTTCCTCCACTTTAGTCTTGGCTTGTAGCCTTTTCAAGCAGAAGAATTTACCATCAGCATGGTAGTTGACCTTGATGCCATGTTTGCCCTCATTGAAGGCATTTGAACATGACTAAAAACATCACGCAAAAAGCATGGGAGCAATCACACAGTTTTATTTCACTCCATTGGTGACTGGGAAGCATGAGAGCATCATCTGTTATCCAGTGCTGGTGATGAGGTCATGAGATGCACAAGTCTTCAGTAAGTGACCATTGCTGCTGCTGTTTCCATTTCCAACTCCATACATCTTTAGGACTCCCTGTCAAGTCTGGTAGTCTGAGCCTATGCTAGAATTAAATTTTTAAAAGTTAAATTAAATTAAAAGCCAGAATTGTAAACTTGTCCACTTTTGGCACATTGATGATAAGGATCTCCAGGTTGTCTTAGCATTTTTCTTTGACCTCCATCAGGGCTCATCATGGTAGGAGCATAGGCACTGATGATAGTGGCATGGCATTTTTCTGAGAGGGCAATCGTGTTGTCCTGAAGTCTGTCGTTTACTCCTTTTGGGAGGCATACAAGCTTGTTGACTACTTTAGTCAACTACACCAACTTCATGGCACCCCTTCATTGCATCCACTCCAGAAAAAAATCCATCCAACTCTGACTTCAGTAAGCTGGTCTTCATTTACCAGCCTTGTTTCACTAAGGGCTGCTATTTGAATGCAATACCTGCTGAGTTCTCTCACAAGAAGAGCTGTTCATCTTTCAGGTCTATTGGATTTTGCGTTGTCTATAAGTGTGTGCACATCCCGTGTACCAATGGTAAATGGAATCATCTTTGCAGAAGTTTTTGTACATTATTTTTGTGTGTGTTTCAACCACAGAATGGGATTCCCCGCCTGCCACCATAATTAAGCCAAGGTTGGGTAAGCAGACAGTTTTTAGGGCACCTTTTCTAACCCTTTATTCCCATCAGGAGGTGAGCAGTGTGATCCTTAAAAGGCTGCTCAGACACCCAAAGGCTGCCAACCCCACTGTTGCTTCCAGTGAAAAAACAATGCTATGGCCTGGGCCACCTATATTCAGGCTTGTGGCTACAGCTTCCAGTGTATCAGCACCTGCTACTTCATCACTTGCCTATCACCCCAGGGCTTTGAGATAGGTATAATGGTAAAATAGTATGGGTGATGTCTTTTGATTCATGAATAAATTGGATTTCAGTGAGGCAAAGTTACATAAAATTATTGACTTTACTCTGTTCTCCAGAATAATCACAGTCCAGTGGCATGACAGAGTCAAGATGATTGGTGATGGCTTGAGATTCAGCGAATGACCCTGGCATCTTCAATGTCTAGCTAAGTTCTAAGCACTCCACAGCACCTGTTTCGACTGCCTTCATGGCTGTTGGAACAAATTGTTCTTATCCACCCATTGCACCAGGGGAAGTCTTCACAAGTG
This sequence comes from Gymnobelideus leadbeateri, assembly GCA_011680675.1. Taxonomy (NCBI): domain Eukaryota; kingdom Metazoa; phylum Chordata; class Mammalia; order Diprotodontia; family Petauridae; genus Gymnobelideus; species Gymnobelideus leadbeateri. The sequence continues at coordinate 163,798 of WOXC01000161.1, read as the reverse complement.
TGAAGTAGACACCCATTAACTCACTGATGTGTTGACACCCCTCAGTTACCCTCAACCTGGTTTAGCCTGCCTGCCAAAAGGGTTTACTGGGGTGTGGCTTTCTTAGAGCCACAGGTGAGAGTTTTCTTTCTTGGAGTTTCTTGGAGCCATAGGTGAGAGTTGGGTGGAACAGGTGGATGCCAAAAGTGGAAAGCAGCCCTGAAAAGGGCTCAGTACTAGGCTTCCCTGAAGACATACCTTACACCCCAATTCTGCATATAACAGGGAAGCACTGAAGCTCATTGAGGGGAAGCAGGATAATGTGGTTGGATCTATGCTTTAGAAAAATCACCTTGACAGTCAATGGAAGGACAGATTGGAGTGAAGAGAGAATTAAGTCAGGGAGACCAGGAAAAAAAGGTCATAAAGGACCAAACTCAGGGTTTTTGTTTGTTCATGTTTGTTTTTTGTTATTGTAGCCATATCAATGGAGAAAAGAGAACATATAAGAAGGAGATTCTGAGTAAGAAAAATGTAAGTTTAAGTCCCTCTGCTGTTACATACTTGCCTTGTCACCCTGGGCAAGTCACTAACTTCTCAGTGATCCAGAAAAGTCCCTGAGACTGGGTTGCTGAACACTCTCCAGTCAGCATTGGTAGACAGGATTTCCTCCTGGAAACCCCCCACCCTAATTAAAGCACAGGTACTCTCTCCTTTCCATCTTCCTTTCCAAAAATAAGATACTTCCAGCTCTAACATTCTGTATTTTGAGGCCCCTTTCAACAGTGATATTCTGTGCTCCAGCATCCCTTCCAGCGTGGACATTCTGTGCTCTAAGGTTTCTTCCCTCTCTAATGTTCAGTATTCTAAGACCCCTTCCAGCTCTGACATCCTATTCCAAGCATGAATTTACAGGGTAAATTCTATTGTTATTTGCACAAGATACAGTCCTCAGTTTGTATACTTGTTGTCATAAGAAACAGGGGAGGAGGCTCCTGTCGAGGAGAAGTTATTGTTGAGTTTCCAGGCAACAAACTTGTCTGCCAGCTACAAAAGGAGCAATTAACTTCCCTATTGTGTGGCAAGCTGAGCCTCTTTAAAGCAGGCCAGTGGAGAATGGAGGTTGGCAGGCTGTTGGGAAAAAGGCTCTCAGGAAGAGCGAGTGCAAATATAGATTCAAGAAGGAGAAATCTTTCTTCTGCTTTAGGACAAGTTCTCTCTGATCTGGCAGAAAAGAATCCCAAGAAAGAGAGATCTTGTCTCCGACCCAACCTATCAGAGAATTTGAGAGTTAAAAGGAACCTCAGTGGCCATTTTTAGTTCAACTCACACACCCAAGTTGGGCACTCATGACCTCCTGAAAAGTCCATTCATGACACTTTGGGAGCAGTTCTAATTGTTAGGAAGTATTTTAATTTTGTTTGTTCTGGCACCATCAAACTTCTTTGAAACTTTCATATACAATGCTCCTCTGATAGACCTCTGGAGTCTAACAGAACAAGATTAATCAATCCATCTGCCTCTTCACAGCCCCTCATATATTTGAAGTCAGCTACCATGTGCCCTGCCTGAGTCTTCTCTTCAGCAGGCTAATCATCCCCACTCTAGAGGCAATCCTCCTATGACATGGACTCAAGGCCTGTCATCATCCTGCCTGCTCTCCCCTAGGTCCTCACCAGTTTTTTCATGCCCCTCCTCAAACAGAGTGCCCCCAACTGAATATGGTATACTCTAGATGGGATCTGACCAGGGCAGATTACAATGGGACTATCACGTCCTTAATATTGGGAATTTGGCCTCATCTGGGTATGTCTAATGAATGCAACTCCAGATCATATGGATTTTTTTCAGTTTCCACATCATCCTGTTGACTCATTTTGAGATTACAATCCACTAAAGCCCCCAATCTCTTTCAGAAAATATGTCTCCACTCTTCCTGTTTAGAAAAGGGTTTTTTGTTTGTCTGTTTGTTCATCTGTTTGTTTTAAGTACAGGTGAGAGAAGCAACCACAGGGAGAACTTGGACGAACAAGCTGACTTTCCTGTTGGAATGAATAGCTCTGAGCCCAGCCTTGCTAGCAAAGCAGCCATTATTTAGCATTGTATCAGCCTGACATGATAACAAGAATGAGAATAAGGACAGGTACCACTATAATAATAAACTTTTCATTTGTATGGCACTTTGGGGACCAAATCAGTGAGTATTTATTAAGGAACTACTATGTGTAAGGCAAAACGATCAGAAATGATGCAGCTTACAAAGCTCTTTCATTCTAATGAAGAAGGATGATCGAGATGATGATAGTGATGATGATGATGTAAAGGACAATGGTGGTGGTAGAATAGCTACCTATCTCAGGACCATTTCTATCTAGATTCCATTGAATATAAAATTAGATGAAGGGATAATAATAGCAGCGTGCAAAAAAAAAAAAAAGCTTGTTAGGGAGATAAGACAAGTAGTTAATGACAGGTCTGGAATTAGAAACCAGGTATTCAGGTTTTCCAGTATAGCACACTGCTTCCTCTTACCCGATGTGATCCTTCACACCCTGGGAGGAAAGGATTCCACTTCCTATTTCATTTTTTAAAAATTGATTATTTATTTACTTTTACTTTACAACATTCAGTTCCACAAGCTTTTGAGTTCCAAATTTTCTCCCTCTCTCTCTCCTCCCCCAAATCCCCCCTATGATGGCATGCAATCCTATATAGACAGGTTCTACAGATACCTTTGTGTTAAACATTAGTCAAGTTGTAAAGAAGGATTATAACCAATGGAATGAACAACAATAAAAAATGAACCAAACGAAACAAAAAAGAGAGAGAGCAGGTAGTTTGTTTCAATCTACATTTAGACTCTGCAATTCTTTCCCTGGATGTGGATAGCCCCTTTTATCATGACATAACAACTGTGTTATACCCTTGCATTGCTGAGAGGAGTCCAGTTTACCAAAGCCAGTCATCAGAGATACAATGTGTCTATAACCATGTACAAAATTCTTCTAGTTCTGCTCTTCTCACTCAGCATACGTTTATATAAAAGTCTCTCCAGGTTATTATGCAGCCTGTCTGCTCCTCATTTCTTATAGCACAATAGTATTCCATTACATTAATATACCATAACTTGTTTAGCCATTCCCCAATTGATGGGCATCCCCTTTATTTGCAGTTCTTTGCCACCACAAAAAGAACTACTATAGATATTTTTGTCCTTGTCCCACTTGTATGATCTCTTTGGGATACACCCCTAAAATGATGTTATTGGGTCAAAGTGTATGCACACTTTTATAACCCTTTGGTCATAGTTCCAAACTGTTTTCCAGAATATTTGGATCAGTTCACAATTCCACCAACAATGCATTAGTGTTCCAATTTCCCCATGCTTTCTCCAGCACTTGTCATTTCTGTGTTTTTTTTTTTCATGTTAGCCAATCTGACAGGTGAGATGTGGTACTTCAGAGTTATTTTGATTTGCATTTCTCTAATCACATAGTGATTTAGAGCATTTTTCATATACTTATAGATATCATTAACTTCTTCCCCTGAACACTGCCTGTTCATACCTTTTGACCATTTATCAATTAGGGAATGACTTATATTCTTACATAGTTGATCCAATTTTCTGTATATTTTAGAAATCAGACCTTTATCAGAGAAACTGGTTGTAAAAATTCTTTCCAATTGCCTGGTTCCCTCCTAATCTTGATTACATTGGCTTTGTTTGTAAAAAAAAAACTCTTTTCAATTTAATGTAATCAAAATTATCCATTTTGCATTTTGTCATGTTCTTTATCTCTTGTTTGGTCATAAATTCTTTCCTTCTCCATAAATCTAACAGGTAAACTATTCCTTGCTCTCCCAGACTGCTAATAGTATCAGCTTTTATATCTAGATCATGCACCCATTTAGACTATTTTGGTATATAGTGTAAGATATTTGTCTATACCCAGTTTCTGTTATACTATTTTCCTGTTTTCCCAAAAGTTTTTGTCAAATAATGAGTTCTCATTCCAGAAGTTGGAGTCTTTGGGTTTGTCAAACAGTAAATTACTATACTCATTGACTGTTGTGTCTCTTGTACCACTTATCTGCTACTCTATTCCTCAGCCAGTACCAAGTCATTTTAATGACTGCTGCTTTATAATACAGGTTAAAATCTGGTATGGCTGGTCCACATTTCCAAGCATTTTATTTTTATTAATTCCCTTGACATACTGGACCTTTTGTTCTTCCAGATGAAATTTATTACTATTTTTCTAGTTTTATAAAATATTTTTTGTTTGATTGATTAATTTCTGTGGCACTAAATAGATAAATTAATTTAGGTAAAATTGTCATTTTTATTATATTAGCTCAAATTAGCCATGAGCAACTGATGTTTCTTTCTTTTTTTTTAATTAAACAAATGCTTTATTAACTTCTGGTTTACATCATTCATTTCCTCCAGATTTTGATTTACAATTTTTTCCCCATTTTTCCCCTACCCACCATCCCAGAATATCAGTTCCACAAGATATCCCTTCCTCCAATCTGCTCTCTCCCATATCTTCTCCCATATCCCCTTCGACTTTTCCATTAGAGCAAGATGAGTCTCTGTGCCTCAATGCCTGCACATCTTATCTCCCAATTACATGCAAAAGAGTATTGATAATAGTATTTATATATATTTGAAACATTTAATTTTAAGACCTCGAATTTCAGATCCATTCTCTTCCTCCCTTGCCAACCATTACCTCTGGGAAGATAAGTAATTAAGTATGTGTTGTACATGTATAGCTATGCAAGATATTACCATAGTAGATATATTGTACAAGGCTGCTTATAATTCCCTCCCACCCATCCCATCCCCCACCTGGCCCATTCCATACGTGATCCTGTCCCTCTTCTATACTGGGCACTTCCAACCTCCCCTCCCCCCAAGGATGCCCTCCCATCCATCATCCCTCCTCTCATCCCCCTTCCCCCTATTCTGCTGCAGGTTGAGATATCCCATTTAGTATGTATGTCATTCTCTCCCTGAACCAAATTCAATGAGAATGTGGTTTTGCCTTTTTGCCTTCCTATTCTTCCCCTCCCTTGCAGCCACTTCCCCTTGCTTCTTCTACATGAGATAGTTTACCCTACCCTGTCTCTCCCCATCTCCTCTTGCCACTTTCCTCTCTCACCTCATAATTTCACCCCTTAAGTATCATTCCTTCCCAACAAATTCAACCTATGCCCTCTCTCCATGTATAACTGTAAACATATATACACACATTCACATGTGTAATCATATGACCATACACCCTTCTTCCATTATTTTCATACTGAGAAAGGTTTCATCAGTCACAATTATTGTTTTTCCATGTAGGAATGTAAATAGTTCAACTTTGATAAATTCCTTTTGATTTCTTTTCCCTGATTACCTTCTCAGGCATCTCTTGCTTCTTGTGTCTGGATGTCAAATTTTCTATTCAACTCTGGTTTTTTCATCAAGAATGCTTGAAAGTCCTCTATTCCACTGAATGAACATATTTTCCCCTGAAACAAAATACTCAGTTTTGCTGGGTAGGTGACCCTTGGGTTCAGTCCCAGCTCTTTTGTCCTCTTGAATATCATATTCCATGCCCTTCCATCCCTCAGTGTAGAAGCTGCCAGGTCCTGTGCTAATCTGATTGTGTTTCCACAATATTGAAATTGTTTCTTCCTGGCTGCTTGTAGTATTTTCTCCTTGATGTGGGGAATCTGGAACCTGGCTATAATATTCCTGGGACTTTTCTTTTTAGGATTTTTTCAGGAGGTGTTTGGTGCATTCTTTCAACCTCTATTTTGCCCTCTGGGTCTAAAACATCAGGGCAATTTTCCTTAAGAATTTTTTGAAGGGTGATTTCTAGGTTCTTTCTTTCATCATGGCTTTCAGGTAGTCCAATAATTTTTAAATTGTCTCTCCTGGATCTATTTTCCAGGTCAGTGGTTTTTCCCATGAGATATTTCACATTGCCTTCTATTCTTTCATTTGTTTGGATCTGCTTAACAGCATCTTGATTTCTCATAAAGTCTTTAGCTTCCATTTGCTCCAGTCTGACTCTGAAGGAATGAATCTCCTCAGTGAGCTTTTGAGATTCTTTTTCCACCTGGAAAATTCAACTTTTTAAGGCATTCTTCTCCTCATTGCCCTTTTGGGCCTCCTTTGCCATTTGAGTTAGTCTTTTTTTTAAGGTTTTATTTTCTTTAGTCAGGCTGTTGACCCTCATTTCATATTTTTCCTGCATCCTTCTCATTTCTCTTCCCAATTTTTCCTCCACTTCTTTCATTATATTTTTACAGTCCTTCTTAAGGTCCTCTATGGCCTCTAACCCACTCATATTTTCTTTTGGGGCTTTTGGAGCAGGATTTCTGACCTCACAATCCTCTTCCTGCTCTATGCTTCGATCTTCTTTGCCCCCATAATAGGAGTCTAAGGTTGCATTTTTCTGTTTATTTTATTTCCTTTGCCTTGACATGTTGCTACTTAATTACTTGACTTTTGGGCTTATTGCCACAGTAGGCCTCTGCCACCAGACAGGGGAGCTTTCATCCCGATCATTGGGGTCTTCACAGCTTTCTGGCAAGCTGGATACCCACCTCAGACCTTCCCCCAGATCACAATCCCGATCCAGGGAGGTTAAAGGAAGAGTGATTAACCCCCAAGACTGATCACTGGATCTCCCTCCAGTTCACAGGCCAGGAGCTGGAGCTGCCACTGGAAACTGCAAAATGGTGTGTCTCCTCAGTGCCTTCTAGCCCCCAGGGGAGGAAGCCAATGTGTTCCCCAAATACTGGTCCCAAAGTCCATAGGGCACTAACCTCTCACTTTGTCCTAGGCATATCTTGTTTTGATAATTCTGGAATCGCCCCACCAGCTGGTGATCTGGGGTCCCTCAAGCCGGCTGCTGGCCCGACCGCCCTGGAGCTAAAACCTCAGCTCATGTGGACCTGGGCTCGGCTCTCTGCACGCTGCCCACTGTGCTGCCGGCTCCCAGAGAGCTGTGCTGGTCCTTCTTGCAGGGCTGCTGGGCTGTCCTTGGCAGGCGGTTCACTTCTCTGTGTCATTCTGTGGGTGCTGGGGCTCCAGAAGTTGTTCAGAGTCCCCTTTTACATAGTTTGGAGGTAATCTGGGGGGAGAGTGCCTTGGATGTGCTGTTTCTATTCTGCCATCTTGGCTCGGCCCCTGCAACTGATGTTTCTTATAATTATTTAGATATGACTTTATTTGTATGAAAAGTGTTTTGTTCATATAGTTCCAGGGTTTGTTTTGGCAGATAGACTCCCAAATACTTTATAATATCTACATTTATTTTTAAATGGAATTTCTCTCTCCATTTCTTGCTGTTGGGCTTCATTAGAAATATATAGGAATGCTGAGGATTTATGTGGGTTTATTTTATATCCTGCAACTTTTCTAAATGTATTTATTACCTCAGAGTAGGTTTTTACTTGATTCTCCAGGATTCTCTAATTATGTCATTATATTATCTGCAAAGAGTGATAGCTTAGTCTCTTCTTTGCCTAATCTGATGGCTTCAATTTTTTTCTTCTCTTATTGCTACAGTTAACATTTGTAGTACCAAATTGAATAATAGCAGTAACAGTGCTACATCCTTGTTTCACCCCCTAAATTATTGGAAATGCTTCTAGCTTATCCCCATTATATATAATACTTGCTGATGGTTTTAGATAAATGTTACTTATTAATTTAAGGAAGACTCCATTTATACTTATGCGTTTTAGTGTCTTTAATAGTAATGCGTGTTGTACTTTGTCAAAAGCTTTTTCTGAATCTATTGACATAATCATAAGATTTCTAGTAGTTTTGTTGTTGATATGAGTGATTATACTGATACTATTCCTTATATTGAAAGAGTCTTGCATTTCAGGAATGAATCCTATCTGATAAAAATGTATTATTCTTGTGATAAGTTGCTGTAATATTTTTGCTATTAATTTATTTTAAATCTGTGCATCTATATTCATGAGAGGAATTGGTCTATGATTTTCTTTCTTTCTTTTGGCTCCTCCCCATTTAGGTATAAACACCATATTTGTATCATAAAAAGAATTTGGTAGCACTTCTTCTCCAATTTTCCCAAATAGTTTGTAACGTATTGGAATCAAATGTTCTTTAAATGTTTGATAGAATTCACTTGAAATCCATAGGAAAAAACCCTAGAGAGTTCATTGATGGTTTATTCAATATCTGTTTCTGAGATTGGGTTATTTAAGTATTTTACTTCCTCATCAGTTAATCTAGGTAACTTATATTTTTGTAAATATTCATCCATTTCACTAATATTGTTAAATTTTAGGCATGCAATTGGGCAAAATAATTCCTAATTCTTGTTTTAATTTCCTTTTCTTTGGAGACAAATTCACCCTTTTTATTTTTGATATTGGTAATTTGGTTTTCCTCTTTCTCTTTTTTAATTGACTAAATTGACTAAAAGTTTATCAGTTTTATTGTTTTTTTTTTCCATGAAACTAGTTCTTAGTTTTATTTATTAGTTCAATAGTTTTCTTAATTTCAATTTTATTCATCTTTGCTTTGGTTTTCAGTATTTCTAATTTAGTATTTAATTAGGGATTTTAAATTTGTTCTTTTTCTAGATTTTTCAGTTGCATGCCCAATTCATTTATCTTTTTTTCTCTATTTTATTCATGTAAGCATTCAGAGATATAAAACTTCCCCTAAGAACTTCTTTTACTGTATCCCATAAGTTTTGGTATATTGTCTCATTATTGTCATCCTTTTGAATAGAGTTACTGATTGTCTTTACAATTTGTTGTTTGACCCAGTCATTCTTCAGTATTAGGTTATTTAGTCTCCAATTAGTTTTTAGTCTATTTTTCCATTACTCTTTATTACATATACTGTTTATTGCATACTGATCTGAAATTGGTGCATTTAATATTTCTGCCTTTCTGCGTTGGATTGTAATGTGTTTATGACCTAGTATAGCATCTATTTTTCTGTATATACCATGAATTTTGAGAAGGTATATTCTTTTTTATCCCCATTCAGTTTTCTCCAGTGATCTATCATATCTACCTTCTCTAAAATTCTATTCACTTCCTTAACTTATTTCTTGTTTATTTTGAGGTTAGACTTATCGAGTTCAGAGAGGGGGAGGTTGAGGTCCCCCACTAGAATAGTTTTGCTATCTATTTCTTCCTCTAACTCCCTTAACTTCTCCTCTAAGTATCTGGATGCTATAATACTTGGCACATATATTTTTAGTAATGATATTGCTTCATTCTAGATGGTGCCTTTTAGGAGGATATAGTTTCCTTCCTTATCTCTCTTAATTAGATCTAATTTTTCCTTTTGCTTTGTCTGAGATTAGGAATGCTATCCCTGCTTTATTTTTTTTTTTACTTTAGCTGAAGCATAATATATTGTACTCCATTTTGTTGTTTGTTTGTTTTTTACTCTTTGGGTATCACCCTGTTTCAAATGTGTTTCTTGTAAACAGCATATTTAGGATTATGGTTTTTATTCCATTCTGCTATGAACCTCCATTTTATGAGAGAGTTCATCCCATTCACATTCACAGTTATGATTACTATCTGTGTCTTTCTCTCCATCCTATTCCCTCCCCTATTTATGTTTGTATTTCTCCCTTCTCCCTTCCCCTCTTTAAAAGCTTTCCTTTTGACCACTACCTCCCTCAATATTCCCTCTCTGTCAGCCCTTTCCCCTTACTACTTATTCCTTTTCTTCTAACCCCTCCTCATTTTCTTTCCCCTTTCCCTTCCAACTGCCTATAGGTCATGTTAGATTTTTATATTTAACAAAGTTTGTTATTCCTTCCTTAAACCAAATCCAATGAGAGTAAATCTTAAACAATGTCCCCATCTCTTCCTTTTTTTCCCTCTACTATAACAGTTTTTGAGTCTCTTCACATTAGATTCCTATACTTAATTGAGTATGTTATTCCCTCCTCGAACCAAAAGCAATGAGAGTAAAGCTCTTACGCTTCCTACTTTATAGATGGGGTGAGTCCCAGAGAATGGAAGCCATTTTTCCCCTTCAGGAGTAAGACTGACAAGAGGAACAAAAATTGCCCATTAAAAGAAAACTTTTCACAAAGCAAATGTCTTAGAACCATTCTCCTTCTTCAAAGAAACTCAGGTCATACTGCTTCTAAATTGTCCAGAGGACATCAGACAATGAGCTTTTATTAAGCTCCTATTATTTTCCAGGGATACAAAATAAGGGAGTAGCATGATCGCTTTATTCATTCACACTGTAATGGAGGAGAGAACATACAAAAATTATTAAGAATTAAAAGGCCTCTTAAAAATATTGAAGTACCTTCAGAGAGACCTAGAAATACTTATGAACTGATGTTGAGTGAGGGGAACAGAACCAGGAGAACATTGTACACAGTAACAGTCACAACTTATGAGAACTGATTTTGATAGACTTAGCTCTCCTCAGCAATGCAAAAACCTAAAACAATTCCAAAGGACACATAATGGAAATTGCCAGCCAAATTCAGAGAAAGAGCTATGAAGCTGGAATGCTGAAAAGAGCAGGCAATTTTTTTTTGTTTCTTTCATTCTGCTATTTTTTTCTTTCTTATGGTTTTTCCCATTCATTATAATTCTTCTATGCCACATGACTAATATGAAAGTGTGCTTACTAGAAGTGTATGTGTAAAACCCAAATTGATTGCAAGCCATCATGGGTGGGTAGGGAAAGAAAATTTAAAATGTAGGAAAGTGAATGTTGAAAGCTAAAAATAAATAATTGAATTATTTAAAAGAGAAATACTACTGCTTCCTTATAAAAATGAGGAGACCAGGGCCTAAAGAGTTAAAATTATATGTCTAAGTTCACACAGGAAGTGTTTAGAAGAACTGGAATTCATATTCAGGTCCTGTGCCTTTAAGTCTCCTAGTCTTCTTGCTATATGGTACAGGCCTTGGGTCATTCAGTCGATAAACATTGATTAAGTATCTCTAGTGTTCCAAGTACTGTCCCAAGCTCTGTAGGTACAAAAAGCAGACATAAGATAGTCTTGTCCTCAAGGAGCTTACAATTTAGTGGGTATAGCACCATATAGTGAATAGAGTTGTGAATATGGAATCAAGAGTCAAGAGCTGTAAAATCCAGTTTGAAGATTAGAATGAGCCCAGAGATGATAGTGAAGACCCTCTGCCTCACCTTCTCACTGAACTGTAGGAACCTAATACAATTGGAGCAGCGTGATTCATAAAGAGCCCCAAAATGCCAGTTAATTGAGAAGTAATAGAAAGAACAGCAGACTTGCAGGAAGGAGACTCAGGTTCCATTTCCTCTTCTAGATCAGATGGCAGATAAAGCAGTGATCCTGGAATCTGGGAGACCTGAGTTCAAATTCAGGCTCAGGCACTCAATAGCTGGGTAACCCTAGGTAAGTGACAACCTCAGCTACCTCTATACTCATCTGTAAACCGGGAAAGGTAATAATAATAGCACCTACCTCCCAGTGTTCTTGTGAGAATCAAATGAGGAAATATTCATGAAGTGTTTTGCAACCCTTAAAGTATTATGTAAATGGTACCTATTAATTCGTTGTGCAGTCTTGGACAAGTGACTTTATTTTTTAGCCTCAGTCGTATGAGGGGGTGAATGAGGGGGTGAATTAAATGAACTCTTAAGCTCCTTCTGAGATCTGACTAGATTCTATTTTCCTTAGGTCTCTTCCCTCCCAGTAGCATACTTTGTATGGTTTGCTAGTGTGTTAGTTAGCTAGTATGTACGGTTAGGTAGTTTGGGCATCTAAATGGCACAGCAGATAGAGTGCCAGAGCTGGAGTCAGAAGGAGCTGAGTTCAAATATGGCCTCAGACACTTACTAGCTGGGTGACCCTGGTCAAGTCACTTAATCCTGTTTCACTCAGTTTCTCTATCTGTAAAATGACCTGGAGAAGGAAATGGCAAGCTACTCCAGGATTTTTGCCCAGAGAACCCCAAATGGAGTCATGAAGAGTTGGACACAATTGAAAAAGAATGAACAACAGTTTGCTGGTGTATGAGCCTGATTTTACAATCATACTAAATCTTTTCTAGTCACATATGTTCCAATGCCTTTACTGACCAGGGGTCTTAAACTTTTGGATGTGTATCCTGGGATACCTTTGGCACTCCAAGGAAACCTTGGGACCCCCTTAGAATAATTATGTTTTCTGACTAATTGAGGAAATGCTATGTTTCAGAGCTATGTATAAAGGTATTCAAGTTTACTCAGTGTAATCTATCCACTATCCCTTTGTGCCCCAACATAAAAGCTCTCATTCTACCCTGATTCATGTATTTCTCTTAGCAGTAAACAGCTTTAAACAAATTAATACATTGCTGCTAGATTTAGTTTTTATTCATTTAGTGAGGGGCATGGATTACAGCCATAAGCTCTTATCCAGGTGTGACATTCATAAGATTATAGGATCCTGGCAGAAAAGTTGGAAGAGACCTTTAAAGACATTTCTTCCAACTCTTTCATTTTACAGATGAGAAACTAAGGTCTAATTAGTCCAAATCATACAGGTAATAGTAAATAGGAGAGCCTGGGGATGGAACCCTGATTTTTTGGCTTCAAATCCATCATTCTTGCCATGGTAGCTTATTGCCTCATCCATATTCTAGGTTTTGAATATTATCTCTTCTGAGGCCACCGATAGTCCTGACACTGATGTTCTATAATCTTGGTTTCTTTGTTCCAAGAATCCTTCCTGCTCTAACATTTAGTGATTTTGGTAATCAGGCCTTCAATAAATGGGACAATTATTTGCCTTTGGAAAGTATCTAAACAGATAAAGAAATAAATCAATACCAGGCACTTGACTTTCTTCAAAAGAAAATTGAGTTTTATTTGACCAGGAACATAAAAATAAATCCATCCTGAGACCATGTGTGGGATCAAATAAAGATCTCTGACTAAGGCTTAAGCTAAGCAATGAGCATCTCATGAAAGGAGAGGGGAAGCCTAGTGGGTGTCAGCAGTGCTGATCAGGATGGACCTCAGAAATTTAGGGATGATCTTCTGAGAGTGATTCTCTTATTGTCAGCAAAAATAGTCTGGAATGCAATACAATCTCTATGTGTATTAATTAATTAATTAATAATCTATATTATTAATCATAATAGCTAACATTCATATAGTGCCCAGTCTGTGCCATGTGTCCTGCTTTACAATTATCATCTCATCTGGTCCTCACAACAATCCTAGGAGTTAGGTTCTGTTATTACCCCCATTTTACAGATAAGGAAACCAAGACAAGCATAAGTTAAATGACTTGCCAAGGATCACAAAGCTATTGCCAGACACTAGATTTTAACTGAAGTCTTGGTTTTGTTGGTTTTGGTTTTTCTTATTGTTTCTTTTTCTGTTTGTTTTGTTGGGGTTTTTTATTGGTTTGATTTTGGTTTTTGCTGAGCTAATGCTTGGTTTGAACATGAACCTGGTAGAGGCCCACTAGATATTTGTAAATGAAAGGCAGTTTTAATTTTAATTAAAAGAGCTCTGGACTTAGAATCAGATCGGTGTTCACATTCCAGTTCAGTTCAAGTTCAATTAGGCATGTGCCTGACCTTGAGCAATTCATCCTAGAACGTGGCATGTCTGCTCAGATTGGAAATCAGACCAGGCCCCAGGAATCCCCCCCAAGTTAATTGTCACCTTTCAGCAGCCCCCAGAATGGATGAAGCTTAAGATTCTTTCTAGATCTAATGTCTTATGTTCTAGCATCACTTCCATCTCTCTGTGATTTAGTATTTCTTTTTATTTTTCCCCAATTACATGTAAAATAATTTCAACATACTTTTTTACACTATGAATTCCAAATTCTCTCCCTCCATACACATTACCGCCCCCCAAAATGAGAAGGCATGCAATTTGACATAGGTTATACATGTGCAATCAAGCAAAACACATTTTGATGTATGTCATACTGTGAAAAAACATAGAAAAAAATAGAAAAATAAAGTAAAAAAAACTATGCTCAAATCTGCATTCAGATTCCACCAGTTCTTTCTCTGTAGATAGATAGCACTTTTCATAATACGTCCTTCAGAATTTCCTTGGATCATTGTATTGCTCAGAATAGCTAAGTTATTCACAATTGATCTTCATACAATATTGTTGTTATTATGGACAATGTTCTCCTGGTTCTGCTCATTTCACTTTGTATCAGTTCATGTAAGTCTTTCTAGGTTTTCTGGAGAACATCTTGTTTATCATTTCTTATAAGACAATAATATTTCACCACAATTATATACAATAGCTTGTCCGGTAATTTCCCAATTGATGTCTATCATCTCAGTTTCCAATTCTTTGTCATCACTAAAGAGCTGCTATAAATATTTTGTACACATAGATCCTTTTCCTTTTTTATGTCTTTGTGATACAGGCATAGTAGATGTATTTCTTAGGTGAAGGGTGTGCATGGTTATATAGCCCTTTGGGCACAGTTCCAAATTGCTATAGAAAATAGTTGAATCAGTATACAACTTCACAAAGAGTGCATTAGTGTCTTAATTTTCCCATATCCCCTTAAACATTCGTCATTTTTCTTTTCTTTCATATTTGCCAATCTGATAGATGTGGGGTGGTGCCTCATAGTTGTTTTAATTTGCATTTATCTAATCAATAGTGATCAGAGCATTTTTCATAGAACTATAAACAATTTTGATTACATCAACTGAAAACTGCTTGTTAATATTCTTTGACCATTTATCATTTGAAGAATGGTTCTTATTTCTATAAATTTGACTCAGTTTGCTATATATGAAGTCTTTATCAATGAAACATGCTGTGATTTTTTTTCACAGAAATGATCACTATGTATTTCCCTCCATCCTAATTTCCCTGCTTATCTGACTTTCTCCTTCCCCCCTGTCCATTCCCAAGTATTTTACTTCTGACTTTTACCTCTCCCAACCTGTCCTCCCTTTATCAGCCCCACCTTTTCTTATCCTCTTCCCCCCCTATTTTACTGTATGGTAAGACAGATTTCTACATCCAATTGAATATTTTATTCCCTCTTTGAGCCAGTTCTGAGGAGACTAAAGTTCACATACTCCTCCCTTTGCCTCCCCCGCCTTCCCCTACACCATAAAATTTCTTTTGCATCTCTTTTATGTCAAATGGTTTACCCCCTTCTACCTCTCCCTTTCCCCTTCTCCCAATACATGTTTTTTTCTCACCCCTTAATTTTTTTTGGATAATCATCCCATTATATTGAACTCACACTCAGGCCTTCTGTCTATGTATACTCTTTCTAACTGCTCTAATAAAAAGAAAGTTTTTAAGAATTACAAGTATCATCTTCCCATGCAGGAATGTAAACAGTTTAACTTTACAGAGTCCCTTATGATTTCCCTTTCCTGTTTACTTTTTTATGCTTCTCTTGAGTCTTGTATCTGAAAGTCAAATTTTCTATTCAGCTCTGATCCTTTTACCAGGAATGCTTGAAAGCCCTCTGCTTCATTGCATGTACCCCTTCCATCTCTTAACATCTGATATCTTATGCTTTAAAATTCCTGCTGACTCTAAAATTATTTTAAAGACAATTTTAATTGATATATGTTGCTTTTGAGTTCAAAATCAGTCTCAGATACTTACTAGCTGTACATCCCTGAACAAGTCACTTAACCTCTATCTGCCTCAGCTAGGAAACATCTTCAAAACTGGGATAATAGTAGCACATACGACCCAGGACTGTTGTGAAGAACAAATGAGATAAAAATCATAAAGTGCTTAGTGCAGTGCCTGGAACATTGTCAGAGCTCAATAAATGCTTGTTTTCTGACTTCCTTCTTTCCTTCCCTGCCTTTATAGCTCTCTCTCCTTCCAGTTAGCCTTTTTGTTTAACAAAGATTCTTTTAAAGAAAAAAGAGTAACAGGAAGGGGAAAAATCAGCAAAACCAATTCATAGAAGAAAATCTTACAGTCAATGTAATGTTTCACCTCAATGCATTATACACACACACATCCAGAACCTTTGCATAAGAATGGGGAGGGAAGTGTCCCTTTATAGCTCTTCTCTGGGACACCTTTGCCCTTTGTTATTTCACAATGGCCAGTTTCAATTGTTTGGTGGTTGCTGTAGTCATTTTGTATATTGTTTTCTTGGCTCTGCTTATATCATTCTGTATCATTTCATGGAAGTTTTTCCCTGCTGCATCTCTAACATTCTGTGTTCTAACATCACTGTCAGCCTGAATATCCTCTAAAACATGCTCTCAAGTCTCTGCCACCTCTAACATTCTAGGATTCTAACAGACTTTCTCCTATTATGCAAATCTAATGACTCAAATCCACAAGGGAACCAGTCATCCTTGCTCTCTCCCTCTCCTTCTCTCTCTCTCTCTTTCTCTTTCAACTGGGATTAATGTTGTAGTTCTTAGAAGGCAATTTCCAAAAATGCTTCCTAATTCAAAGAGTGCTTAAAGTCCTGATCACAGCCTTTCAGGCTGATCAACTGACAGAAAAGCTGAACAATCATAACCCTGTGTACTTCCCCTCCCCCACCTCCTTCCAGCACTCTTGCTCTTATTTCTGACCAGGCCATAGGTCCGAGCTTATTCTCTCTCCCCCCCTCCCCCCCCCCGCCCTCTCTCTCTCTCTCTCTCTCTCTCTCTCTCTCTCTCTCTCTCTCTCTGTCTCTCTCTGTGTCTCTCACTGTATCTCTGTCTCTCTCTCTATGTCTCTGTGTGTCCACCTCTGTCTCTGTGTCGCTGTCTCTGTCTGTGTCTGTCCCTGTCTCTCTCTGTGTCTTTTGATCTGTTTCTGTCTCTCTTCTCTCTTCCTCTTTGTCTTTCTCTGCATGTCTCTCTCTTCTTTATATCTCTGTCACTCTCCTCTCTTTCTCTCTGTCTCTGTCTCTCTGTCTCACTCTCTCTCCTCTCTTTCTGTGTCTCTCTGTCTCTCCTCTTCTTCCTCTTCTTCCTTTCTCTTCTCTCCCTGTTCTATTTCTCTCTTGCTCTGTTTCTGTCTCTTCCCCTCTGTTGCTGTCTCTCAGTGCCTATCTCTCTCTTTCTGTCACTCTATCTTTTGTCATATCTCCTTCTGTCTGTATCCCTTAATCTTTCTCTGTTTCTATGATTGTGTATATATATATATATATATATATATATATATATATGTATGTATATATATATATATATGTATGTATGTATGTATATTAAAGGAGATATGTTATGGGCTCTATTTTCCCACAAAGTTTGGGGCAGAAAGAGAGAGTCAATCCTAGGGGGAATAGGAACTCCTTCTATCCTCTGGTTTGCTTGCTTCCTAGACTTTCATGCTAATATGTGGCCCAGAAAATTCCTAAAACCACATTAGAATGTAATAGGGGAATTTTTAATTAAAGAGAAATATAATACAATATAGATAATGTTAATATGTGGTTTTCTAAGTATCACAGAGTTCTGTTTTCATTTAATTTGACATCACTACTTTGACAAAAATAATCTTGGATGTATGAGTGTATTAATTCACAGTATTTCCTCCCCTACATCTTCTTTATTCCAAAGTAGCATCATATTGAGGTGTGTCTTCCCTTCCCATGCCCCTAGAGGGTAGTTGCATAAAGCAAAACCAGTTAGGGTTAAGGTTGTATTATGAAATTGAGATAGCAAATGTCAAGAATGAAATCATGGGGGTGGCTAGGTGCCACAGTGAGTAGAGTGCCAGCACTGGAGTCAGAAGGACCTGAGTTCAGATCTGGCCTCAGACACTTAACACACACAAACAAAAACCTAGCCATGTGACCTTGGGCAAGTTACTTAACCCCAATTGCCCTCCAAAAAGCAAAAAAAGAAAAAAAAAAAAAGAATGAAATCATGTATAATAGAGTTGATTCTGAGTTACAATTCATCCCAAAACATAACTCAGCTCACATGGAGCTGTAACCTTTGCCTCATGCCCATTTCTGAGCCTGGTCAAAGATGAGCTAAACCTTAAATCCCAGTGATGAGCTAAACCCTAATTCGGGCCACAGGTTAATTTGTAGTAGTGTCAACAGACTGAAACCTATTCCTAATCTGTGACTCACTACCCTCACTACCAACCATCCTAATGTGCTACATAGTCTGAGCCAAAATCCTGGCCGCAGACTTATATGGTCATGATAAACACCAGTTAAGAGAGTGTGGATGTCTCACTACAGCCCATCTCTACTGATAAAACCATAACAGAGATAACCTATGGGTCAAAGATTCCCATGTCATCTACAAGGTACCAAGCCAGGAGTTAGAAACTTGTCTATTTCCAGCCAAGATTCCCTGAGGTACAGTGAGAAAATGAGATCTATTCCTGTATCTCCTCCTCATCCTGTCCCAGAACGTCTATGTGTACTGAAAGGAGAGGCCCACATTTTGTAGGAAGTACTCCACAAGGGTCATTAGCTTTCCAATTTGGCTGCATCAGATGGTTTCACAGGAGGGGATGTCAATTCAGTGTCAGTAGGCAGCTGTCTCCCCCTGTCTCTAAGCTGCCTGGGTCTAGCATTGCTGGGGTCTGAGAGACCTTTATTCCAGCACAGGGACTTTCAGCTCTGAGAATTCAGGATATCCTAACAGACAGGAGAGAAGAGGGAACACCTAGTCAAAGGTGATGTGGTATATTAAAAAAAGGTTTGAATTTGGGATCTATAGGGATGTATGGGTTTAATTATTGGCTCCTTAATTAAGTAACTGGATGACTATGGTAAATACTTTCTATGCTCAGTTTTCTTTCTCTTTAAAATGGAAATAGTAACATTTGGACTACTCATCTCACGGGATCATCGTGAAGGAAGTGATTAATAAGTCTCAATGTGCCATAGAAGTGTGAGTTATTATTATCATTCCAGTTCAATAACCGCACATACAAATAGTACTATAGATCAGTGATTTAATGCAATAAATCTAACACATAAGAATTCAACATCTACTGTGTGCAGGACATTGTGTTAGGGAAGATAAGGCATGGTCCTTTCCCTCTTGAAATTAATGATTAGAAGGGTTCATAAGTATGAATGGATGCATGAATGAATGGAGGAATGAACGCAAAGCTTTTGCTAAGTGCCTATCATTGTTTAAAGCAATAGAGACACAAATACAAAAGTCATAATATCCTTGCACTCCCAAAACTTGCACTTTAGTAGGGGAAATACAACATTTAGGGCAGTTGTGATGAGGAAGAGAGTCGGGGTTTGAGAGGTCATGGGGATGCTGAGTGGAACAGTAAATAAGTCCACTGACATGTTCTTCCCAGGAGCAATAAAGTGGAGAGGTGTTTGGGGGAGAGGGGCAGGGCAGTGGGTTATGGGTAATAATGGCAGGATGGGAAATGGACATGGTGAAGGAAGGAGTACAGTGTTCCAGGGAAGGCAGAGCTCAATGTCCAAACTGTTTGCCAAGCATGATCTTTAGCAATAATTTAAATTATGGAGCTCTGTAGCATAAACTGTAATGATGATTATATTTAACAAACATTTATCATTTACCTAAAATATGAAAAGTACTTTACTAAGCACTGAGTATACAAAGACAGAAAGGAAAGCATCTCTATGCCTGAGGAATTTAGATTTGACAAGAGGGGATACAATAAACCACTAAGTTTGATAATTTGTAGTACGTCTAATTTAGTCATGTTTCAGCTATGTTTGACTCTTTGTGACCTCATTTGGGGTTTTCTTGGCAAAGGTACTGGAGTGGTTTGCCATTTACTTCTAGAGCTCATTTTACAGATGAGGAAACAGGCAAACAGGGTTAAATGACTTGCCTACGGTCACTCAGTTATTAAGTATCTGAGTCTAGATATGAACTCAGTTCTTCCTGACTCCAGGTCTGATGCTCTATCCAATTTGCCACTTAGCTACCCCAATTTGATGTATGAGAAAACACCAATTATGAGAGAGCACTGATTATGAAAATCAGGAAAGGATTTACATAGAAGGTGGTATCAGAACAAAACCTTAGAGGAACCCAAGGGTTCTAAGAAGTGAAAATGTGGAGGAATACATTCCAGGAATTAGAGACAGTTTAGGCAAAAGAATGGAGGTGGGATAAAAATATGTCAGCTTTGGGAAACAAAATAGGTCTGAGATTGGAGTGCGATGGATATTGGAGATCCCACATGGGTCCGGTAACCCATCAGTGCTCTAGTAACACCCTAAGACTGCTAGTTGCCAACCTCGGTTGGTGGAAGGAGTTTTCTCATTTGGAATTGCTTTATACTAGTGAAATCATGGGTCCAGTCCTCACCTCTTATTTTTGAGGCAATAGGAAGCCAATGGAGAATTACAAACCACTTAAGAGCACTGGACTAAGGAAGCAGAGGATGTAGTAGGTATTTAATAAATGTTCTTGTTAAAATAATTATTAGAATAGTCACTGATTAGGTAATAATAGGAAAGTCACTCTTCCTTTTTGGTATTCAGTTTGAGTATATATTATCAAAGGGCTAGACTAAAATTGGCATCCTATCTAGCTCAGACATTTATGTCTTGTGTTCTAAAGTCCCCTCCAGTTCTCACTTGGTCAGGGTTCTAGTAAAACACAAAGCTTTCCCTCAGCAAATCTGTGAAGTAGCCTTTGTTTTGTTTTGGTTTGGTTTGGTTTGGTTGGTTGCTTGTTTTTTGGAGGGCTTGGGGTAGGGTTGGATGGGCTGCATATTATAATGGAATGAGAGTTGCATCTGAAGTCATAAGACCTAGCTTAAAGTCTCAGTGTGATATTAACTAGCTGGGAAACCTTAGATAAGTCACCTTATCACTCTGGGCTTCATTTTCCTTGACTGCAAAATGAGGGGATTTAACCAGATGATCCCCAAGATTCTCTAAAGATACATTTCTCTGATCTGTCTTCTCAGACTGAATCTATTTTTTTCCTTGAAATCTTTTAAATTCCTCTCCAGGCTGGACTCTGGACTTTCTTTACCATGTTACAACTCCCGCTATCATCATCCACACCCTGATCCCCCTCTTTCAGCTCCCTTTTATATATTCTCTTGTCTTGTTAGAATGTAAGTTCCTTGAGGACAGGACCATCTGCCTACTTCTTGAATGACTGTCAGAGGCCCATAAGAAATACCTAATGTACTTCAGACTAACACAGTACTATTAAAACATGACATTACTTTTATTGGTTCTACTTTTTTATGTTTTATTTTTATTGGTGCAGCTTTCTCATTAGCACCAACTCAGCTAGGTGAAACAAAGCTAGGATCAATTAGAAAACTGTCAATCACATTCCTCTAATGTTTTTTGGTTTTCCTTTAGAAAAAATAATAATGTCTTTCTTCACAACAATATAATTATGATATTTTACAGATTTGGAAGATGAGTCTCCAAGAGAGAATGTGACGTAACCTTGTTCACATAGCTAGTTAGCTTTTGTACCTAGGATTCAAACCCAGGTCTCTCCTCTCCCCCCACATTTTCCATTTTGCCGTACTGTATCTCTAGAAAGTGAAAGCATTACAGAAGATGATGGACAAGATTCAGGTCTAGGAAAAAGACTTCTTTTTCACCTAGACGTGAAAGAAATATGTAAGTTCCCCAGTCTCCCTCCATTTTCAACACCGTATAGACAAGACAGAGCAGCCCTCCACTCTTGCGTTCTGGGGTTTGCTCCTCCTTGAGCATCTGGACAATTTCAACTTGGAAAGACAGAATCTTTGATTCATTCTCCTAATTAACTCCAGCCATTTGGCTCTATCTTACAAGCCTCCAACTGAGGAAGAGAATTAGCTGTGATTCTCATTAGTGAATAATAGCATTGTATAGTAGTTAGAAAGTTGGACTCTAAGTCAGAGAGATTGAGGTTCAAGTCCCACTTTTCAAACCTGTGTAACCCACTCAGTGCCTCCCAAGCAACTGTCTAAGATGACAAGTTGCAGAGAAAGTGATAATCTTTATTTACTGACAAGGTTCCTTACCTAGATCTCCCTATACTAAAATAACTAATATAATAAGAATACAATATAAGACTGATATAATAATAATAATAATAATTTTATAGTATTTGGTAGTTTGTAAAGTGCTTTTCTCACAACCCTGTGAGATAGAGAATGGATCAGTTATTATAATCTTCATTTTACATATGTATCAGGGACCATTGACAATAGATATCAATTGTAGTCAGTCTCTTTTCCACTACACTTTTCCATATTTTGTGATTTAAAACTAGGTAATTTGAATAATCCTGTACAGCTTATTAAAGAAAGGTGGGAGTGGGGATAGAGAGATAATCATGGAGAGTTTGATGCTTCTTCATGCACATATCTAAAGGCTTTAAACACTGTAAGAAGTGCTGAGGTAAATTGGAAATGTGCCACCCAGGTTATGGGCAAGAGTGGAAGTAAAGAATGATTAATCAATACACATTTTATGAAGCTGGGGAGAGAACTGCCTTATTAGATGGGATAGGAGATAGCTCCTTAGAGGCCACTTGTGTTTAAAGCCTGGGATGTGAGTTCAGGTGTACAAAAGAAGGCTTCAGAATAATATATGTACTATGAAGTGGAGTTGAATCTTTGAGCTGTAAACACACCTGAAGTCATGTTCCACACAGATCAGTTGTTAGAGATCTGTTCCCCTGGGAAAGGAAATAAGTGACCTCTCCTGGAGGATAAGGAGGATAGCATAACCACCCATAAAGGAGACAGAAAGAGGACTTTAGATGAAAGTCCCACCACATTTAAAATGCTAAGGGATATTGCCAAATGTAGAACTTCTGAAATTCCTATATCACTCAAGAGAAGATATCAAGTCAAGGAAATGAAAAGGCTCCCACAATGTACCCAAGGGACTTCATGTCAAGATGGAGCTTCTGTCACACATATAAGGTTCTTTAGGCTCAGAAAGATTAAATGACTTATTCATCATCACACAGGTGTAAGACTTTACATTTATTCCCAAATATACTTCATGCCCTACATATTATTATACTTTATACATTATTGCATTTTCTATATTATTAGATCTGTTTCAACATTCTACCCTGTGTAGCTGCTTTGCACATAGTCACCCACTGTGTTAGCTATCTTTCCCAGCTTTGTGTTTTCTGCAAATCGAATGATTATCTACCTCTTTATCCACGTCACTGATAAAAAAATATTAAATACAATGTAGTCTGGCACAGATCAACGATCCGCTTCACTAGAAACCTCTAAATTGGGCTTAAACCATTCAAGAGAAGTAGAATGAATATTTATCAGAAATGTTGTAGAGAAATTTCCTGTTCAAGTAAGGATCCAGGTGGGCTGCCATCTTGGACCGTTTCCATATTTGAGATTATATGGAGAGAGACAGAGACAGAGAGTGAGAGAGAGAGAGAGACAGAGAGAGAGAGAGAGAGAGAGAGAGAGAGAGAGAGAGAGAGAGAGAGAGAGAGAGAAAGAGAGAGAGAAAGAGAGAGAACATTTTGGATTCTATGATTCTATTCTATGTTTCTATTCTGGGGCATTTATTGCAGCTCTGTGTAATTTTTTAACATTTATATAGCACTTTAGACTTTAGAATATATTTTGAACATTTATATAGCACTTTAGAAAGAATGTATTTTGGTCATTGAACTGATACTCACCCATGAGACTGCCATCATAGAGGTTGGAATGGAATCCCAGATTCATCAAGTTCTTTTTTATAAATAAAAGGGCGGTGTCAACCAGCCAAAAGTGATGTCAACTCATATTCACAGAGGGCTTTCGATGGCAAAGTACTTTGTCATCTCATTGGAACCTTACAGTAGTGATACCAGGAAAGAGAGATAGTAGGATCTTTTTAGATTGACAATTGTGGTATAGAAGGGAAAATGACTTGGCCAAAGTCATATGGTATATAATTATCAGTCAGGATTTTAACCCCTCTTTTTTTTTTTTTTTTGGAGGGCAGTTGGGGTTAAGTAACTTGCCCAAGGTCACACAGCTAGGTTTTTGTTTGTGTGTGCGTTAAGTGTCTGAGATCAAATCTGAACTCAGGTCTTTCTGACTCCAGGGCCGACACTCTACTCACTGCTTCACCTAGCCGCCCCTTAACCCCTCTTTTTAAAAAAAAAATCTTTTCAATTAACAAAAATAAGTCTGGAGTCAGATTATAAGAGGTTTTATTTTTAAAAAGTAGTTTTAAGTTTATTATAGAGGCTAGAGGGAGCCACTGAAGCTTCTAGAGCATAGATATGACATGGTGAGATATGCTTTAGGAATATTAATTTGGTAGCTGTGTGGAGGATGTATTATAGAGGGGGGAATAGAAACAGGGAGAGCAATTAAGAGGTTATTGTAGCAATCCAGACAAGACTTAGTGAGGGTCTAAATTAGAGTGGTTGTGGTATGAGCAGAGAAAGGATTGCTAACAAGGGATATTCTGGAGATGAAACCAACAGGAAATGGTGATCAATATGGAAGGATGAGAAAGAACAGTCAAAGATCACTCCTGAGTAACTGGAAGTCTGGTGGTGTCCTCTACAAAAACAGAAAAGATAGTAGAAAGGGTAGGTTTAAGCAAACAAATAATTCAGTTTTGGAAATGTTGAGTTTCAGATGACTATTGTGTATCTAGCTTTGTGTATTGTGTATATAGTTTTCCAAAAAAACATAGGCTCAGGGAAGAGACAAAAATTGTATTGTAATAATAGTCAGCATTTATACACTGCCTACTGTATACCAGACATTGTGCTAGGCCCTTTATAAATCTTATCTCATATGACCCTCACAAAAATCCTGGAAGGTAAGTGCTGTTGTGACCCCCATTTTACATTTGAGGAAACTAAAATGAATAGAGATTAAATGATTTGCCCAAGGTCACACAGTTAGTAAGTGTTTGAGGCTGGATTTGAACTCAGGTCTTCCTGAATCTAGACCCAGTGTTTTATCCATTGTCTCATGTGGACTTGAGAGTCATAGATATAGATGCTAATTGGGTCCCTGATGAGAGTAGATGAGATCACTGAGAAAGATAGTATAGAAATGGAAGAAGCATATGCGGGATAAAGACTGAGGAACACCTCAGGGACTGAACATGAATGATGAGCCCACAAGGGAGGCAGAGAAGAATCAAGCAGAGAAATTAGGGGAACCAAAACAGAGAAATTCCAATAAAACCAGGAGTGCAGAGAGATTTGAGGAGGTGGTGATGGTCCATGGTGATTGAAAGTTTCAGGGAGGTTAAGAAGGAGGGAGAATGAGAAAAAAACCTTTTGATTCAATAGGGTAGCTAGGTGTCTCAGTGAATGGAACACCAGCCCTGGAATCAGGAAGACCTGAGTTAAAATCTGGTTTCCAACACTTAACACAAAAACTACCCCTGTGACCTTGGGCAAGTCACTTAATCCCAATTGCCCCTCCAACAAAACAAAACAAAACAAAACAAAACAAAACAAAAAAAAAAAACAAACCTTTGGATTCCACAAGAAGGAGAACATTGGTGGCCTTAGAGAGAGCAGTTTGCTTTGAGTGTGAAGCCAGATTGCAGAAGTTGGAGAAGTTAGTGGGAGGTGAGAAAGTGGAGGGAAGGTGTGCAAACAGCTTTTGTCCCCCCCAGGGAATTTGACAATGAATGGGAGGAGAGAAATAAGATAATAGCTCAAGGGGATGATAGCAAGTCATTTCCTCTCTGTAGGTCACAGTTACCTCCATCTGTAAGATGCAAAGATGATCTTTTGGGTCCCATCCAGGTTTATGACTCGATGCTTTCCTTTCTAAGTGCCTTTTTTAATTCTCAAAGAAAGATGCAATTATGTAAAGTATAATTTTAGTTTTCACTTTATTTGAAATCTTTGGAAATTGCAGATCTGCACCAGAATCAAAAAACCTCTTAGCTAAGAGACCTCTAAGCTCATCTCTCCCAAACCAGTTCTGAGTAGGAATCCTTGCTATCTAATCCCAACAAGTGGTCGTTCAGCTTCTGCCTGAACATTCTCAGTGACAGGGAGTTCACCACCTATCTAAGGCAGCCCATATCATTTTTTTGGATGACTATAATTATCAAGGAGACTTTCCTTACAGAAAGAAGACAGGAAACAAGCATTTATTAAACATGTACTACATGCCAGGCATTGGGCTAAGTACTGAAGACACAAATTCAAGAAAAAAGAATGGCAGTCTCTGCCCTCAAGGGCCATTCTATTGTCCCTGATTTTAATAGAGGAAGACAATATATAAGAAGGAGCTGAAAAGTAAGTGTGTGTGTGTGTGTGTGTGTTGTGTGTGTGTGCGTGTGTGTGTGTGTGTGTGTGTGTGTGTGTGTGTGTGTGTGCATGAGCAGGGGGAATAAACTATAGAGAACCAGAAATAGAAATAGGAGAAAAATGAAAGGTAGTCCCTTTGGGAAATGGATATTCTAGGTGGGACACACCAATGAGGAAAGTGAACCAGAGAGGTATGTTCCAGAGTCAGAGGCTAAAGGAAATTGAGTTATGGTAGGACATTCCAGAGAATCAGAAGCAGAGCTGGGAGGAACCTAAATTTATTTTTCTGAAATTTATCCCCACTCCTCCTAGATCTGTCAAGGTAGCCAAGCAGAACACACGAAAGAATCTCTCAATTAATTAGAATTGTCAACTAAATATTTCCTCAACAAGACTAAGAAAGAGAGCATTTATTGTAAATAGCTACAAAAATATTGAATAATTTTTGAGCTAGAAAGGACCTTAGAAAGCATTTAGTTTAACCTCTAATAAACTAATTAACAGATGATAAACTAATGCCCAGAGAGGAAAAGTTACAAAATGAGTTAATAACAAAGTTGGGTATAAAATTTATGTCTTCACCCAGACCCAGGTTTTTCCTACCACATCAGCAAGACTATAGGCTTTATCCTATGTCATAAAGTAGATCCAGGGAAGGAGACAGAAGGGAACCATTTGTTCTTTGTGTGTCTGGGTGAATGTGGGTTATGGAAGCAAAGGCCAAGACAAGATTATAGACAAACTAATCCATGGACAGAGATGTCTTTAGAAAATCAATGATTTGGAAAAAATCAATGAATCAGCAAACATTCGTGACTTCTATATTCTAGGCAAAGAGAAAACTGTCCTTGTCCTCAAGGAACTTATCTTTTATTATGAGTGATGACATGTATAAACATATAGATACATTACTATTTTTACTTAATACTATTATGTGTTATATATAGTACTATATGTAAAATACTATGCATGTTACTAAAATTAATACTGCTAAAATATTTATAATACTATAAATATATGAATATTATAGATATGAATATAAATATATGTAATATAAATAATATTTTACTTAATATTATTTATATATCATGGGGTACACACTATATGGAATATAGAATACATTTAACAATATATTTTATATTATATAACATGTATATATCATATGGTACCATTACTATAAACTACTATATAGTACATATGCCATATACTAGTATATATCATACTCTACTATATGTTATTGATATATAGCATATATATGGTGCTATTTTTATGTTAATACTATTACTATATACTATTAAATAATATTGCATACAGTTGTTATATAGTATACATTCATATATACAATAGTGTATATGTCTATGCGTCACATATTTATGATACATGAACACATTATATACTATAGTATTTAGTAACATGTATAATATAGTATATAGAAAACCTATATATAGGATGATAAATGTTTGTGTTTTAGTATATACTATTATTATATGTGTGATAGATACTATAAAATGTATTAGAGGAGCTTAGTGGTGCAGTGGATAGAACGCCAGGCCTGGAGTAAAGAAGACTCATCTTCCTAAGTTCAAATCTAGCCTTAAATATTTAATAGCTGTGTGACCCCAGGCAATTCCCTTCACCTGTCAGCCTCACTTACCTCATTTTTAAAATAAGCTGGAGAAGGAAACAACAAATTACTCCAGTATCTCTGTCAAGAAAACCCCAAACGGGATCTTGAGGAATCAGGCATGACTGAACAACAACAGCAACATGATATATACTATTAGGCCTAACAGTATACAGTAATAGTATCAATCTATTAATAGCACTTATTATATGTTATATGCTATAGAATATATTATATATAGCTATCTAGAACTATGTATCTCTTTGCCTAGAACATAGAAGACTCTTCATTAATGTTTGCTGATTAATTGATTTCTTCTTGGCCAGAATGTCTGTCTGTCTGTCTGTCTGTTGGTCTCTGTATATATATATAATGTA
Source organism: Gymnobelideus leadbeateri (assembly GCA_011680675.1). Lineage (NCBI taxonomy): Eukaryota > Metazoa > Chordata > Mammalia > Diprotodontia > Petauridae > Gymnobelideus > Gymnobelideus leadbeateri. The sequence continues at coordinate 135,640 of WOXC01000161.1, read as the reverse complement.
TGTGCATTATGTATGCATGTGTACATATACATATGTACATATAGATAGAGAGCCTATATATGTACATATGATTTATATGCATTTTATATATAGATAAGTTTTATATACATGTGAGTTTATGTGTAAACACACGTATATGGGCATGCTTACATGTTGTATGCATGCTTGTAACATGTGTCTATATACATATAAGTATACGGTATATTATATACAATATAGTGTTATGCTTATATGTATTTATTGCCAACCCTTTTGCCACTCATGTGTACATGTATTTTAGACATGTATGTATATGTGTATGCATGCATATGTATCATGTGTGTATATGTGGGAGTCTATAACATGCAAACACAAAATACATAGGAGGTAATTAGGGGGAGAGATCCAGGCAGGGGCATCTGGGTGCATCAGCAAGGTCCTTACATAGAATATGGCATTTGGTAATATTTACCTATAATCCCATCTGCAGAGGAGGCTGAGGTTACTGGACTCCTTAAACTCTGGAGTTCTGAGCTATAGTGTCCTAAACAAATGAGGTTTTCTCACTCAATGTGGCATCCATGTGGTAAGCTCCTGAGATTGAGGTGCCACCAGGCTGATTTCAGGGGATGGGGTATTGGCTCAGGTTGGAAACTTAGCAGGTCAAAGTTCCTGTGACAATCAGTGAAGCCAATGAGGAGTTGCTATACTTCTCATCGGGGCTGAGATGGGGAGACCCCCATCTGAAAAAGAAGAGTGACTTTTGATCTAAGTTTTGAAGGAAACCATGGATTTTATTGTAAGAGGCGAAGATCAGGAGGGAGTGTTTCTCAGGCATGTGCAACTGCCTATTCCACAGCACCCAGAGGGGAGATTTGAGATATGCAAGGACATCCAGGAAGGTCAGTTTTCAGGGACCAGAGAAGGCAGGCAGGGGAAAAATGAACAATAAACACAAGTCTAGGGTTGAGAGTCCTGGATTAGTGTCATATTTGATGATGACTTTGCATCTGACCTTGGGCAGTTCATTCTGTCACTACTGACTTCAGTTTCCCCATCTGCCTTTATGGCTTCATAGGGCTTTTCTGAAGTTAAAATGAGAGAGTAAGTAAGAGAGTTCTTTGAAAAGTGTGTGTGTGTGTGTGTGTGTGTGTGTGTGTGTGTGTGTGTGTGTGTGTGTAGGAAGTACCATACATATGCAAGATATTATTAGTGTTATTAAATACTAAATTGAGTGGTTCAAATGGTAAGTATGATTTTAGTTAAAAGAAGAAAGAGATTAACTTGGGCCTCAGTAGGTACCCACAATTGTAATTATATCTATCCTCATGCTGAGCCCTAACTCCAAGCATAGGCTTAGTCCTGACCCTGATTATAGAAGAAACCGCTATTTTATCACAAACCCTGACCAGGGGTCATAAGGCTAACCATAGGAGGTAGTTCAGATGGTGCAATGTAGTTCCTTCACCTGCTGGGCCCAAACCCTATGGCTGATGTAGTCTTAGAGCTCTTCTCAGTAAATTGGCTCCCATTGCCTACCTCCAGAGCGCTCTCTCTGGAGTAGATGCCACGTCCGAATTTATTATCACATGTAGATTTTTCTTCATGAGGTCCTGGAAACAAAGAAGATTCCTCTCAGTCCTAGATGCCCTCTCTTTTTTGACAGAAGATGAAAAACTGGCGCTGGGTCCCCAAACGTGTAGGATTGGGATTATTGTCAAAGAAAAGATATTTTAGATTCCAGAAAACTTTCCCTTGCTCCCACTGGGGGAGTGTGTCAGGACATTTCTGTCTCTCAGAGGCCAAAGAGAAGAATTCATAAGAAATTTAAAAGAAAAACAAAAACCCTGCTGATAGACATCCTGGTCAAGAGAAAGAAAAGGGCTGAGACATAAGATCTATAAAAATGTCCAAAGTAATTAATCAGACACATGTTCAGAGTGTGTTCTAACAATATCTGGTGGTGTTTAAAGACACTCCTGGCTCTGTTGGAATGGAAAATAAAAATCACCATTATAATAATTATATATAATTATATAAAAATCACCATCATTATAATTAGCTGCAGCAGCATGTTAGTTGATAGAGAGGTGGCTTCAGAACCAAGAAACATGGGTTAAAGTTCCACTCCTGACACATAGTGGCATTTAAACTCTTAATGTTCTAGACCATGGTCTGGCAAACTATATCCAGAGGGCCAAATCTAGAACCATCTGATTCTTTATGGCCTATGGGGCTAAGAATGGGTTTTATATTTTTAAATATAATGAAACTTTATTTTAATGTAACAAACCATTGCAGGCTTGATTTGGCCAGTAGTCTAAGGGATTCTCTAAGATTCTAGCTTTCATAGATGTCACTCTATATTGATAGCATCAGCTTCTTTACCTGGGAGTTCTCTAGTTAATGAAATCAAAGGTCCAGCCCCTATTTCTATCTCATTTTGATAGAGGTAGGAGTTTAATTAGGATTTAGATCTAGCTTTCTCTTTACTAGCTAGGGTAGCTAGATGTTGCAATGAATAAAGTGCTGGGCCTGGAGTCAAAAAGACTTATCTTCATGACTTCAAATCTGGCCTCAGACACTTACTGGCTGTGTGAATCATTTAACCCTGTTTGCTTCAGTTTCCTCATCTGTAAAATGAGTGGGAGGAGGAAATGACAAATTTGTTGCCAAGAAAACACCAAATAGGGTCACAAAGTGTTGGACATGACTGAAATGACTGAACAACTGTACTAGTTGGAAGTATGAACCTCAATATGTTTTCCTGAACCTCAGTTTTTTCATCTAGAAAACGGAGAGTTATCCTAGATAGGACTTGGTGTGTGGATGGAAAAAAAGGGGGAAAGAGTCAAGGTTGATGAAAATTTTGAGCCTGGGTGACTGATTCGGAAAAGAATGGTGCCATGAAAAGAAATATGGTGCATCAAGAAGAACAAATCTGGAGGGGAAAAAAAAGAAAAAAAAGTTTAGTTTTTATAATGATGACATGGACTAGGTAGTGTCAGTAGGAATAAGAATAAGGAATAGACATGAGATATGTGTTAGAAGAAGAGTTCGTGGGACTTGGGCACTAACTGGTTTGAAAGGAATGAAGGAGAGAGATGAGTGGGGACAAAAAGAAGGCAAAGATCGTTCGGTTTCAGGGTTTAGACCAGGAGATCAGAGAAGCTATTGGCATCCCTAGCTGATGGAAGAGGAAGCTGACTAATGATGCTTGGGCTCTATCTATACAAAGAGCAAATTCAATTCAATTCAATAAACATTTACTAAGCACCTAATTTAGGCAAGATGCTGGATGAAAAGCACAAAGAGAAAGATGAAAACAACTCATGCCCTCAAGAACTTTCATTCTATGTTCTCTTTTTGAAAGGTGAGTAGGAAACACAGTTTATACACAAATAAGACTGGTAAAAAAGAAAATCTAAGAGAGGAAAAATAACCTAAGAGCTTGAGGGATCAGGGAAGGTTTCATAAACAGGAAGTGTGAACTGAATTTAACTGAAAGAAAATGAGGATTTTTTTTTATAATAAACTTAAATATTAGAACTTAAATACAAAGTTAAAAAAAGTAAAAAAAAGCATGTTGTGTGCATAGCAGAATGCAAGAGATGATTAAAAATACATAATAATAAATTTTCATTTCAAGAAACCCAGTATGATAAATAATACGCATTGTGTTGAGAATTGTCCATCTTTTCTTTGCTTCCTTGTGAGTTTTCTTTTGTTCTCTTCTGTGCACTTTTTTACTTTGTTCTTTTTAACCTAGCCCCACCCTTTCTCTCAGGGCCAAAATAAAGTTTAGATATGTTTCTCTATAGCTATAGACACATACATACCCACCCCTACTTCCCCCAAGGCTATGATAAGGTTTAGATATGTTTCTCCATAGCTCTATGTATGTATGTATGTGTGTGTGTGTGTGTGTATATATATATATATATATATATATATATATACACACACATATACATAAATATATAGACATATATAGACATATACTTTTCCAAACCTATTTTACTCTTGAATTTTGTTTTTATGTATGAGCATATCTCTTGTTGAGTATTCTGAGAAGTGGTGATGATGAAGAGGGAGTGCATGGCTGGCATGGAGAATAGATTATGTAAGCACATAATCTCAGGAGATAAAAGGCCAAGCTTTGGTTCATGATGTAAGAGTAGACCAATTGTAGGGCACCATGAGTGCTAGACTTAGGAGTTTATATTTTATCTTATAGAAGGTTTTTTTTTTTAATCTTATTGAAGGTTTGTTTTTTTTTAATAGGGAAGAGATACTAGCAAGAGCAAGAAACTATTATCATTTCTTATCATGTTATTCTAGAAGAAAAATTATGAGAGTCTAAAGTAAGGTGATGTCTATGTAAATAGAGAGAAGGTGGTGGATCTAAGAGGTGTGAGGATGAAATTAACCAGATTTGGCAAGCAACTGGGGATGGGGGGGAAGACAGAAACAGAGAGAGAGACAGAGACAGAGAGAGACAAGAGACAAAGACAGACAGAAACAGAGAGAGAGAGAGAGGAAAAGCATTGTGGAGTCAGAAGCTACATCTGAAGGGATTGAGAAATGAGTGGGTTATGAAGAAATGGAAGTTGAAGTGCAGATGATTTTGTCTCAGAGTTTGGCATGAAGAGGAAAGATATAGGATGATAACTTGAGTGGATGGCAGGTTCAAAAGAGGATTGTGTTAAGTTTCAAGTAGATTTGTACAAGGAGTCAGTAGATAAGGAGGTATTGAGGATAGGACAAATTGGTTAAATGACCCTGGACAAACTTCAGGAGGAAAAAGAAAGAGAGAATGAGATAAAAAAATAACCCACCAGATATACTGGTTATTCTTGGATAGAAAAAAAAAATCTCCCCTCATATTCAAAGGCAAAAATAAAAGAAGATAAAGAGTGAGAGTAGTTTTGAAGTATGGAGTCCAAAAGAAGAGGGAACTCAGAATGGATGGTTATCACTTTTTTCTATAAATTAATAGGCAATGGCTGAACAGGTTGGGGTATATGAATGTAATGGAATACTATTGTGCTATAAGAAATGATGCACAGGTGGATTCCAGAGAAACCTAGAAAGACTTACATAAACTGATGGTTAGAGAAGTGAACAAAGCCAGGAGAACACTATACACAGTGATGGCAACATTGTGGGATGACCAACTTTGAGAGACTTAGTTCTTCTCAGCAATACAAGGATCTAAGACAATCCCAAAAGACTCATGATGGAAAATGTATCCCCATTCAGAGAAAGAATTATGGAGTCTGAAGACAGATTGAAGCATATTATTTTCTTTTTTGTTGTTTTTTTCTATCTTTGGTTTTCCCCTTTTTTCTGATTCTTCTTTCACAACATTACTAATGTAGAAATATGTTAAATATGATTGTACATGTAAAACCTATATCAGATTGCTTGCTGTCTTGGAGAAGAGGGAGTAGAGGGGAGAGGGAGAGAAAAATTTGGAACTCAAAATCTTATAAAGGTGAATGTTGAAAACTATTTTATATGTAATTGAAAAAATACTATTAAGTGGGAAAATAATATGCAAGCTTATCTTTTGGTGGTGAAGAGTGGAGACATTAAAGTCTTGAGAAGAGAACAGAAGGGGAAAATATTCTCTAGAGAAGAAAACAAAAGAGACTACAGAATCTGAAATGAGCTTAGAGAACATATATTAAATGTATAGAGGTGGAAACTAAGGACCAGTGTGTCAGCATCAGATGTAGAACTAGTATCAAGGTCTCCAAATGCCCAGTTCAGCTTTGGACATGTCCCCCCCACCCCTTACCACCATTCCCTACCCTCATTAAGCTTACCCTCTTCCTTTTACTTCTATAAATTTCCCGTCTCCAAAAGCTAAGAACATATTCCACATCTCCTTTGTGTCTTACCAAAGGCTCAAATTGCTAGATAAATAGCCAATGTAATAGAGAATGGAAGGCAGGGGGGTGTAGCCAACCTGGGAGAGTCCCTTCCCTTCTCAGGGCCTTTTTGTTCTGAAAATGATGAGGTTGAACTCTGTGGTTCCCAGTCAGATTTGAGGTCACCATTTTCATTGCTGCCTGAGCACATTTGGGTCAATCATGGTCAGAAATTTAAGAGATTTTGTTCTTTAGTTCTCATTTCTAGAGGCAAGAATGAGCATTTCAAAACAATTCAATCCAATAAGAACTTATTAAGTAATGATTCTGTGTAAGGTCTTGTGGTGAGCCATAAGAATATAGAAATGAAAAAGCATCATAGCCTCTGTCCTCAATAAACAGACAATCTACTATGAGATGTACACATGAATGGGTAACAATAACTACTGGCAATAGGGTCATAGATTTAGAGCTAGAAAGAATTTTAGGAGTCAACAAGTCAATTTCATTTTACAGATAAGGAGACTGAGTCACAGAGAGTTTAAATGACTTGTTCAAGGGCACACAGAGACCAAATTCCTGAGACAGGGGGAACCCAATCTCTTTTCCTTTGAGTTACTGCTCCACAATGTCTCCTGGCACTAATAGTTATAATGGCAATAATAATAATAGGTTGCATTGCTATAGAACTCTAAGGCTCACAAAGAGCTTGAAGTAAAAAAAAAAATAGGCTACAAGCCAGAATGGGATAAAGACAGTGTAGAGACCTGGGCAAAAATTTCTGAGAGGGAGAGCTCACCTTCCCACGGGGCTGGGAAGAAGTCAGGGAAGACTTCTGGGCGAAAGTGGTACCAAAACTGGGTCTTGAAGACAAAGCAAGATTTCTACTGGTGGAGATAAGGAGGACAGTCATGCCAGCCAAGGGAGGTGGAGACTGAACTCCACACTCTAAAATTTCACTCAGACCCCTCGCTGGCATTAATTTAAAAGGGACTGAGTGCCCTCTTCCTCGATTCAAGAGACAAGAACAAACGTTTGACTCTATCTTTTCATTTCATTCAGGTCTGGATGATTTAAGGGGCCTCACTCCCTCTCCCCATTCCCAAGGCAGCTGCTCACAATTCACTGATTCCCTTCATCTTTCAATTTGGCTCAAGAATGTGATTGGCTTTCCCCCATCTACCCCCTCCCCACAACCTCAGCCATTGAATTCCTCTTATCTCAGTCTCTGCAAATCTGAAAATAGATTTCTTAGGGGGGGAGGGAGGGAGGAGACTGGACCCTCGGATTAAATTTGCACTTTTTTAAAAGATGATGCCCTTCCCTTGATGTGATAATTTTCTCTATCCCCTAATTAAACAGAGGGCTCAGCCAGTGGGGAAAGGATGATGGGGTGGAGGGGGTTTTGGGGTGGGGAAGGGTGCACAGAATTAAGAGTTAAAGGCAAAAGCCCAGCAGTACAAGGCTTTCCATTTACTATTTAAAAGCGAGCTGTGTGCCTGCTTCTCAGAGATATGAGTGTACAAGGAAATGGTATTTTTTCCTCCCCTCCTACCATCTCCCGCTGGGCAAGACAGATACATGAAATACATTGAAAGGTTTCTTCCCAAGCCCCAGAGGGGACAGGAAGAAACCAGAGAATCTCTAGAGGGGAAAAAAAGTGTATGGTAAGAAATAAAGGCAAAAAAATCCACAATGAATCTGTTCCTTGTTGTTGTTGGGGGGAGGGTATGTTTATGTGTTTTGAGGGACATTTTAATAAGATTAGGGTATTTAGAGATGGGAGGGATTAGCCTAGAAAAAAAATAAACATCTAGTCGAACCTTATCTTACTTTTAAGCAAACAGCCACAAAGAAGGAAATCACTTGCATACATCTAGAAACAAAGGGTTCCCCACTTCTAGTCCCAGTCCACATTTTTCACCATATTTCACCTTCAAATATCTGAAGGGCTGTCATGGAGCCAAAGAAAAGAACTTCCCACATGGTCCCAGGGCAGGAAAATAAAGGATGGTTGAAATTAGAGGGATGAGGATTTTTAATTAATTAATTATTCATTCATTTAAAATTTATATCTACCCTATGATTTCATAAGCATGGGGAACTCCCAAGTAGGGAAACACCCATTACTAATTCAGGTCAATATCTACTTTGCAACTTAGTCTTTGACTAATAGACTGGAGACACTGAGATATTGAAAGACTTACCCATGGTCACATAGGTAATGTCTATCAGTGGCAGAATTCGAACACAGAACTACCTGGCTTTGTGGCAAACTGTCTGTTTACTCCATCATGCTGCCTCACTATAGAATGGGCTACCTCAAACAAGTAATGAAATTTTCATAACTAGAGATATCCAAGGAGAGGGTATCAGATGATTATCTGTCAAGAATTCTGTGGAAGGCAGGACTATCCTGCAGTGGGAGACTGGATTTGATGTTGGCTGGGAGGACATTTTCATTTGAATATTTTGAAGTTCCTAAAAGTCAACACTGTATTTGAAAAAGGAAAATGGCTCAGAAAATGGAGGGAAGGAGTATGAGAAGCAACAATTTCTCTGATAGTACAGACTCCTTATTTTATAGGTGAGATAGTGTAGTAGAAAGAAGGCATCTGGAATCAGAAGGCCTTGCTTCAAATCTTCACTCCATCGTTAACTACTTGTATAACTAAGAAGGCAATGAGCAATGAAAAAGCATATAATGGGTATGAATAGGAAGCAATGTTGAAGACTAGGAGTCGAAGATAATATCAAGAAATTGTATGATAGGAAGAGAAGATGGGTATGTGACCACAAGTAGAGCATGTCCCAATGGTGCCATCTTAATATCAGAAAAGACTGATGAAGACCCCAGCATGATGGATGAACCCCTTGGTCCTTCATTGCAGGAAGACATGGACTGGAGTTTTTAAGGATGGGAAAGTAAGGATGAGTTATTATGTGCCACATTAGGAGAGAACTTCTCAGTCAATGAAATCACAAATTAATTAACTAAGTTATTTAATTAAGTAAGTAAGTTTGAACAGATAACCTTTTTGAGTCTCAGTTTTCTCATCTGTAAAATCAAGATGCTGCACAGGGATTCTTAACCTTTTTGTGTGTCATAGGCCTCCTTGGTAGACTGGTAAAGCCTGGAGACCCCTTCTCACAATATTTTTAAATGCATAAAATAAAATGTATAGGATCACAAAGGAAACCAAAAGTTAAGGAAAATAAAGATGCAGGATTATTTTCCCCTTATCCAAGCATGTGGACCCCTTGAAATGTATCCACAAATCCCTTAATGGCCTCCAAAAACCTCTTTCTCCTTATAACCCTTATCTATAATTCTTCCACTTGGGTCCTCTGAATGAAGCTTATTGATCCATTCTATAATGCCTAACTCACTCACAGCCAATCAGGAAAAGTTCTGCTTCTGTAGCAGGTTGAGGAGGGGAAGGGGAGTGTTCTGCCCACATTACCCAACGAATGATGTAATGTCTATCCTTCCTATTCCCTTTCTCAATCCAGAGAAAGAGTAGCAAAAGCAAACAGACTAAGATAAAGTTCACATCTTTCCTTATTTGAAAATACTCCTTAAGAGACAACACTTTCAGTCATAAGGTCAGATATAAACCTCAGCACCTCATCATCAAGGAATATATCAGTGTTTCTTGGGAACAAATGTTGATAAAACAGATTTAGAATCTATTCTAGATCAAAGGTAAGAGAAGTATAATGAGGATTTTTCCCACCCTCACTGCAATGATTGCAAATGACCCAGATTTCTTTATTGAACCAATCAATCACCCCTGCCTCTCTAATGTGGACACAGAGGGCCTAGACATCTCTATCGAGTCAATCAGTCAGAGGCATAAATTGGGTGCAAACAAGCCCATAGTCAATTTTAGAGGAGTGAAATACTTTGGAACACTGGATGAAAATAGCTAATGACATATAAGGAAATGTACTGGGATTGGTAGAAATAATTAGACACAGCTTTGGGCTTGTTTGTCAGAGAAGGATTTGAACAGGAAAGTCAGTCAAGGTTTGGAAGCGGCTTGCACTTGAACCAAAAGAAAGCAAGGGAGTGGGTGAGGGAATGAGCACAGAAACATCTGTATAACATCTACTGCTCCTCCCATCTCCCACAACTGGCCATATTAGCAGAGAGACTGTACCAGTAACAAATAATGCATCCAGCCAGGAACTGAGAGAGGATGGATGGGATATACCAAGGAAAGGTAGCTTCTAGGCATGTGACCTTTGTTGTCACTTTTAGTTGTTTTCAGTTGTGTCCAACTCCTTGTGACCTCATTTGGGGTTTTCTTGGCAAAGATACTGGAGTGGTTTGCTATTTCCTTCTCCAGGAAACTGAGGCAAAAGGGTTAAGAGACTTGCCCAGGGTCACACAGCTAATGTCTGAGGCCAGATTTGAACTCAGGTCTTCCTCACTCTGGGCTAGGCACTCTATCCACTGCACTACCTAGCTGCCCAGGTGACCTCTTAGGGTGGAGAAAAAGACAACTGCAGACTCCACAAAGGCACTGACCATCCATACCTAACAAGAGATATACCTATGAACTTCTTAAGAACTCCACAAAAGTGGGGAACGGAACTTCCAATAGCCACGAATTCTTGTCCCTACTGTCCCTATAAAGTTTGTGTGTCCTTGTGGAAAAGTGTTCCCAAGCCTTTTGGGGGCATGTTTCTGTAATTATCCATGCAATACCTACTTAGTAAATACCTCCCTCTAAAAGCTAAATTAGGAGGACAGCTAGTACTTGAACTAAGGCCATCTGAGTCAAAGCCTTGTCTTTTTCCCCACTATAGCATGAGAATTCACTTTTTCTTAGATATCCTTGAGGTCTATCTAAAAGCTAAATTGGCTGACTTATGATCAGTGTGAAGCCCCTGGATGGGAGTTTGTGAGCTACAACTAGATGAGTTCCCCAAGCCCTCAGGGCTACCCCTAGAACCATGAGAGGAGCAGCAACCATTGACCTCCGGTCATGCAGGTGATTAGCACAAGGTGGAGTTGGGAAGAGGCCATGGATGGGGAGCTGCATAAAAAGGAGCTAATGCATTTCCCAGATCTCCTTGTACCTTTCTCAAACTAGGCACTCACTGGACTGGGCTCACACACATGCCTGCAATGAATTCCATTCTCTTTTCTGATTAGCAAGTGGAATTACCATGGGATGTATTGAATCAATAGGAGGGGAGTGGGAGAGCATAAAGGCTCTGGATGCCTGGGAGAAGACAGGAGCAGAGTGCAGAGCTTTTGTGACCCTTCCATCCCAGTCTCCAAAACAAGCACTGATGACTTTGCCATTTTGTTACCAGTCAGGTCTATGCCTCCCAAGTAAAGAGGGCTTGTATATGTAGCTGGGGAAAGACATCATGGAGGCCAAGAAGGTCTCAAGAAGTAAACAGCATGAGTTAGTATTGATGGAGATAACATGGTCAGAAGGCCTGGATTTGAGTTTTGAATCTCTCTCTTACTGGTTGTGTGATCTTGACCAGTAACTGGCCCTCTCTGGGCTCACTCTATCTATGAAACAGGGTTAGGAATTTGTATTAGTGACTTCCTGAGGGCCTTTCCCTGTGCAAATATTCTATGTTCTATTTGCGTCATAAGCTCCTTACCTTTCTTTGCTTCCATTACACTTAGCCAGTTCCTGGTCCTTAATAGGCACTTAGTAAAAGCTGACTGATTGATTGACTCACTACCATGCTAATGGGAAGGTAAGGGTGGGGGATGGAAGTAGAAAGGAAGCTCAGAAACTATAGAGGAATATGACTAGGACATCCACATCCCACCAGGCAGTCAGGAAGTTTGCTGATTGACTGAAAGCAAGCCTGTGATGATGGAATAGATGAATCAGCTTTGTGCAGTGGGCCCAGATGGGCAAATCCAGAAATGGGCTTAGCGCCATTCTCCTTTGGAATTGACTGTGGGCTAAGCCAGGCCTAAGGAACTGTAGCTAATTAGAATAGAGGTTAAGTGTTCCCTCATCTGAGAGTGAATGCTTTTATCTCATACTGATTTCAAATGATTTTCTTGTGCTGTATTCTGAATTTATCTATTCTCTTTCTACTTAATCCTAGAAGATATACTGCTATGGTCTCAGATATATAGTGATAGAAGATAAATGTGAAAAAGGAAGGAAGGAAGGAAGGAAGGAAAGAAAGAAAGAAAGAAAGAAAGAAAGAAAGAAAGAAAGAAAGAAAGAAAGAAAGAAAGAAAGAAAGAAGGAAGGAAGGAAGGAAAATAAAGAGCACTTTATTAAGCATTTGAGAAACAAATGCAAAAGCTAAGAAACTCAAATTTACATTCTAATGGGGGAGATAATATAGAACTTGGCACTTTGGTCTTTCAAGCTATAGAGATTCTTAGTAGGGTCATAGAGGAACAAATTGTCATATCCCTTCCAGAAACAATGTCAGAAGTGATTTGATCTTGGTTCCAGAACTGAAGAGGAACGATTGGGTGTAGGTATTGGGCTGCTGGAAAATCTATGGAGAAAACCATGACTAGTGCCCACCTGAAATAGTGGGCCAGATAAAGTAATAACTAATGCAGAGGGCTCAAATTATCCAAAAGACATAGAAGCCAGGATTGGGTAATGAAATATTGTGACAACAGTAAAACACCATTAGGATCTGGGTACTCCAGCTCTCTGAACTGAAGTAGACAACTAGACTCAGGACTCATGAATATCAGGAGTTTCTGGATTCTTGTTGGGTGTTCAGGGATCAAGGGAAACAACAAAAGGTGAGAGACAACATGGTGGAATACAGAAAAGTGGCATCACAGTCAGTGAGACTTATCAGGTGCACATATCAGCTATGTGACCTTGAGTAAATCATTTAACCTCTTTCTGCCCTAGGGACTCTGTAAGACTACAAATTGCAGCACAAATGCTCATCATCAATAATAGAGAAAGGTCTTTACCAGTATCTCCTAGCACAGATGAAATCACAGGTCAAATATAAAAGGTGTGTGGGGTGAAGGGAAGGGAGGAGAAAGTCCCATAGAGAAATACAATGGATTAATTCCAAGTGGAGTAACTCATGCCCAAGGAAATTGAGACATAAGTCCAATGGCTTTTTCTGAAGACAGCCTTTTTCCTTGATCCTTGAGACCAAAACTCTAGAATATCACCCATTTCCCAGTAAGTAAGCCTGTTCTTGACCAAGCCCAAGTTCTGTGCCTGGTTTCCCATGTACTGGTGCCTTGACTTGCTATCATCCACATTCCCCAGCCTCTAACAGATGACATTAGAGCTGGAAAGGACCTTCAGGGTCATCTAGTCCAAAAACCTTATTGTACAGGTGTGAAACGTAAACCCAAGGAGGTTTAGAGATTTTTTTCCCAAGTCAAACAGTAAGTCTGGTCAGGGAGCTAGAGGAGGAGCACAGCTAGTACTTGAACTAAGCCCATCTGAGTCAAAGCCTAGTCTTTTTCCCACTATACCATGAGAAATCACTTTTTTCTTAGATATCCTTGAGGTCCATCAAGCCATTGTCTGTATAGACTCTGCCAATGTTATCTTATGCCCTGAGATGTGATAGTAATAGATTTCCAGAGTGCCTTGATACTGTCTGACTGCCTAGAACCCTGCTCTCCCTCTCCTGCTTTCCTGCTCATCTGATGCTCTTCTCACCAGATTCATTTATATCCTCCTGTTCATTTCTACCTCAATGACACCAAAAATTACTTTCAGTTATTTTTTGCCAGATGCCATTGATGTTAATTCTCTACCCTCCTTTGAGAATTTCCTACTCTTTCCCAGACTAAGGACCATTCTTCTTTACCTGCCTGCTTTGTGCAGATGAATTTATTTAGTATTTGTGTTTGAGTTCAACTTATTAAACATCATTTATTGCTTATTCTGTATAAGGCCCAATGCTACAGATAGGGATAGAATCAGGTTAGAAAACTCTTGGTACCAATGCAGGCTGGCACTTTCTCTGCAACTTCTATTCTTAAAGAACTGCCTAGAGTCCAGTGAGGTTAAGTTATGTGTCAGAAATAGGTATTGAAACTGAGTTTTCCTTGCTTTGAGGCTGGCTTTCTATCTATTAAAATATGCTGCTAGGGATAAAAAAAAATCAAATTAGACACAGACTGCCCTTGAGGTGCTGACAAACTAATGGTGGAGAGAACATGTATTCAAATAACCATAATAAAGATAGGGTGAGAAAAGTAGATGGACCATAATTAGATTTATTATCACTTTCAAAATTTGGGAGTTGGGTTCCATTAACAGAGAAGGATGAAGTGATACTGAGCATTCCAACTGTGCAGACATGAAGAAGAGTGTTAGATTTAAAATCAATAGACCTAGGGTCATACTTAAGCCCTAGGTCTGATCTTCAAAAAGACATTTTAGCTCTCTTAGAAATAGCTTGTAAATTAAGGAAGCTGGTGTAGATGATGTCTATGATCATTTTCAGCTAAAATACATGACGAAGCAAAAAAATTCACAATGCATAAAAATGTTAAAAGAATTTTGAGGAGAGGGAGATTAGGTTTAGGTAGGGGAACTCAAAGAAGACTTCATGTGAAGGGTGGCACTTCAGCTTCGTATGGGAAGAATTACAGGATTTTAAAAATACAGGTGGTGTGGAAATGGGGGAGACTATTTCTGTAATAGGAGTGAAGTGTGAGCAAAATCATCAAGATAGGAGAGGGTGGACAAGAAATGGGGGTCCCTCCTAGGCTACTGTAAATAGAACATTAATTGTAGGAGGACTCCAATGCTAGGGGAAAAAAGTAGTCAATACTTTATTTTAAGCAATAAGGAACCAGTGAACATTTTCAGGTAGAGTAGTTATATAACTAAAGTCTTACATTAGGAAGATGGCAATGTGTGGAGACTGGTTTAGAAAATGAAGAGAGTGGGAGTGAAGAGACCAATTAGGAAGCTATTCTGGCCATCCAGGAAAGAGCTGATGAGTATCAGACCTGGGTTGTGTTCATGGTGATAGAGAGAACGTGATTATATGAGAAAGATATTGTGGATTACTTTGTAACTGATGGGATGTAGGGGTGAGGATATAAGAAGAATAAACAATAGGAAAAAGTATGAGGCATCAAGCTGGGAATATTTGAAATAGAAATGTTAACAGAAATAAAGAAGTTGGAGGGAAAGAAGTTTGCGGTAGAGTGGGTGGGTGGGGGATAAGGGGAATAATAAATTTGACTTTGGAATCATTGAGTTTGAGGTTTTGATGGGACTTCTAGAAAGAGATATTTGGCAAGAATTTGGAGAGATCTATCTGGAACTCAGAGGAAAAGGTTGGAGTTGGAGATAAAGGATTGGGAAGTATTTATATAGAACTAATGATTAAAGAAAACCATGAGAATCAGCGGTAGAAAAGCAATCATCCCTACTCTGACCTGACAACTGTCCTTTGAGGACTAGTAATTATAGAGATGTAAAATTCTTGTGTGTTTTCATGTGTCTTCTAGAAGCAATCATAGGAAGCCATGGATCCCAGGCCACAAAGGACCTAGATAAAGAATAACTCTAGCTGAAATCAGTATATCAATAATAGAAGTGAATAGCTTCAACAAGACGGTCGGATACTGAGAAGCAAAAAGCATTCAATGTCCACAGGGTCTTTAATTTGGAAGAAGGGGAGAAAGGAAGAGTTCTAACTCAATTTCCCTTCCAAAAAACAAAAGCAATAGGAACACACACATACACCCACTTTCCTCATAGGACCTAAGTAGAATTTAACAAGTGTAAAACTGTTAAAGGCTAAATGGAAAATTTTTCCATTGGGTTTCTAAAAAATCAGCCTCACAGAACAGGGGAAAGCATGGCTAGACAGCAGTTCCTGTGGCCAAAACCAAAACAAAACAGAAACAAAAACTCCAGAATCAATAAGGGCCAGTGCTATGACACAGCCCTCGCTGAAGAAAAAACAAAACAACACAAAACCTTTTCCTAGACTGCATTGAGATGTATAGCTTGCAGAAGTGTGGAATCATTCCTTTGTTCTTTTCTTTGATCAGATCATATCAGGAGGGCTGAGTTCAATTGTAGGTATTACTTTTCAGGAAAGTCATAGACAAGGTGGAACATGTATAGGAGACAACAACCAGAGGGGCGAGAAGAGAACTGGAGAATATATTGTGTGAGAATTCATTGAAAAAACTAGGGATGGGGTGGCTAGGTGGCACAGTTAATAGAGCACTGGCCCTGGAGTCAGGAGGACCTGAGTTCAAATCCAGATTCAGACACTTAACACAAAAACTAGCTGTGACCTTGGGCAAGTCACTTAACCCAAATTGCCCTCCAAAAAGCAAAAGAAAAAGAAAAAAAAAAACTAGGGATGTGTGGAATGGAGAAGGGAAAACCTACAGTTGAGTGGGTGTGATGGCCATTTCCAAGTATTTTGAGGACTGTCATGTGAAAGAGAGCCTAGACTTCTTGTATTTAACCAAGGGAGCAGAACTGGCAGCAACAGTGGGTAGAAATGGTAGAGAGACAAATTTAGGTTATATATGTATAATTATGTATGTGCATATACATATTATGCTGTTATATTACATTACATTATATTATATTTTATTATGGTATGTTATGTTACGTCATATCATATATTGTATTACATTGTATTATGCCATATTACATCATGTATATGCACACACAATGGGCAACCAGTGAACATTTTTAAGTAGAAAAATTACATATTTAAAAGTTTTGCATTGGGAAGATGGCAGCATCCAGACATTAGATTAGAAAAGAGAAAGAGTGGGAGGAGAGAGATGAATCTGAGGTCCTTTTAGCCATCCAGGTGACAAGAATAAGACCTAGACCTAGGATTTTAGTCATGGTAATGGAGAGAAAGTGACTTTATAAGAGAGATTTCATAACTAATTAGATTCTGAAATTCTTTAAGACCTCTGATGAGTCCTATTGATTCTCAGCAAGAAGGTTCCCCAGAAGCTGGAAGTATCTTATCTAGGTGGCAAAGGGGGAAAGAGCATTAGACCTGGTGTCAGGAAAAGTTTGAAACTGGCCTCAGACACTTGGTAGCTGTGTGACCCTGGGAAGTCACTTGACTTCTCCCATTCCAAGTTTCCTCATCTGTAAAATAGGGATAATCATGGTACCTCATTCCTGGGGTTGTTGTATGGATGAAATAAGATAACATGTGTAAAGTGCTTTGCAAATCTTAAAGCCCATTATAAATGTTAGCTATTATCAAGACGTTGTTGAAATGGGAAGTAGTGAAGATCTCAGAAGGCCAACCTTCATTCCCTCTTGACTGTGCTTTTGACTTTCTCATGCATCTGATGCACAGCACCTGATGCCTTTACTGTGGCACTCAACTTCTCTCATTGGAAGTCCATCCTACATTTTCCTTTTTTTCTCCTTTTGAGAACCATTGGAGATAGCTCCAAACTGATTAACCTTCTTTCTCCTCCAAGTTCTGTACTTCTGACTTCAACACCATCCTCACCCCATCCCCAAACACACACACAGACACACACACACACACACACACACACACACATACACACAAACACATTTTTCAGATCCCTTTTTCCTATTATCTTTCCCCATTAGAATGTAAGCTCCTTGAAGCCAGGGACTAGTTTTCTTTTTCTTTTATTCGCTTCCACAGCTCTCAACACAGTGCCTGGCACATAGCAAGTACTTGATAAATTCTTGTGGATTGCTTATTTGCTTGCAAACAACACCTGCTTCTCAACTTGGCCCAACTTCATTAGGTTAAATAAATATTTATTTGAACACCTATCACATAGGAGACTATATACTAGTCTTGGTAGCGGAACAAGCGTCCACAAATGCAGGAAAGCATACCCCAAAGCTCTGACCAGGGAGACCTTCAAGCAAAGCATACTGGGCAAGTCATGTTTGCCAATCCCTCTTGGAGCCACCAATATTTACTAATTGCAGGGCTGGCATTTGGATAGTGCCAGGTGCTGAGGGCCTGGCCTTCACCCAGACCCACACAGAGCTCATCAAACTCTCATTACTGAGCCCACTGGATTGTGTTGCCAGTAGACTCTGAGTCCAACATTATGGTCCTTTAGAAAAACTATATCCCAGTTCCAGCTCCTCCAAGTCCATCTAACTGAGGGCGGTCTCCTTTGCTGCCCACAAATCCCAGGATCCCAGAATGTTGTAGTGCCAGAGCTGGCAGAACCTTAGAGATTACATAGGACAATCCCTTTCATTATATGGAGTAAAAAACCAGATTGCAGAAAAGGTATGGGGTTTGCCCAGGTTTATACAGTGAGTCAGTAGCAGATTTAGTCTCCTGACTCTTACCCCAGAGTTCTTTCTACCATGTCCCAATTAACCATTTTTCTATTCTCTTCTTTGAATAGCCATGAAAGCCTGCTTATATCCACTGATTCCAGGTGGTTAAAACAAATCAGGCCTTGTTTCTGAAAAAACAAAATAAGACATTCTCCCTCACTCTTTTTTGAGCTTTCTTTGAGCTCTGTATCTGGGAAGTACTGGGAGATTTTGCTTCAGGAAAAACAAAAACGCCTGAGAAGGTTGTATGATGTTCTTTGGAAAAGACAATAGTGCTGCCTTCCTACCCTGGAGAGAGTAGCCTATGGATAGGAGTAGGAAACTAAGCCATGCAAGCTTTTCCTAGTTCTCTCTCTTACCATCAAGCCTGGGGCTAGGTAACCTTTTCCAAAATAAGCTTTTGGCCCCACCAGCCTTGGAGTCTGGTCTCATGCCACTGGCCCTGGCATTGCTTCTGCCATAGTATATTTTTGTCATGTTCTGAGGACAGGAGGAATGGAACTGGCAGGGGGAATAAATGCTTACTTCAAGCTAACAGCCCCATAAATCAGGTAGTTTTCTGATTTCAGGCTACTACTGTTGGCATGGCAAACATGGAGGATAGGAAATAACATCTTCCTAGTCAAGGAAGCTAGTTTCTATTACTTTCCCCTTCCATCCACAAGATAGCTTCTATTTAAAAAAAAACATGTAAATAGTTTAAAGACCCTAATATTAGAATTCTTCCTTTCAGACAAGGCACCAATAATCTCCAAGGGTCTATGATTTCATTCAAGAACTGATGTATAACCCCTTATAAAGGCTACTGAATTGGGAGCCAGAAGACCTAGGCTTAAATATTTTCTTGGCTACTTGGTACCTATGCGATAGTGGATTAGTCATTTATCCTCTCTAGACTTCTTTTCCTCGCATGTAAAGTGAAGTGGTTGGATGAAAATATCTCTAACATCCCTCTCAACTCTACAGCGAGTCTATTTTAAAATGTTATGTTGTTAATATTCTGATTTTAAGCATCTATGTTTTGGAATTTATTTAATTATAAAGTTCTAATATTTAGTGAATCTATGATTAGATAATTCTAAGATTCTGTCATTCAAATAGTATATAGCATTAATGTTGTAAGAGTTCTGTTTCTAAGATGCTGCAAAATGTTATTTGGAAGAATGACAAAATCCCAGTGTGTTAGTCTTGAAAAGAACCTCACTGAGATCTAGTTAACCATTGGTACCTGCCTATGGTTAACAAGAACCTCACCATAGTGTCTCTAAGCAAGGATTATCCAGCATCCAGATAAGGACTTTCAGTGTTGAAAAAACTTCTCCCACCTAACCATGCAGGACCATTGCACATTTGGAGGCCTTTAATTATTAGTATTTTTAATATTAAATTCCGAACATTAGGGGCGGCTAGGTGGCGCAGTGAGTAGAGTGTCGGCCCTGGAGTCAGAAGGACCTGAGTTCGGATCTGGCCTCACACACTTAACGCACACACAAACAATAACCTAGCCCTGTGACCTTGGGCAAGTTACTTAACCCCAATTGCCCTCCAAAAAAAAAGCAAAAAAAAAAAAATTCAGAACATGTTTAATCCCTCTTCTACAAATACTCTAAGATAGGCATCATGGCTCTCTTATATCTTCTTGATTCTAAGATAAACACCCCCAATTTCTTTTAGTATTCCTTTCATCCATGGTCTTCAGTCCCTTCACGATTCTGGTTGCCTTCTTCAGCACATGCCTTAGTCTGTAAAGACCCATCTCTTAAAAATGGCAGCTGGATGCTGGAATGTATGTGGGGAAATAGGTACATTGATGCACTATTGGTAGAATTGTAAACTGGTCAAAATATTCTGGAGAACAATTTGAAACTACACCCAATGGGCTGTAAAACTATGAAAACCCTTTGACCCAGCAATAACACAACATCATCTCAAAGAAATCAAAGGAAAAGGAACTAAATATAAAAAATCTTTTAATATAACTACTGTATTTATTTTTAGTTTTCCCCATTCCCTTCCATATGATTTTGAGTTTTAAATTTTCTCCCCCTCCCTGTCCTCACCTCTCCCCAAGATGGCATGCAATCTGATATAGGATCTGCTTACACATTCATATTACATATATTTTCACATTAGTCATGATGTAAAGAAGAATTGGAACTAATGGGAGGAACCAAGAAAAAGAAGAAACAAAACAACAAAAGAAAAGAAAAGCAAATAGTATGCTTCCATCTGGATTCAGACCCCGAAATTCTTTCTCTGGATGCAGATAGCATTTTCCATCATTGGACTTTTGGAGTTGTTTTAGATCCTTGCATTGCTGAGAAGAGTTAAGTCTATCAAAGTCAGTCATTGCACAATGTGGTTATTACTGTATACAATGTTCTGCTGGTTCTGCTCATTTCACTCAGCATCAAATCACATAAGTCTTGAAAGGTTTTTTGGAAGTCTGCCTGCTCATCATTTCTTATAGTACAATAGTATTCCATTACATTCACATGCCACAACTTGTTCAGCCATTTCCCCATTGATAGACATCCTCAATTTCCAATTCTTTGCTACCACAAAAAGAGCTGCAATAAATATTTTGTACATGTGGGTCTTTTACCCACTTTTATCATCTCTTTTGAATATAAACCTAGAAGTGGTATTGCTGGGTCAAAGGGTATGCACAATTTTATAGTCCTTTGGGCATAGTTCCAAATTGTTCTCCAGAATGGTTGAATCAATTCACAGCTCCACCAACATTGCACTAGTGTCCCAATTTTCCCGCATCGTCTCCAACATTTATAATTTTCCTTTTTTGTCATGTTAGGTAATCTGATAAGTGTGATGTGGTGCCTCAGACTTGTTTTGATTTGCCTTTCTCTAATCAATAGTGATTTAGAGCATTTTTTCCCATATGACTGCAGATAGCTTTAATTTCCTCTACTGAAAACTTCCTGTTCATATCCTTTGACCATTTATAAATTGGAGAATGACTTGTATTCTTATAAATTTGACTCTGTTCTCTATATATTTTAGACATGAGTCCTTTATCAGAAATACTGGCTATAAAAATTGTTTCCCAGATTTCTGCTTCCCTCCTAATCTTGGTTACATTGACTTTGTGCAAAACCTTTTCAATTAAATGTAATCAAAATCATACATTTTGCATTTCATAATGTTGTCTATCTTTTGTTTGTTCATAAATTCTTCACTTCTCCATAGATCTGAAAGGTAAACTATTCCTTGCTCTCCTAGTGTGCTTATAGTATCAGGAAGGTATGGATGTCCCCTCTTTTGGTGAATGTCCATCTCCTCCCCCAAAAGATCATGAGCAATTTCACTGGGTAGTTGATTCTTAGTTGTAATCCAAGCTTCTTTGCCTTAAGGAGTATCGTATTCCATGCCCTCTGATCTTTTAATGTAGAAGCTGCAAGGTCCTGCATGATCCTGTGGTTCCATGATATTTAAATTGTTTCTTTCTGACTACTTGCAGTATTTTCTCTTTTCCCTGGTAATTTTGTAATTTGGTTCCAATATCCCTTGGCATTTTTAATTGGGATCTCTTTAAGGAAGTGATCAGTGGATTCTTTTAATGATTATTTTACCTTCTGGTTCTAGGATTTCAGGGCAGTTTTCCGTAATGATTTCCTGAAGGATGCTGTCTAGGCCCTTCTTTTTTTATCATGATTTTCAGGGAGACCAGTAATTTTTTAAATTTTCCCTCCTGGATCTATTTTCCAGGTCAATTGTTTTACCAATAAGGTAAAATTTTATGTTTTCTTCTATTTTTTTCATTCTTTTGTTAACTGTTTGACTGATTTTTGATAGCTTGTAGAGTCATGTGGTTCCACTTGCCCAATTCTAATTTTTAATCAATTGTTTTCATCTATTGGATTTTGTACTTTTCCATCTGGCCCATTTTACTTTTTAAGGATTTCTTCTCTTTAGTGAATTTTTGTGCCTCATTTTCCACTTAGCCAATTCTACTTTTTAAGGAGTTGTGTTTTTTTGGTTGCTTTTTTTTTCCCCATTTGACCAATTTTACTTTTTTTTTTTTTTTCTTGGAGAAGGGAAGGCCAGGCAATTGGGGTTAAGTGATTTGCCCAAGGTCACACAGCTAGCAAGTATGTCAGGTGTATGAGGCTGGATTTGAACTCAGGTCCTCCTGATTCCAGGGCCAGTGCTCTATTCACTGTGCCACCTAGCTGTGCCCAGTTGTATTTTAATGATGTGCTTTATACAGTGTACTTTTTTCCAGCTGGTAAATTGTATTTTTATGGACCTGCTTTCTACAGTCAGTTTTTGTTCTTCCTTTTCCAATCTATTTACTCTCTCTTGCCTACCTCTCATTTCTTTTCCCAATTTTTCTTCTACCTCTCTTATTTGACTATTAAAATTCTTTTAGAGCTCTTTCAAGAAGTTTTTTTGGACTTCAGAAGTTCATATTACCCTTTAGGGTTTCAGATGTGAGTATATAGACAATGTTGTCCTCTTCTGAATTTGTGCCTTGATCTTCTCTGTCCCCATATTAAGAATATCTGGTCATTGTCCATTCCCTTTTGCTCATGATATTTGCCTATTTCCTGGCTTTTAAAGTTGAGCTCTTCTCTTGGAGCATAGGAGACACAGACCAAAACTTCTTGTCTTAGGAACCCAGGGCACAGTCACTGGCTTTGTGTTCTGGGGCCTCAGGTGCTGTCAGCTGAAGGCTGTGGGGGTCTGGCTGCTTACCTGGTGTTGAGCTGGGATCAGCTCACTGTAGTTCTTAGGGTGGGGAGAGGAGTCTGGCCCCTGAAGGACACCTGGGAGTTTAATAATAATAGTAATAGTTCATTTAATCTTTAGGCACTACTTTATATACATCATTTCATTTAAGTCTCACAACAACATTATAAAGTTGGTTCTTCAGATATCTTCCCTTAAACAAGGACAGAGAAAGTAAATAGTGGCCCCACAATCACATGGTAAGAGAGTATAGCACAGGGGATTGTGATTCAGGTCTTTCTCATCCCAAACTCGACTATAACTTTCTATTATTCAATCAGCTAACTACACTTTCATGAAGATCTAATCATTCCATTTTTTCCATCAGGAAAGGAGAATACTAGCTAGAATTTAGCACTTTAATGTTGGTAAAGGGTTTTACAAATATTATCTCATTTGATCCTCACAACTCTGGGGGGTAGGTACCATTATTATTCCCGTTTTATAGATGAGGAATATAGGACAGTGAGTAAATAACTTGCTTAGAGAAATATAACTTTGAAGTGACTGAAGTTGAACTTGAAATGAGGTCTTCCTAATTCCAGGTCCAAGACTATGTTCAGAATGTCACTTAAAGTGCCAGGGATTTTGTCAGATATTATGCTGATATCAAGATGTATTATATCTCCTGCATTTCCCTGCTCTGCTTATCTAGTAAACTCTCTACAAGGGAAAAGAGATTACAGTTACCCATTCCACACCATGATTTTCCCTTGTGGTTTTGAAATATTGTGGATAGGCAGAATATATTAAAAGGGAATTTGGGGGGAGTTTTGTAAAAGCCACAGATGACTTGCAAAGGGTAGCAGATGACATAGAAGAAATTTTAAAACTCAGTAATGCATAAAATATCTATACTGTCATAAAATATCAATATATTTTATATTTTAATGCCATAATAATTCACATTTCTCTGGTAGGAAGGGAGGGCCAAAATGTTATGCTAATATTCCAGATCATGGGGTCTATGCACCCCAACCCCTGTGATGTGGAAGGGATAACTGTAGTTTGGAATGTCAATTAGTGATCAGCACTTCCCTTTCTAAATGCTCACATATTTTTCTTTTAATGATAGAATTTAGAATTTTTCCAGGATTTCAAATCAAACTGATCAGATCCTGGGTCAAAAACTTCCATCATTAAGAAGAAACACAAAAATAAAAAAGTGACTCCTGTTCTCTAGACAGAGGCCTCTGTTTTCTGGTCTTCTGTTCCCTATTTCCATTTCCCACAACTTTCAAATTTTTCAAAGTAGCAGCAGCTCAGCAATTCCATCTGCTAATTTTTGTTTATTGTTTGTTTGTTTGTTTTTCTGTACCCTAGAATCTAGTCGGTCCAGTCTTGGTGATCTGAATTTATTGAGGATGCCAAATTTATCTTGAAGCTCCTCTTATATATAATGCATTTAAACAACCTGTAAAACATTCTTGGGTCTGTCCCACAATTCCAAAAAATGCTATCCTTTCAATAAAAAAAGATTTAAGTTGAATGTGCTGTCTTCTTTCTGTCATTTTATCAGTGTTTGTATCCAGTCCCAAAGCATCAGTCTCATCCTTTCTTTGATTTCCTGTTTGCCTGTTTGCCGTCAACACAATGAAAATAGCTTTTATTTTTAGCAATCATCAACAATTTCTGACCTTTGTGTGTGTGTGTGTGTGTGTGTGTGTGTGTGTGTGCATGTACTTAGTTCATTTGTCTTGTTTTCCTTACACACACACACACACACACACACACACACACACACACACACACACGTAAATATTTGACAAGTTTCCCCAACACCTAAATCTATCACTTCAAATATTTCCCCTTTTTCTTCCTTATTAGAATTGTTTCTGATTGTGTTGTCAGAATTCTCTTCTTGAAAGCATTCTATCCCTTTTGGGTCTACTTCCTCAATAGAATTTTGGGCCAAAACACATTCCCCCTCCTTTCTGAGAACTCTGAAATCAGCAATCTTAAAATTGAGGTTGTGTGTCAGACCCTGTCCACCTTATCTATCAAGAGCTCTATGACTGAGTGAGTACTTTCTGTCAAGGTTCCCATCAATTCTACTTGAAAAATATTCCCCCTTTATGGGTTATTGCTTCTTCCCATTTTTGAAGAATGAAACTATTCTTAAAATAAGACAAGAATTTATCAGTTTCTCTGCATTCCGCAGAGAGCTCCAGTAAACATCTAGATGGTTGAAGTTTCCCATTACTAATAAAGAATGTATTTATAATCAGTTTATGGTCTTGTATTCTATTTTCTGAACTTATCATTTGTTTCTTCTTCTCCAGGTGGCTTTTAGTTTATTCCCACCATTATTCTTTTCCCAGATGGCTTCTATCTTGTTGTTTTCACCTCTCCTTCACAGATAGAATGATCAGCATTTCTTCAGATATCACACTCTAATATCCATTTTATTGATTCTGTTTTTCCTTTGGAATAAGATATACTCTTCCATGAGATGGTGTGAGAAGAAGACAGTTAAATTCAGTATTAGGAAGTCCTGTCTTAAAGTACCAGACTTGGGTTCAAGTCCCTACATGCACATGTACTAGTTGTCCCCAAATATACTAATATGTACTTGGGAAACTCAACTGACCTCTCAATACCTGTCAATGACTCATAGGAACTTTTAAAGGCTATAATTGCCAACTATTTGTAGATCTGTCATGGTATAAGACAGGGGTGGGGAAGCTGGAACCTTGCAGCCACCTTTGGCCCTCTAGGTCCTCAAGTATGGTTTTTTAACTGAATCCTAACACCACAGAACAAATGCCCTTAATAAAAGGATTTGTTCTGTAAAACTTGGATTTGGGCAAAAGACTGCATCCAAGGACCTAGAAGGTCACATGTGGCATAAGAGTTTTCCTCACTGGCAGTTCCCCATACCAATTAAATTTTAGGTTTGGTCCAAAAAAATAGACTTTTATCATAATATTCCAATCATTAGATAAGTCCTTCCTCTTCCCAAGTCAAGTCTTGTTGATACCAATCAGATCAAAATTGCCTTTTGATAGGTATCTGAGACAAAGTGTTTATTGCTTCTTTTTGCACACTTTACAGACCATGCCAATATTTTTATCTTTCCTCCTACCTTTTCAATTTAAAGTCATCTTGGAATTCAAGTCTCCAAATATATAATTTTATTGGCCCTTATTAGAAGCATTACATCTTGAACAAGAGATCATCATTCCTATATCATCATCCATGGCCCAGAAATCTAAATGATATTCTCAGAGACCACATTCTTTTTTTTAAAAAAAAAAAAACCAGTTACTCAATAAACATTTATTAAGCACTTACTATATTCCAGGTACTACATTCCATTCTATGCCAAGTTCTAATATAAAGACTACAGTCTATGTCTTCAAGGGTCATTCATTCTTTTTTTTAATGTTTTTTTTTATTAATAATAGTATTTACATATTTTTAAACATTTGATTTTAAAACTTCAAATTCCAGATACATTTCCCTCATCCCTTGTCACACACTCTTACTGGGAAGATAAACAATTCATTATATGTTGTACATATATAGCTATGCAAAACATTACCGTAGTAGATGTATTGTAAAAGACTGACTATATTTCCCTCCCTCTTATACCACTTCCCACTTGGTCTGTTCCCTACTTTGATCCTGTCCCTTTTCAAAAGTGGATGCTTCCAATTTCCCTCTGACCCATCCTGCCCTCCCATCTGTCATTCCCTCTCTCATCCCCTAACCCCCTACTCTCCTGCAGGGTGAGATATCCTATTTAGTATGTATGTCATTCTCTCCCTGATCCAAATTCAATGAGAATAAGGTTTTGTCTTTTTGCCTTCCTGTTCTTCCCCTCCCTTGTAACCATTTCCCTTGCCTTTTCTATATGATATAGTTTACCCCATTCTGTCTCTCCCCATCTCCTCTCATTATATTCCTCACTTCTCTTAATTTCACCTTTTAAGTATCATCCCTTCCTATTAAATTTGACCTGTGCCCTCTATCTATGTGTATCTGTAAACATATATTCACACATTCACATATGTATTCATATACCCATATAGCCTTCTTCAACTATTTTCATACTGAGAAATGATTCATCAGTTAGAGTTATCATTTTTCTATGTAGGAATGTAAATAGTTCAACTTTGATAAGTTCCTTTTTATTTCTTTTCCCTGTTTACCTTCTCAAACATCTCTTGCTTCTTGTATCTGAATGTCAAATTTTCTATTCACCTGGTTTTTTTTTCCCTCAATAATGCTTGAAAGTCCTCTATTCCACTGAATGACCATATTTTCCCCTGAAACATGAAACTCAGTTTTGCTGGGTAGGTGATTCTTGGTTTTAATCCCAGCTCCTTTGCCCTCAAGAATATCATATTCCAAGCCCTTTGATCCCTCAGTGTAGAAGCTGCCAGACCCTGTGTTATCCTGGTTGCATTTCCACAATATACAAATTGCTTCTTCCTGGCTGCTTGTAATATTTTCACCTTGATCTGGGAATTCTGGAATCTGGCTATAATATTCCTAGGAATTTTCTTTTGGGGATCTTTTTTCAGGAGGTGATCTGTGGATTCTTTCAACCTCTATTTTGGACTCTGGTTCTAAAACATCAGGGCAATTTTCCTGGAGAATTTCTTGAAGGAAAATTTCTAGGTTCTTTCTTTAATCATGTTTTTAAGTTTTCCAATAATTTTTAAATTATCTCTCCTGGATCTACTTTCCAAGTCAGTGGTTTTTTTTTTTTTTCCATGAGGTACTTCATATTGCCTTCTATTCTTTCATTTGTTTGGATCTGCTTAACAGCATCTTGATTTCTCATAAAGTCATTAGCTTCCATTTGCCCCAGTCTAATTCAGAAGGAATGATTCTCCTCAGTGAGCTTTTGAGATTCTTTTTCCATCTGGCAAATTCATATTTTTAAGGCATTCTTCTCCTCATTGCCTTTTTGAGCCTCTTTTACCTTTTGAGTTAGTCCATTTTTAAGGTGTTATTTTCCTCAGTCAGGCTGTTGACTCTCATATTATACTTTTCTTGCATCTTTATCATTTCTCTTCCCAATTTTTCTCTACTTCTCTTATCTGCTTCTTAAGGTCCTCTATGGCCTGTATCCAGCTCATATTTTTATTTGGGGCCTTTGGTGCAGGAGTTCTGACTTCCCAGTCTTCCTCCTGTACCATGCTTTGATCCTCTTTGCCCCCAAAATAGGAGTCTAATGTTGAATTTTTCTGTTTACTTTGTTTCCTTTGCCTAGATATGTTGCCACTCAATTACTTGACTTTTGGGCTTGTTTTCACAGTAGGACTCTGCCACCAGCCAGGGGAGCTTCCATCCCAAATGCTGGGGTTTTCTCAGCTGCCGGAGGTATTATCTGGGTGCCCTCTCTGGAGCTTCCAAATACTCTGGCAAGCTGGTCACACAACCCAGGACCTCTACCCCAGAATGCAATCCGGATCCAAGAAGGTTAAAGCAAGAGCGATTACCCCTCCAGAGTGGTTGACTGGTCCTCCCACAGTCTTCAGGCCAGGAGATGAAGCTGCAACATGGTGCTCCCTGCACTTTGGCTACTCAGAGGCTTCTTGCCCTACGGACATATACAACATGCTCTCCCCACTAGTCCCAGAGTCCACAGGGCATGGACCTATCACTTTGTTCTTGGCATGTATGTGTTGATAATTCTGGAAACACCACAACTGCTGGTGTTCTGGAGTCCTTCCAGCAGGCTGCTGGTTAGGCTGCATTGGGGCTAAAACCTCAGACTCAGGACTCATGCAGGCCTGGGCTTGGCTCCCAGAGTACTGTGCTAGCCACTCCCTGCTGGGTTGCCTGGCTGTCCTCAGCAGGAGGTTGGCTTCTCTGTGTTGTTTTGTGGCTTCTGTAGCTCCAGAGTTTGTTCAGGGTCCTATTTTACATAAATTGGAAGTGGTGTTGGCCAGAGTGCCATGGAAGTGCTGTTTCTACTCCACCATCTTGGCTCTGCCTCCCCAGAGACCACATTCTTAACTGGTCATTCACACCTGAAAATTGCTTGTCTTTTCTTAGATCCTTGATTTGTTAGGTAAATGATCTAGGACAACTCACTTTACTTTCTAAATCAATTTGTTTGTTTACTTGTTTGTTTTCATATATAAAATGGGGATGAGAATATTTTAACTATCTCCCTCACAGAATTCTGTGAGGAAAGTACTTAGAATGATAGGATCAGAGATCTAGATCTGGGCAGGATGCCAGGTGCCATCAAGTCAAACCCTCTCATTTTACAGATGAGGAAACTGACAGTGAGAGTACCTAGGTGATTTGCCCAGGGTCGCATTGATAATAAGTGACAGAGGAAGGATTTCAATGCAGATTTTACTGATTCCAAGCCCAGGCCTCTATCTGATGTACCACCAACTTATAAATGTCAAAACATTCTATAAATTGATTAATTCATTCAGTCAGACATCCTACTTATCTTATGTTGCATTATATCATATCACATTATGTTACATTACATTATGACATCACATCATATGATATAATGCAATGTAATATAACGTAACATAATGTAATATTATGTTACATTATGTTATGTTATGTTAAATTAAGTTATACTATACTATACTATACTATACTATACTATACTATACTATACTATACTATACCATACCATACCATACCTTACCATACCTTACCATACCATACCAGTCATGCCACACCATGCCACACCATGCCATGCCACACCACATCATGCTTTGCTATACTATACTATAATATGCTATAATATACTGTAATATACTATGCTATACTGTCCTATGCTATGCTGTGCCATGCTGTACTGTGCTGTACTGTACCATACTATACTATACTATACTATACTATACTATACCATATTATTGAATAAAATATAGTGGGTAGCTAGGTAATGCAGTGGATAGAGCACTGGGCTTGGAATTAGGAAGATGTATCTTCATTAGTTAAAATATTACTCTAGGCAGCTACTAGCTGTGTGACCCTGGGGAAGTCATTTAACCATGTTTGCCTCAGTTTCCTCATCTGCAAAATGAGCTAGGGAAGGAAATGTCAAACTACTCTAATATCTCTTCCAAGAAAACCCCAAATGGGGTAATAAAGAGTTAGACATTACTGAAATGACCAGAAAACAATATAAAATATAGTATGCTGCAGTAGGTAGAGGACTGGACTTGAAATTAAGAACACTGACTACTGACACCTGTTAGCTGTGTGATCCTGGGAAAGAAACTTAACCTCTAAATGTGTCAAGCAACTCCTTAGGACATGTAGTAGAAGGAGTTCCCAGAAGTGGAGTTCTTCACACTGAAAAAATTGCTGCTCCTTCATGTAACCATTTATGTGCAAAACAGCATTAAATCAAAGGAAATTAAGGCATATGCTGCAAAAGCCTTGTTCTTAAGGAGTCTAAAATATAACAAAGAAGAAACATACACAAATAACAAGAAAGTAAGATGTGTGGAGTGATTTAGGGTGATAGAAGAATTGTGAGGAAATATGGATCAAAACCAAGCTCTAGAATTGGTAGACTCATAGATTTATTGGGGATTGAGGCATTTGTTCTTTTCTAGTCCCTTTGGCTTCCCACAATTCCTCATCATCTTTCTAAGATCACTGACAATGATTCAACAATTATACCCACCAATCCTTTCAGTAAAGAAAGATGTAATTCTTATGGGCCAGGTGACCGGAACTGATCAAGGGTAGATTGAAATTTTCTTCCCATCCCCAATTTATTGTGGGGTTAACTCCACACTAGTCATTTCTTTTCAGGTTTGAAAATCATAATTGCTGACAGAAAACAGAAGCAAACATATGGGATAATGGATGAATGGAAAAAATGCTCTTTTTTGTTATTACTAAAGCAATCAATAACCAATTTTAGACAATTGATCAAGAATCAATTTTACCAGTCAAGCAATCAATTGCTAAAGTAATCACATCAATTTATTAAATGTCTATTAAGTATCAGGCACTGTGCTAACTACTGGGGACATAAAACAAAGCTGAAGCACTATGTAATTATAAATCATTATTAAATATTTCTATTTCTGTAGGTCTGTATTTCCCCTTTATTGCAATCTACTATGTGATTTCATCTTTATGAGATCCATCTAAGGTTTTTGGAAGTGGAGCATCTTAAAAGAAACAGATTAGAGACAGTAGAGATCAATGTGGTCTGAGTACGTCTTTGAAAGGATCGTGAGACAACAGTATTTTCAGCTGGAAGAGCCCTTATAAATCATACAATTCACAATTTTATAAATTTTACAATTTTATAATTTTACAATTGTACAAATGAGGAAACTGAAGACGAAAGGGCACAATGGCTTGTCCTATGTCATCCAGATGATATTTACCAGAACCAGAACTTGAACCCAAAAGTTTCCAACAGATCGATTTTATCTGTTTATGTGACTGTTGGAATAAACTCTGTCTAGTCAAGGGTTTCCCTGAAAAGTCAATAAATAAACATTTGTCATAATCATGACAATTTGCTAAGCATTGCAAATACAAAGAAAAGCAAAACCAAGCCCTCCTCTGGAGAAGCTCACAATCTAATCGGGAGACAGATAGGATAAATTGGAAATAATCGATAGAGAAAAAGCATTAGAACTAAACAGAATTGAGAAAGGCTTCTGGTAGAAGGTGACATTTCTAAAGGGACTTGAAAAGGGACTCTACCCAGGAGGTAGAGCAGAGGAGTGAAAATATTCCAGGCAATTGGGACATCCAGAGAAAACTCCTGGAGTCAGAAAATGGAGTGTCTTATTTGAGGAATAGTAAGGAGGTGTGTCACTTAGTTGCAGAGTACATGTTGGAGTGAAAGTTATAAGAAGACTAGAAGGATCAGTCTATAAATAGCTCTGAATGCCTAATAGAGAATTTTACATTTGATCCTGGAATTGATTAGAGATCCAGTGAAGTTTATTGGGTGGGGAAGAGGAGGGAAAGGGGTATGACATAGTCAGAATTGTGCTTTATGAAAATCACCTCCCACCTACCTCCTCAGTTCTAGTCCAGCTCTAATGCAATCTCTTGTTCTGAGCCTCCCACCTCTGATACTTACTATCTTTCTAGTGCTCAGTTTCCTCATCTGGAAAATGGAGCCAATGACTGTAAGTACTTGCCTCATAGGTGTGTTGTGACAATCAAATGAGGTCACAGGTAAAAGCCTTTGTAAAATGTAAGAGTATTATATAAATATTAGTTAACATTAATTTTTCTTCATAAATGCTTCTATCTGAAAATGATCTCTCTCTAATCTAACCTAATAGAAATGTGTACTCTTCTTGTACACAGTCTACTGCTTTGTCTAACAGTTTATCTTCCCCTCTTGACTAGAAGCATCTTGATGGTTTTATAATCATACAACAGATACTACATTTAAATTATTCTTATCTTTTCCTGATTATAGAGTGTATCAAAATAGATTTAGATAGTCTTTGACTGGAAAGGACCCTGGAACATAGAATGTCAGAGTTAAAAAGGATCTGAGACACAGAATCTAGGGTAGTTGAGAAGAGGGAACTTTAAATTCCCTCATCTCTTCTAACTGGTTCATTCTAGTCATCAACAAATCAAGTCAACCATTATTTATTAAGCACCTATTATTTTCCAGGCAGTGCTAACTACTGGGGATACAAAGTAAGGAAAGAACAGTTCTTGCCCTCAAATACCTTACAGTCTAATAGATGAAGACACTACCCAAACATCTATCAGATTCTCAATAAATGTTCCTTAAAACAGTGCTTGGATGAGAGACAGAGAAGAGACCTGAGTAGAGACTTAAAACTAGAGGAAAATAGGAGATGAATTGGGAGCTAAATTATGAAAAGCTTGGAACATCAAGATGAAGACATTGGACTTTATCTTTAGAAAAATAAAGAGCCATTTTTCCATAGAAGGTTTGGAGCACTAGAATTAAAATAAAAGGAGACAACATAGAGAGTTAGCATGGCATAATGAGTAGGTATTGAGCTGGCCTCAGAGTCAGATAGACCAGAGTTCAAGGTTCACCTCTGTCTTTGTAACATGTTGCTGTGTGACTATGGACAAATCACTTATTCTGGAAATTCTCTAAGACTCTGAATTGTAGAGCTGTTACCAATCTGCATTGGTAGAGGGAGTCTCCTATCCTAATGAAGTCCTAACTCTGAGCAAAAATAAATAAATAAATAAAGGAAATAGGAGTCTAGTGTGATGAAAGAGCCCTTCTTTATTCAGGAGATGTGGGTTCTAAGTCCAGCTCACTGTTCACTTTCTGAATCACCCTGGGGAAATCAGTTGTGGATTTTCTTTTATTTTTACTGGATCTCATCCCATGAACAAAGATTAGATACCATCAAAGGCTCCTTCTAGCACTAGAATTCTAGGAATCGTGTCTGTACCTAACAACAACTCCATGAAGTAATGAAGTTATTTACTGTTCTCATTTTACAGATGAGGACATTGAGGTTAAAAAGAGTTGATATAACTTGCCCGTGGCAATACAAATAATAAAGGTGGATCAGACTTGATCCAAAGTATTTCTGACTCCAGGTCTTACATACTCTCTGCTATACCATGCTTCATTGGTGACAATGATAAAGAAGAGGAAGGCAGCAAACATTTATGACCTATTTTCCCCCAAGAAGAAAAACAGAGATGGCAATTGCTTCAGCTTGAAATTGGAACATTCCCAAACTCTAGCTCTTGAATACCTTGTGAGATGTCTGCCCTATTGATCTCACTCTGCTTATATTTGAAATAGAGCTGCCTCTCTCAGAACTGTATTGATTGGGGTTTTATGGTGTTTCATATTCTGATCCAGAGCAGAGTTTTCCTAATGCATGATTGCATAAAAAAATTACTGATCCTGAGCCATGAATATGTCTGATACGTCTGTATCAATGCACAGACATTATTGAAGGCTGCCTGCTGCAAATAAACCGCTGATACTTTATTCCACCCATAATCAGGCCAAAGGAGAAGCAGATGGTGATCGATTTTGAATGTCTGCATATTATGACAATAGGGAAGTGAGATGTTATATCGACTCTATGATAGCTCATGAAAATTAAGGCCATGAGTCAAGAGCCAATGCTTGGAGCCCAGATGGACGATGGGATGCCCATCCCATTAGAATGGGATTTTTCAAATTTCCAGTTCCCTTTTGCTAGCCAGATATTATTCAGACCCAATACCTGGAAGGGCAGAATTCATTTTTAAGTTTTCCCTTTAGATGCATAGATTCACAAAACGATCGAGCTAAGGGACCACAGAGACCAGAAAGCCCAAGTTCCTCATCTGGTAGGCTTGGAAAGTCAAGTCCAGTAATGTCAATGGACTTGTCCCAGGTATCATAACAATTTAGTGCCAGGCTAGGGCCAGATCCTAGGCATCCAGATATGACAAAATTTGTGGATTTTCTGAATTATTTGGTTAATTGTGTCTGTTTAGAACTGCCCATGAAGGAGAGTGAGATTCATTTTCCTCAGTCAAAACCAATTTCATTGCAATCTGGCAAGGCTTTCTCTGCTCAACTCCTCCTCTTCACATCATAAAACCCTATTTTCTCAGAGTTGGAAGGAACATCAGAGGGTATTGTGGTGTGGTGGGTCGTGGGATAGACTTAAAGTTGATGCCGGTAGGAAGGCAGAGAGATGATAGATAGAATGTCCTGTAAGTGGAGCATCCACTAGGCCAATAAGGAAGGATCACAGAGTGCATGGAAGGCAATAATGTGTGAAAAGACTGTGAGAATGGGGAGGGAACAGGTTGTACAGGTATCCAAATACCTAAATATATATGTATATAATAATATGCCTAATCAGACTTATAACTTAGGAAAATCATGTTGGCAGTTATGTAAATGATAGTTTGGAGAGGACTGAGATTTGAGTCAAGGATAACAAATAGGAGAATATTTCAGGAGTACAGATAAGAACTGATAAAATCCTGAGCCAAATTGGTGGTTGCATGATTGGGTGTAGGGGTGAGAGGAAGAGCATGTGTGAGAGATTTTTTTTTTTGAGATAGAAATCACAAGATGTGGCTACTGATCTATTTTATATATGGGGTGAGTTAGAGGAAATTTTAAAGAATGATACAAAGGTCAGGAAATAAAATAACCAACTTATTTGTGGTTGAATAAAAGGATCAAGGTTTAAGTTTATCTTTAGGCTCACTGAAAACATCCTTGGTATGATTCATCAGCAGCAGACAGGCAGCAAGGATGGTATGCACTTCATCCTGTTCTGATTTGATTATACTTTTCTCTACTGGCTCTCTATATTTTGAAAACTTTTCTTTCCATGTAGTTTAGAAATTGCATTTGTACCAGGTCAGCTAGGTGGTGTAGTGGGTATGGTCCTGAGTTCAAATACTGCCTTATATACCTACTAGCTATGTGACCCTGGGAAAGTCATTTAACTTCTGTTTGCCTTGCTTTCCTACTATGCAGCTGAAGTAAGGTAAATTGAGGCAGAAAGTTCTTGGCATGATCAATTTATTGACAAGGGATGAATCTACCAATAAATAAGAGTTAAGTAAGCTGAGACCCAAAATGAGAGGGACAATTTTCTTTAATAGATTTTGGGGAGTATAGGACAAAGAACAAAACAAGGTAGGTAATATCATGGCATAACTGAGGCATGAGGAACAATATGATTGGTTAGAAGTTTGGTGATGGGGGGATATCAATGACTTTTTCCTTCTTCCCTATGGCTAAGAAGAACTCATTGTTTGAGTTCAAGTACAAGATAGTGCTGCAGACTTTTGGACAGCAAACCAGACATCCTTGAAGGATAGCTTGGTGGTGTAAAGATATTAGACCTGACTCCCTCGGGTTCATAAGCATCTCCCAAGGTCAGGTAATTTCTTAAAGCAAGAATAGATCAGTGATTAGCAGAAAATCTGGATTTTTAAACTTAACCTATTTACAGATCAGCTAAATTCTGAAATAAATTCAGAGACAAAGAATCATGACATAAGCAGTTACGGGATAAAGTCAATTAATAATAAATAAGATCAACAAATAAATGATAAAGGATTAACCTTGATCTTCTCAGTAGAATGGGGATAATAATAGCATCTACCACCCAGTGTTGTTGTGAAGATAAAATGAGATGATATTTGTACTTTGCAAACCTAGAATCTATTATTATATAGCAATATATGATACTATTATTACTATTATATTCATCACCCTCCATATTGGGTCACCAGAACTCAAATGGGGTGGTTTCAAATCCATTTTTACTCAAGTCTTCCATATGGCAACATCTATCAAATAACATTTTTCTTATTCTTTCATGTATGAATGGACTAGATAGCCACTTGGGTCCCTTTCAGTTATGAAACTCTGTGAATCAGTGATGATTGGCACAGATATAAGCAGAACTGAAAGAGAGGAGAAACCTATAAAGATTCAGCATGTAGCGAATTCTGAGGGCTTCACATAAGGGATCCCACATCCTTCTGGCACCCTGAGCAGATGCACGAGAGATCCCAAAACTCAGGGAACCAAAGGCACTAGATGGTCTTTGCTGTCACAGACTCAGAGATTGGGAGACAAGTACTTGCTCCAAATTCAAGGTATCTGGACATGCCTTTTCCACTGCCAACTTGGAATGAGGCTACAGAACCAGTGTCAAGCTCAATTTGAGTATAGGTCCCAGGAACCAAATCATCAGAATCAGAGTGATTACTAGAATCCCAGCTCCCTGGGGGAAAATACTCTCTCAATCCTAAACTGTGCCTTCATCCCTGGAACTGCCAATGTTGTTTTTATTTCTTCTCAAACATCCCAATCTCCAAGTGCCTCAGTTTTTCTCAATTCTCATACCTTATTTTTCCTCTCTACCTCAACAACTCGCAAGGCAGTTTATTACTTTGACCTCAACATCATCCTGAAATCTTCTCCCTCTATTATTTTGAACTCAGAAATTCCTCTCTGTTTCTGTGCCTCCCTGTATATCTCTCTTTGTGTCTCAGTGTCTGTCTCTGTCTCCTTCTGTCTCTCTCTGCCGCTCTCTCTCTCTCTCTCTCTCTCTCTCTCTCTCTCTCTCTCTCTCTCTCTCTTTCTCTCTCTCTTCCTCCCTTCATCCCTCCCTCCCTTTATCTCTCCCTCCTTTCACACAATTTTACCTCTCTACGTCTTCTCATCTTTCAAATCTGTGTTTTATGCTCACAAAATAGCAACCTCTCTAAGAGTTCTTAAATTGTGGGGGAGGGGACAGATGAACTTTCTTTAAAAAAAAAAATATATATATATATCAATGCACATCAATAAAATTAGTTTCCATCATAATTTTAAATATTTTATTTTATTCATTTAAAAACTTTATTGGAGAAGGAGGTATGGTAATAGGTTTTACCAAACAGGCAAAGGGGTCCATGATGCAGAATAGGTAAAGAAACCATATTCTAGCCCCTCCACTCTTCCCAGGCTTTCCAGTCCATCATTCCTTCCTGGGCTCATTTTCCTCCCTTGGACATATTCCAGTAGCTAATCAGTTTAGACAAAACACTATCCTCCACACCTTGAGGCCCTTGACCTCTTGCCTTTCCACTTCTCCCTCTCTTCCTATCCTTATCCCTGGATCACCTGGCCATCTGTTTTCTCTATTCCTACTCCCAACCTGTCAAACACCACTAAAAAACTCAAATCCGTGCCAACTGTTTCCACTACAAATTCATAATAGCTAACCTCAATCATACTTTCACTGCCTCATGACAACTCTATTCTTCTTCTCTGATTGACTCTATCATATTGCTCACCACAGTTTTTCCAAACTGGCTTTCCTTAGACCTCCAAACTGCATCTCCCTTCTGTGGGCTATTGGTCTCACCTTCTAATTAATGGAGCAAATTGAAGTCATCTTTTGTGAGATCCCTCATCATCCCACCTCTACATCTCTAAACCCCCCTATCATCCCCCAAATTCCTTTCTTGTCTTCTTCAGTTTTAGAATAAACATATCCTTCTGCTTTGTCACGGCTCATTTTTCTACATGATTCTGTCACCTGTGACCCAGGACTCACTCCTCTCCCATGTGGAAATTCCTGTTCTGGACTCACATGTTCAGTCTTGGTAGAGATTTTGGTGGAGGAAAAAGAAATAAGCAGATATTCAATATTTTGTTAGCTATCACTTTATACAATGAGTACCTGTCTAAAATATTCTCAGTTGATCCATTTTTGGGAAGACCTAACATGAGCTATATTTAAGCTTTGTTTTAAGAAAATTTCTGCAGATGGAGGGCATAATGACCCAGAGATTGTGAGGCATGCTTGGCTCACTTTCTTTGGAGAATGAGTCCTCTAAGACTATATTTGCAGGCAGACTACAGTTGAAAGGAATAAGAAAACACAATCCATGATTGGGAAGGGTTGATATTTTAGCTTAACAATCCAGATCTATAGCGAATGCAAAATATTTATCCAGCAGTCCTATAAATCTCCGGAACGCCTTTACTTCCAAGTAGAGTATAAAATAAGTGAGGGATTACAGATAACATTAAAAGTTTTTATTAGGGGGCGGAGCCAAGATGGCGGAGTAGAAACCGCTCTTCCAAGCCTCTCTGCCCCCAGATTCCCCACAAACTATGTAAAAAAGGACTCTGAACAACTTCTGGAGCCCCAGCACCCACAGAACGACACAGAGAAGCTAACCTCCCGCTGAGGACAGCCCAGCAGCCCTGCAGGAAGGACCAGCGCAGTGGTCTGGGAGCCGGCAGCGCACAGAGCACAGAGCGCAGGAGCCGAGCCGAGCCCAGGTCCGCATGAGCAGAGGTTTTAGCCCCAGGGCAGCAGGGCCAGCAGCCAGCTGGAGGAACCCCAGAACACCAGGAACTGTGGAGATTCCAGAATTATCAACATAGACAAGCCTAGGACAAAGTAAGAGGTTAGTGTCCTATGGACTTTGGGGCCTGTATTTGGGGAATGAGTCAGCTCCCTCCCCTGGGGGCTAGAAGCCGCTGAGGAGACACGACATGTTGTAGTTTTCAGAGGCAGGTCTGGCTCCCAGCCTACAAATCGTGGGGAGATCCAGCGATCAGTCTTGGGGGGTAATCGCTCTTGCTTTAACCTCCCTGGATCTGGATTGTGATCTAGGGTGGAAGTTGTGGGTGGGTTTACAGCTTGCCAGAAACGGAAGTTCCCCCCCACACACATTCCGGACGAAAATTCCTCTAGCTGGCCTTAAAGCCATAGTGTGGCAACAAGTCCAAAAGTCAAGCAATTAAGTGGCAACATGCCAAGGCAAAGGAAACAGAAAAATGCAACCCTAGACTCCTATTTTGGGGGCATAGAGCGGGAAAAGGACTGTGAAGTCAGAAGTCCTGCTCCAAAAGCCCCAGGGGGAAACATGAACGGGTTGCAGGCCATAGAGGACCTTAAGAAGGACTTTAAAAATCAAATAAGAGAAGTGGGGGAAAAATTAGAAAGAGAAATGAGAAGGATGCAGGAAAAGTATGAAATGAGGGTCAACAGCCTGACTGAGGAAAACAACACCTTAAAAAATAGACTAACTCAAATGGCAAAAGGAGGCCCAAAAGGGCAATGAGGAGAAGAATGCCTTAAAAAGCCAAATTTGCCAGATGGAAAAAGAATCTCAAAAGCTCACTGAGGAGAATCATTCCTTCAGAATTAGACTGGAGCAAATGGAAGCTAGTGACTTCATGAGAAATCAAGATGCTGTTAAACAGATCCAAACAAATGAAAGAATAGAAGGCAATGTGAAATATCTCATGGGAAAACCACTGACCTGGAAAATAGATCCAGGAGAGATAATTTAAAAATTATTGGACTACCTGAAAGCCATGATCAAAGAAAGAACCTAGAAATCACCCTTCAAGAAATTCTCAAGGAAAATTGCCCTGATGTTTTAGGTCCAGAGGGCAAAATAGAGGTTGAAAGAATCCACAGATCACCTCCTGAAAAGATCCCAAAAAGAAAACTCCCAGGAATATTATAGCCAGGTTCCAGAATCCCCAGATCAAGGAGAAAATACTACAAGCAGCCAGGAAGAAACAATTTCAATATTGTGGAAACACAATCAGAATAGCCCAGACCTGGCAGCTTCTACACTGAGGGATCGAAGGGCATGGAATATGATATTCCAGAGGGCAAAAGAACTGGGAATGAACCCAAGGGTCACCTACCCAGCAAAACTGAGTATTTTGTTTCAGGGGAAAATATGGTCATTCAGTGGAATAGAGACTTTCAAGCATTCTTGAGGAAAAAACCAGAATTGAATAGAAAATTTGACATCCAGACACAAGAAGGAAGAGATGCCTGAGAAGGTAATCAGGGAAAAGAAATCAAAAGGAACTTATCAAAGTTGAACTATTTGCATTCCTATATGGAAAAGCAGTAACTGTGACTGATGAGATCTTTCTCACTATGAAAATAATGGAAGAAGGGGGTGTGGTCATATGAATACATATGTGAATGTGTGTGTATATGGTTACAGTTATATATGGATAGAGGGCATAGGTTGAATTTGTTGGGAAGGGAGAATACTCAAGGGATGAAATTATGAGGTGAGAGAGGAAAGTGGCAAGAGGAGATGGGGAGAGACAGGGTAGGGTAACTATCCCATGTAGAAGAAGCAAGGGGAAGTGGTTGCAAAGGAGGGGGAGAATAAGGAAGGCTAAAAAGACAAAACCACATTCCCATTGAATCTGGTTCAGGGAGAAAATGACATACATACTAAATGGGATATCTCAACCTGCAGCAGGATAGGGGAAGGGGGATGAGAGGAGGGATGATGGATGGGAGGGCATCCTTGGGGTGAGGGGAGGTTGGAAGTACCCACTATAGAAGAGGGACAGGATCATGTAAGGAATGGACCAGGTGGGGGGTGGGATGAGGGGGAGGGAATTATAAGCAGCCTTGTACAATATATCTACTATGATAATGTTTTGTATAGCTAGACATGTACAACATATACCGAATTACTTATCTCCCAAGAGGGAATGGGTGACAAGGGAGGAAGGAAATGGATCTGAAATTCGAGGTAGTAACATTAAATGTTTCAAATATATATAAATACTATTAGTAATACTCTTTCGCTTGTAATAGGGAGATAAGATGTGCAGGCATTGGGACACAAAGATTCACCTCCCTCTAATGGAAAAGTCGATGGGGGTATGGGAGAAGGTATGGGAGAGAGCAGACTGGAGGAAGTGATATCTTGTGGGACTACTATTCTGGGAGGTTGGGTAGGGGAATAATGGGGGGAAAATGATTGTAACTCAAAATCTGGCGGAAATGAATGATGTAAAACAGAAGTTAATAAAGCATTTGTTTAAAAAAAAACAAAAAAAAAACAAAAAGTTTTTATTAGTTCATGGTTATACGTATAGTGGATACCTGGTAATAGTCATTTTCTTCTTTGACAAGGGTTGGGTTGCAGTAAGACCAGAAAGTCTCTCCTACTCAATAAGCTACACTCAGTTCAAACTCTCAAACTTATGTGATAGCTACAGAGAATGGCAACCTTAGTTTCTCAAGATCACAATTAGGTAATCTATGCTCGGGGAAAGAAACACAGAGCAGAACAAACTTCTGGGGACTCGAGGTTCTGTCTCAGGTTCAGGTAGACAAACATATGTTGATTACCATTGCTATATGCTCAAGCTTAAAGCCAGCATGGCTGCCAAGGGTGGGGAGGTGCCATATCAAATAAGAAAAGCCATCTCTTCTCATTCTTTTCATAGCCCACAAAGGGGGAGGCCATTTCTAAGTCAGTGGTTAATTCTCTTCAAACCATTCCTCAGCCACAGAATTGCTCCATCACTACAAAATACAAAGCATGTCCCCCAGCTAGAGGTCAATGAGCATGCTCAGCTAGATCACTCTCCTTATAATTCCCTTTCCTTCATTCCCCCTTAGAAGCTTGCCTATGTTGATGATTCTATGATTTGGAAACCCTATCCTCAATTCTCCACTGAGCTCCATGCCCATATCTTCAAGTGAATACATATGCACCATTAGCAACTCAAATCCAACACATCCAAAAGTGCACTTAGCATCCTACCTGCAAAATATACCATATCCCCAAATATACCTAGTGTTTTCAGTGACACAAGCATCTTCCCAGAAACTGAGTTTCAAAACCTGGGCATCCTTTCCAGCTAATCTCTTATTCCCACATCTAATTGGTTGCCAAGGTTTGTCAATGACCACTTCACAATATCTTTCATTCTTTTGCTTCACATTGCTACTACTCTAGTTTATGGCATTATCTTATCATCTATATAGCCTCCCTGCTCCAGCCTCTTCCCTCTCCTCTCCATCCTTCACACAAGGGCTGGGATAATTTTTCTAAGGCAAAGGTTTGATGATGTCCCACCTTGGCTCAAATATCTTCATTTTCTCTTGTTTCCTCTAAGATAAGATAGAATTTTTTTTAGTTAGCATTCAAGACATACCCAACCTGCCTCTAACCTACCTTTCCTCCTTGTTCCACATTAGTACTTCTCACAATCTATAATAATCTGCTTTAGGCTATTTCAGAGGCAAAGATGAGGGTGAGATGGCAGCCAGGCCCCTTATAACCCTGGCCCCACATTGACTTGGTCTATATTCCCATATTTACCGCTCTCCCTTCTCTCCCACACGCAGCTGCTACCCAGCTGCAGAATACAAGCAGAGAGGATGAATCTACCAACAAATAGGGTCATATTGACCTATACCCAGGGAATTTCCCTGAGGATAGGAACTCCAGTGTGTAGAGCAGTCTGAAACCCAGGCATGCTGTCCAAATGCCAAACACTTATTAATGCAGATGAACTCTGACCCATGAAGTTATTATCCTCACCTCCCAGAATAGTGTTTGTTCAGGACATAATTGCCTGGGCCCTGCCTCACCGATCCCATCATTAATTGCTTCTGGGACGCTCATGGAGCTGCTTAATTATTTCCACCCTGTGGCATCTTGAGACAGCACTGGGCAGAAGGGAGGCATTGCACACCTGCATTGGAAGCTGTCACAGATGGCTCATCAGCCTAGGTAAACCTCCTTAGTGTCTAGCTGGGCCAGTCATAAGTATAGGAAAGACAGGCTACTGCCTGCAAGGTGTGATCGGAGGGCTACCTCAAAGCTATGCCTGCCCTAATACATTCCATTCCTCCTCTATGGTTTCCTTTCTGACATGATGGGACATTTTTGCATTTCTTATATTTGTTGGATTAGATCAGAGGCATCAAACAGCAGGAGGCCTGAGGGTCACATTCCAACTTTCCCCAGTGGGCCCCAAACAGATAAAAATGTAATTGAGAAATATTTTACAGAATGAATGAAAAGAAAATAAAACAGAGATAACGCTAATATGTGGTTTTCTAAACCGGTATCTAGCCTGCAGGAATCTTTATGTAGGATTCAATGGCCACATGTGAGTTTGAATCTGCTGGGTTAGATGATGAAAAATGAGACTGTTATCTCAAGAAGGCCCTTTTGAAAGTGCAAATATGTCTCCTTTGAGGAAGGCTATTAGTATTATATAGCTCTGGGTATTCCCTTCTTCTTCTCAGAACACTTCAATAACATCTCATTGGCTTCCAACTCAAGTGAAGACCCCTAAACCTGGCAAAAGCTGTTCAGAGTCTACATCCACCTGTCTCCTCTGCCTATGTTTCCCATTCCATAATATGTGATTCTCTACTCCCTGAATGTGCCCTGAATTCTCTTTACTCTACGCTTTTTTTTCTCAAAGGGCTATTTCTTCCTAGAATATACTTCTTCCTTACCTTTATCTGTTAAATTGTCACCCATCCTTCAAACATAATTCAACCCCACCTCTTCCAGGAAGCTTTCTTTTACCTTTTTTTTTTTTTTTGGTGGTTGCTGTTGTTTAGCCGTTTTTCGGTCATGGCTGACTCTTCATGAACTCTTTGGAGATTTCTTTGCCAAAGATACTGCAGTCATTTGCCATTTCTTTCTCCAGATCATTTTTATAGGTAAGGAACTGAGAAAAACAGGGTTAAATGACTTTCCCAGGGTCACACAGCTAGGAAGTGCTAGATTTGAACTCGGGTCTTCCTGACTCCAGGCTGCAAGCTCTATCCACCCTGCCACCTAGCTGCTTCTCTTTGGAGACCATATTCTACTCCGTCGTTGAGATATCTCACAACTACCTGATACATTCATGACATTTATATTATAGTCCCCGATGTCTGTGTCCTATCTCACTTTGTTGTTGCAGTTTAGTCAATCAGTCATGTCTAACTCTTCATGATCTCATGTGTGGTTTTCATGGAAAAGATACTGGAATTCTTTGCCATTTCCTTCTCCAGCTCATTTTACAGATGACACAAATACAGTTAAGTGACTTGTCCAGGGTCACACAACTAGTAAGTGTCTGAGGCCAGATATGAACCCAGGTCTTCCTAGCTACTGGGCCAGCCATCTAGCTGCTCTGTTTTATATCTCTGCTTCTTTGTAAAACCCATACAGTCAGGGACTGCACCTTAGCTAAATATTAAATATCCTCCATTGACCTAGCACAGGGGGATGCTGTTTTGTGATTGTCGTTTTAATTATCGAATCTTTAGTACCTAGAACAGAACTTGTGTCAAATTAAACTGAAAAGGAAGAATGTCTATTTCTCTGGTCCTTTACAGGTGAGAGTCGTTTTCCTCAGAACTGGATGAGGAGGCTAGCAACTATTCTCATTTTACAAATCAGGAGACGGAGACTCAAGGCATCGAAGCTTTCCCAAGGTCACATGCCCACAGCAGTAAATGACAGACCCAGGGTCACAAGCCTACAGCAGTAAACGACAGAGTCATGGAGTATAAGCCCAAGCGTCTGGATCACCAGGCTAGTGTTATTTCCACTCTACTGAATC
The DNA here is from genome assembly GCA_011680675.1 of Gymnobelideus leadbeateri. Lineage (NCBI taxonomy): Eukaryota > Metazoa > Chordata > Mammalia > Diprotodontia > Petauridae > Gymnobelideus > Gymnobelideus leadbeateri. Next base: position 90,923 of record WOXC01000161.1, on the reverse strand, counting down.
GTCTTAAAGACAAGACCTTGAATGCCAGGCTGAGGATTTTGGATTTTACCCTGTAAGCCAGAAGAAACCTCTGAAGGTGACTAAGTAAAGGAATGATTCAATCTGAATTATTATCCACATTTGAATGCAGGGGGAAAAGATATCATCAAGTGTGTGTGTTTTGGGGAGGGAGGAAGGCAGAGGGCAGCATGAGTCTGGTGGAATGGGAACGACAGACTTTTCAGGGTGGATCCTGGATCTTTAGGTCACCAATATAAGGTCAGGTATGTAGGAAGATAAACATAGTGTGGATAAATTTCACCTACCTAAGACTTTTGCTTTGAACAAACTTTTCGTAGGGACTGAAACAGAAAGAATAATGGAATGTGAGAGCTGGAAAGGATCTTAGAAATGATATCGTCCAATTTTTCACTTCATGGTAGAATTTTCCCCAAAGCCTCCCTGACAGGAAGCCAGCTAGCATCTGCTTAAGTACACCTGAGTCATGGAAGGCTCACCACCCCATCAGTTTCAACTCCTCTAATATTCAACGACTGTAATTGTTAGAAAAGTATTTCTTCAACACAGGAATCCTGGGGGGAAACAAGAGGAAGTAGATTCCCTGAAGAGGACAAACCATTTTGGAATCAATCAGTAACATATCTCTCCTAAATTAATAATAGATGAATCTCCATTGTTTATTTTGCTGATACAGAGATATAACACATAAGCTTGGTGCAAAAATATTACTACAAGTAATAGCATGATTGACAGCTCAGCGGAAAAATTCACCCAGAAGGTCACTACGGCATCCTGTGGGAGACTTTGCTGATGGAGCACTATGTCTGTATGGTATTAGATATCAGGCCTCATTACTGGACTAGCAAGTAGAGGCCATGGTCAGCTTAAAACAGGCAACCCAAGGTTTAAAGAATCCTAGAATATTAACACTTTTTGGATAAAAAGGCCATATACTGGGAAGCAGGAAACCAGGGTTGATATAACTCTGGTCCTGACTTGCCATCTGACCTAATTTAATTCACTTTACCTCCATGGGAAATGAAGAAGGAGTGAAGGAGGATTTGACCTAGCTTATCTCTAACCTGACTTCTGGCTCTAAACCTTTTATGGTCCAGCTTCTTCTGTTTAAAAGGCCCTTCCAGGACCAACATTCTTTGTTTTTTATTCTAGCATGTTCCCATGTCAGTATTTCTTCTAGCTGTGACATTGTCTGATTTGTATAATACAGTTGTTCAAGGGGCAGCATGGTGAATAGAGTACCGGCTTGGAGTCAGGAGGACCTGAGTTCAAATCTGGCCTTAGACACTTCACACACACACACACACACACACACACACACACACACACACAAAAACTAGCCATGTGACCTTGTGCAAGACAACCCCAATTGCCCTACCTCCCCCCTCCAATTTTTTTTTAAAAATAAAGTTGTTCAACCTCTAACATTCAGTGTTTTATATAATAAAGTCCCGTAGAGCTACAACATTCTAGGTCCCCTGTTCTAAACGTTCTTCTAGCTCTAACATTCTAGGTTCCAAATTCTACAGTTCACGCATTCATATAACAAGCATTTAAGTGACTACTAGGTACCTACTAAGTATTATGCTAGGTGCCAAGGAAATAGAGTTAAAAAATACAACAGTCTTCTCCCTTTAGGGATTCAAACTCTATTGGAAGAATTCAACATGAACATGGAAGAACTTAACATATATACAAAATACTTTTAGGGTGAAGGCAACTAGCAACAGAGTACAGACAGAGATCAGGATAGGCTTTTAGTAGGATGTGAGCTTTCAAAGGAAGCTAGGATTTTTATGAGACAGAGGCATAAAGGACAGGTTGCAAAAAGACACAAGCTGGGAGATACAGTAGACAGAATGCTGGGCCTGGAGTCAGGAAGACCTGAGTTCAAACTTGACTGCATACTTATGAGCTGTGTGACCCTGGGCAAATCACTTTGTTCGGCCCATTTTCCTCTTCTGTAAAGTAGGCATAATAATAATTCCTCCCAGGGTTGCTGTCAAGATCAAATGAGATAATAATTGTAAAGAACTTAGAAGAACACCGTTCTGAGCACATATTAAGCACCATATACATGTTAGATATTATTATTATTATTATTATTATTATGGAAATGGGAGACAGAGTGCCATGTATGGAGAAAAGAAGGTATCCCAGTTTGGCTAGTATATAGTGAGTAGAGGAAAATCTGGAAGAACTGAGACAGATTCATTCAGTCAGTCACTCAGTCAGCTAGCATTTATTAAGTTCCTACTTTATGTCAGACATCCTACTAAGCATTGAGGATACAAAGAAAGTCAGAAGACAGAACATTCACTCAAAGAGCTTCCTGTCTAAAAGGAGGAGACAACTTCCAAACAACTCTCTACAAATAAACTATATACAGGAAAAATCAGGAATAATTTTCAGAGGGAAGGCTATAGACTTGAGGGATAAGAAAAAGTCTCTCTCTAGAAGGTAAAATTTTGTCTGGGACTTGAAAAGAAACCAGGAAAGCCAGGAGGTAGAGATGAGGAAGGAGAACACAGGGGACCAGCTATTGAACTTCTGGGGCTCAGAAGATGGGATATCTGGATTTTGAAGGGTTTCAGAATTCAAAGTAAGGAGTTTTTATTTCATCATTGAGGTGAGAGGGAGCTACTGGTTTTTCCCAATTCTGACACCCTAAGATGTCTGTTCCAAAGCCCCTCTACCTCGGCATTCTATTTCAAGCTCTTTCCACTGCCAAATCTCTCCATGGGCTCTATGGCTCCCCCCACCTCTGTGTCTAATGGTCGCATGTCTATGGTTATTCACAGTCAGAAAGCTCTTTGTATATATTAGCTCTTTCATCCTCACAATAATACAGTAAGGTAAGTAGCACAAGTGTTATCCCGATTTGACAGGAACTGAGGCCTAGAGAGATGAAGTGATTTTCCCATGGTTACACAGTGGGTCAGTGAAGGAGAATTCAGGGTTGCCAAGTTCCAAGTCCCTAGCACTTAACTACTCAGCCAAGCTTTTTCTATGAATAAGATCCTCACTTCCCTCACCTGCTATGTAAATTCTGGGTATTTTCATATCTAATCAGTGGTTTCCAGCCTGGATAGTCTTTAAAGGGAAGGTGCTTTGGGATTATAGTTGCACCTCCCCCACTACCTCCAACATCAAAGGAAACCTTTTCCAAGACCATAGTTACCTGACACCAATTAGATGCCAATCCTCATAATTGATTGCATTTTCTGAGAGGCTGACTTACAAGGGCTCCAATCTGGTACTTTTCAATTGCCCAGGAAGTGTCACATCTCACACAGGGTGCCCAGTTGGCATCAATCCAAAAGAAGTTTTTTTTTCTTTTTGTTTTTTTTATTCCAGGAAGAAAAGAAGAATGAACTATCCCCCCCATTATATACCTTTCTACTCTGTAAAGGTGTTCTCCTTATGGGTCTTCCCCATTCTCTACCCCTGCTCCATGACCTCTCTTTACACACACACACACACACACACACACACACACACACACACACACACACACACACACACACATACCCTTCTGTCATAATAATTCTAGTTAAAAGAGTTGCCCCAGCATCACACAGCTAATGTGAGACAGAGCTGGCACATCTCTTGAATCCTAACCCATTGAGTTTTCCCTTAGAGAATACTAACATTAACAATTAGGCAGAAAGGAAGCTAAGTTGATAGAGTGTTGAACCAGGAAGGAGTGAAGCCCAAGTCTATATTTGCCCTGAGTTGCTTGTGGGTCAGATAAACAATTTGTGAATTTTTGTTGTTTTTGAGTCGTGACAGGACTAAACAAAAGCAAAAATCCTTGACAAGTGGGGAGACCTTGAGTTTAACCTCTCTTTTGTCTGCCTTAGTCTCTTTACTTGTACAATGGGAATAATAAAAGTAAATACCTCCTAGGATAGTTTAGGGATTAAAAAAGATTATATTTGTAAAATGCTTTGCCAACCTTAAAGTTAGGTATTAATGTCATTCATTGTTAGTGTTGTTGTTGCTGTTGTAGCTCTGGGCTCCCACAAGTATAGTTTATGGTTATCAATTATCCCAACTTCTGCCTGAGCTCCCAACACTTCCATCACCATGAAAGCTTAAGCAGCAGGCAAATACAAAAGAAAAAGATGCTTAATTAAGACAGAATTGGAAGCTTAGTAACCAAAAAAAGTCATTCACGTAATAAAATTTCTCTAAATCTATACATAAAATATATGTCATCTCGCACGTATCTTCCCAAACTTTGTAAATATAATGAAATCATCTAAGAAACATCAACACTTTATATATCATTATACAATTTATATCATTAACAACCTTTTTCCATGAGCCATTGAAAATTGGGAGTGGGTCCAGAAAAACCATGGGGCATACGTTCAAATTGGCAGAGTACTGGAGTGATGAAGGCTCTTTTTTTCTTATCTTTTCTTTATTCCTTCTTCTCCTGTGAGGAATCTAATTATAACAACACTGAAAATCCAGACAAGAGAATTTTAACCATGTTAATATGATGGTTTGATCTACCTTAGCTCCATATTTTCAATATCTTTTGGGGTTTTTTCATCCTTAAGTTAAGATAGATGGCTCAGTGTGCCTGGAATCAGGGAGATGAGTTCAGATCTATACTCTAAAACTTACTTGCTGTGTGACTCTGGGCAAGTCACTTAACCTCTGTTTGCCTTAATCCACTGGAGAAGGAAATGACAAACCACTCCAGTATCTTTGCCAAGAAGACCCCACACACAGCACTGGTATGCTATGGTCCACGGGGTCAAGAAGAGTCAGATAATACTGAACAACAACAAAAATTCTCAAATTGTCTATCTGACCCACAGCCACTGCCTCTCTTATTCCCACCCTCTGAAGCAACCTTTGCAAAAAGGAAGACCACAAAGTCAGAGTCCTTCTTTCACTGGAGGCTACTCATAAACTGTACCTACAGCAGATGTCTTTGTACAACCTCTCCACCTGCCAAATGTCTGTCTGGCCTTTGTGAGCAATCAGGTACTGAGATTTCAGGATTTTGCATTTTCTGGGAGCAGAGGTCAAAAGCTGATAACTTGAGCCTTTCTATTAGTCTTCTAAATTTTCTTTGCATCTCTTCCTTGCCTTTCCTCCATTAATTCAGCAGCACATCCACACCATGTTTCAAATAAACCCTCACCTGCTTGGTGGGAATGCTCTTTGAGAAATATCATATTGGCAGTTCCTTATAATAATAATGGTAGACTGACACTCTGTCCCTCCCTCCCCACCTATTTCTTGCCGTAGAATCTATGATTTCTGAGGAAGTTGTGATCACTGGCTGCCATTTATTTATGGCATAATAGAGATGGGATCCCTCCAGGCAATAAGCCTTTTCCATCATCCTCAGATGATCATCAGATCATCACCAGCACATGTTCATCAAAAACATTTGAATAAATACAAGTAAGCATGTCAACAATTAACGCTTTGAAGATGCTGGGATGTCCCACAACTTCAGGAATCTCACATAATAAGACTACAACTGCTGCTCCCTTCTGGGATACCTTAGCCAATACTTGACATCCTTGGTTAATACTTAACATCCCCTGACTCTTCTGCAATCCCAAATATTCACAGCATGGTATAGAGAATTTTCACTATCAACATGATGACTGCAGTCCACATGAAGACCCAAATCAAGAGTACTCTATGAGGATCAAGTTGTGCTCTGTCCACCTGTTCTCCAATAATTGAAGAGCTATGGTGATTATTCAGTCCAGGACTCAAGTATGCAATGTGCAATGTCAGTTCAAAAATGTCATTTCAATGTACACACTTATACAATACACCTCAGCACAGTTGTACAATGTCACTTCAGCAATAAATAAAAAAAAATATTCACTGACACTTTGACACACAACAGTATAATGGTTACTTGAATCAGCTTGTCTGGATGTAATAGAGTTGCTTTGGAAACATTGCTGTCATTTTACAGGGGGAAAGAGGGAGAAAGAGAGGAAGAGAGAAAAAGAGAGAGAGAGAGAGAGAGAGAGAGAGAGAGAGAGAGAGAGAGAGAGAGAGAGAGAAAAGAAGAAGAAGAAGAAGAAGAAGAAGAAGAAGAAGAAGAAGAAGAAAAAGAAAAAGAAAAAGAAGGAGGAGGAGGAGGAAAGGAAGGAAGGAAGGAAAGAAGGAAGGAAGGAAGAAAGGAAGGAAGGAAGGAAGGAAGGAAGGAAGGAAGGAAGGAAGGAAGGAAGAAACCTTTATATATGCTACTGTTAGGGCAGCTAGGTGGTGCAGTGACTATAGAGCACTGGCCCTGGAGTCAGGAGGATCTGAGCTCAAATCCAGCCTCAGACACTTAACACAAAACTAGCGGTGTGACCTTGGGCAAGTTACTTAACCCCAACTGCCCTCCCTTACACCCTCCAAAAAGCAAATACATATATATATATATATATATATATATATATATATATATATATACACACATATATGTGTATACATACATATATATATACATAAATACATAATATATAAATACACATATATTTAAAACAGTAGCATATATATATATATATATATATATATATATATATATATATATATATATATATGCGCTACTCTTTTTTTGGAATCTACAGTTCATTTCAAGGATCAGTTGAAATGTTCTCTTCTGAATGATACCTTTTCCTTCTCCCCTCTGCCCAGCTGATAGTGTCCCACCCCCACCTTCACATCACCTTGTTTCTATTTTGCATATACCTATATATGTCCATGTTGTTTGACTTGTCTAGGTTGTAAGCTCTTTGAGAGCAGGCACCTTTCCATTTTATCTGTTTCCAGCACATAGTACAACCACTGGAGAATGAACTGGCAAACCACCCCAATGTTTCTGCCAAGAAAACCCCATCATCAGTATGTCTGTAAAGACATAAAGAATTGGGCATGACTGATAGACTAAACGACAATGACACAATGTCTGGCACATAATAAGCTCTTAATAAATGTCTTTCTGGTAATTGATTGCTCTTGCCTGATCTTATCCTACCCTTTCCTCAGTGCTAAAGTTTGAAGACACCGTACTCCACATCTGAAATGTTCTCCCCTTCACTCCTCCTCTTATCTCAGCCTATACAAATTGGTGCACACCACTTCTATGATGTCTTCCTTGATAACCCAGGCATAAGTGCCCTCCCCCTTTTCAAATCCCCCATTGCACATGATGGCGGCATGTCCTCCAAACTAATCACATTGAAACTTACATTCTAGTTAATCTGGCACAGGTTTTCTCCTTGCTATTGGACTGTAACTCTCTGAGGCTGAGAGCTATGTCATTTTTCACCTTTGCATTCTCTGCACAAAGCACAGGCACAATCACAGGGCACTTAAATAAATGTTTTCTGAATCAGGTGTTTTGAGAAAAAAGATAAGGGGGTCATAAGCTTTGGAACAACCAGAAACACTAAAAAGCAATTAGATGAAGCCCCAGATTTTATGCAGGAGGAAATTTAGGCTTGTGGGGAGGGGGGCGGAATGCCTCACCAAAAGCCACAAAGGTAAAGACTAGAGCTCAAACCAAATCTTCTAACTCCCAGTATAGTACTTTCTGCATCATACAACTTCAAGAGGTTTTTTAAAAAGGAAAAGGGATAGAAAAGGGAAAAAAAGAGGAAATCACTCATTCATTCAACAAACTGTCATTACCTATTGTGCTCAGAGCTCTGGGTTGTGTCTGTAAGTGAAACAAACATCCCCCTTGGGGAACTTACAATTTATTAAGTAATTTGAACTAACTGGGGCTTATTACAATGATTCTCCCCTGTCCCTTACATTGATGTTCAGACTGTTCTTTGGAATTGTATGTGGCCTTGACCGAGGGGACATAATCAGTCCCCTTTCCTTTCTTCATCCTAAGGATTTCTAATAACTCTACTCTTTACCTCTGGGTATTCTAATGGTTCCTAACACAAACAAAAATTCCCAGGAACAAACAAAAAAAGAGTTATGGAATCACACCTGTTATTTATCTCCAAGGGCTGTTAAGAGAGTAGTGAGGGGCTTGAGAGGTAGGTAGATAGAAGTTATTAGTCACACTTTATAGAAATTGACTGGGAAGCTGAGCCAAGTGAAAGGATCAGGATCAGAGGCCAAGAGGGTGGAGTATTTTCTGTCTTCCTTGAAAGTTGTTAAAACCCCTTAGCATCTCTTCTCTATCCAGTAAAAAGTGTCATGCTTTCCAGAGAGCAAATAATTAGGCGTCCCAAGGGTAGTTGGGATTTACCCACGTTTGCCTGGGATTTAAAGCAGTATGATGGAAAGAACCTTGAACAGGAGTGAAAATATATAACCCCAGGCATCCTGGAGCCCTTAATTTAAGGGAGAGACTCAGCTCCTGCATTTAGGGGGTCCTTGGTCTGAAGTAAGAAGACACCTCACTCCTTATCCACTGCGGGTGCACACCATTTCCCCAATACTGCCAATCTGAAGTCCTAGATTTATAAACTGAGCAGAAAAGCACCTTAGAGGCCATCTGGTCTGCCTGACCCTCTTACCCAATTCCTTCTTTCCCCTATGTCCAATTAAGGAGGTTCAGAATTCGAGTAAACAGAATGCTCGGCACTACAAGAAAGACCCAAGGCAATTTCTTTAGAATATTTATTCAGAGTATATGTAGATAGAGGCAAGGGAGAAAGAAACCGGAGATAACAGAATAAGAGCAATTATGATTAATAGTAGATATAGATATAGATTTACATATTTACAAGCATCACCATTTCAGGGAAGCACCAACACCCCCCATAGGAGGGTCCCGGGCAGAGCGTCCACTCCATGGATGAGATTCCAATTTGGGGTCTGAATCTTACAGTTTAAGTAATGCTGAGAACAAAGAAGGCATACTGCCAGGTGTTTTAACAAGCATCGTATCTGCTGTGAGGCCTGGGACGGAGGCCAATCCATCCAACAACCCCTGCTCCTCCACCCCCACCCCCACCCCCCGAGAGCAATGTTTCCTTGGAGTGGCTAGTTCCAGGAGTTGAGCAGTTATCATATCTCTTCTCAAGGACCTGGTCAGGGTCCCAGGAGAGAAGCAGCCCTCAGGTTCTAACAATCCCCGTTCCCAAACAACTCAGGGTAATAGAAAGGTCATATTGAGTTGGTGCCTTGGTTTGTATAATCTTATTCCTCACAGAGGGGCTTAGCTTGCCTCTACACCCTACCACAGAGGGATTATTGTTGCATTATCCTGGTCACTGTCAAATTTACTAAGGTGCAACTTTCCACCATCTTTTAGAGAAAGCTTTCACCTAATTCTCTCTCTCTCTCTCTCTCTCTCTCTCTCTCTCTCTCTCTCTCTCTCTCTCTCCTTCTTCTCCCTCTCCTCCCTTTCTCTCTCTCTCCTCCCTCTCTCCTCCTTCTTTGTCTCTCTGTCTCTGTCTCTGTCTGCCTCTGTCTCTCTGTCTCTGTCTCTCTCTCTGTCTTTCTGCCTCTGTCTCTGTCTCTCTCTGTCTCTCTCTGTCTCTGTCTCTGTCTCTCTCTGTCTCTCTCTCTGTCTCTCTCTGTCTCTCTCTGTCTCTCTGTCTCTCTCTCTCTCTCTCTCCTCTCTGTCTTTCTCTCCCTCTCAGCACAAAACGTAGCATCATTCTTCCCTTTAGTAACACTGAGTCAGCACAGAGCAAACCCAGGACTCAGGCAACAGCCGTGTTCACTAATAAGACGGAGAGCCCCAGCACAGAATAGCCTCACCCCCACTGATTTGAAGGGTTGAAAATAGAGTGTTCCTTTTAGGGCTGTATCCCAAAAAGATCATACAAGTGGGAGGAGGACCCGTATGTACAAAATATTTATAGCAGCTCTTTTTGTGGTGGCAAAGAATTGGAAATCAAAGTGATGCTCTTCAACTGGGGAATGACTAAAAAAGTTGTGGTGTATGAATGTAATGGAATACTATTGTGCTATAAGAAATGAGGAGCAGATGGACTTCATAATAACCTGGAGAGACATATATAAACTGATGCTGAGTGAGAGGAGTAGAACCAGGAGAACATTGTACATAATTATAGACACATCATATGTGTGACGACCAACTTTGATAGACTGGGATCCTCTCAGCAATGCAAGGATCTAAGACAATTCCAAAAGACTCATGATGGAAAAGGCTATTTATATCCAGAGAAAGAATTATGGAGTCTGAATGCAGATTGAAGGAAACTACTTGTTCTCTCTTTTTCGGTTCATTTTGTTTTTGTTTTATTTCTTCTTCCTCATTATTCATTCCATTGGTTATGATTTTTCTTTACAAATTGACTAATGCTTAATGTGAAGGCATATGTAGAACCTCTATTGGATCGCATGCTGCCTTGTTGGGGGGGAAGGGACAAGGAGAGGGAAGGGGAGAAAGTTTGGTACTCAAGGGTGTGTGGAACTGAATGTTGTAAACTAAAAGTAAATAAATTTAACAACAAAAAGAAAGAAAATAGCGAGTGTTCAATGAGACTATAACCCCATCCGTCTCCAGCTCAATTCTCTTGCCCCCGTTTTTCAGGCCTCTACAAACGGACCTTCCAGAACCAATTTACAGAATTAGAATTGAAGCATGTCAAAGACAGAAGGGACTAAATCAGTCATCCCCTCCACTTCCCCATTCAGGGAAACAAACAAACAAACAAACAAGCAAACAAACAACAACAAAAAAAAATTTCCCAGTTACACACAAAACATTTTTTTTAACTTGAGTTCTAAATTCTCTCCCTCTCACTCCTTCATTGCCCATGAAGAAGGCAAGCAGTGGTATTAATGGTGTATGTGAATTCATGCAATACATATTTCCAGTCATGCTTCTGCCCCTTATTTTACATCGGAAAAAACTGAGGCCTAGAGAGGGGTCTAGTCAGGGAAAGGATATTGCTAAAGTCCAGATAGCAAAACGGTGACAGAGCTAGGATTCACCTAGCAATCACTTAAATTGAACCCTATGGGGTTCTTTCCTATATGCCAGAGAACCTCTATTTTCTGACTTCATCCAGGGACTGGTCTAATCCTGAGGAGAACAAAAAGACCATCCCAGCCCTCCAGAGGCTTATAGTCTAATTAAGGTGACAGCATTTAAACAAACCGGTTTACACAAGATACTAAGTGTCTGATATTCCTACTATGTGTCGAGTCTTGAATCTGTTGCTGGGAGACATTCAGAGTTTAAAAAACAAGTCCCTTGAATTTATGGAGCTTACAATCAAATACAGGTATATAACATACACATTGATGACCAGAGTAGTCAATGGAGTATGTTGAGCAGATGAAAGAGATGACAAGTGCTAGGTGAGCTCCACCCAGAATGGCAGAGGTCATTACCGATGGAGGCAACCGGGGAAGGCTTTCTGGAGGAAGTGGGGTTTTAGCTCAACTTTAAATCAACAAACATTTGACAGGAGGCATTGACAGAAGGGCATTCCAAGCACAGGAAACATCATGGATGGGAGAGCTCAGAGTGTGTATTGGGATGGCAGAGATGGCAGAAGGGATACCAGAACTGGGAGGGCTCAGAGTAGGTATGGTGATGGGGGTGGGGGTAAACAACATATATAATTTACCTGGAGAGGGACACCAGGATATGTAACAGAGAAGTGATCCAACGATTCTAGCTCATTAACTAATAAAATTAGAGGATTCTAGCCCCTGTCTTCCCAATTCCAGACCCAGTTCTTTTTCGACCACACCAGTTCCTTCTCACCCTTGACTTTGTAATTTTCTGATGCATTTGTCAGGTAGTATTACACATGACAGTTATGTCCCTTTGCATCTCATTCCCCTATCAGATGGTAAGCTCTATTAAGATTAGGTGAAGGTAGCTAAGTGGCATAGGGAATAGAGCACTGGCCCTGAAGTCAGGAGGACCTGAGTTCAAATTTGGCCTCAGAAACTTGACATGCTTACTAGCTGTGTCACCATGGGCAAGTCACTTAACCCCAACTGCCCACCCTTCCCCCCTCCAAAAGCAAAAAAGAACAGGCTCAGTGTCATACCAATCAATCAATCAATAAGCATTTATTAAAACTTATTCTATGCTAGGCAATGCATGGCTATGAAAAGATGAAAAAAAATAGTGCTTCGCCTCAAGAAACTTGCATTCCATTAGAGAAAACAGAGTGCTTTAAGGTTTTTCAAAGCAAACCTTTATAAATGTTATCTCAGTTCATTTAAGTAGTAACATTCTGAGGCAGGCACTACTAAAACCCCCATGTTACACATGAGAAAACTAAGGCAAAGAGAAATTAAGTAATTTGCCCAGGTCACACAACTAGTAAATAGCTAAGTCAGCATTTAAACTTAGGCCTTCCTGATGCCAAGCCTGGTCCTCTCTCCACTCTGCCGCTGAGCTACCTCAACATTTAAGATGACAGATCAGCAGATAAATCAATACAAATATATAGATATATAGATGTGTGTACACATACATTTATACATATATGTATCTATTTATACACACATTTACATATTTATATACATTTGTGTATGTGTGTATAATATGCATGTACATACACAGATAGATAGATAGAAATATGTGTGTATGTATATATTCATGTATGTATATCATGCACTCTTAGGTGCCTAATATAGTATTCTGCTTAGAGTTCCTATTCAATAAATGCTTTCTATTGAACGTACCTCATTCCCCCTCAGCTGAATCCAGTGCTGGGCAAACTAAAGCCCTGAGCTGAATGGAGTTTCCTAAAGATTTAGTTCTCCCTTTGATAACTTGGAAGTCAAGCTCACCTTTAAGAAGAAAGGAGAGAGATTCTGGTACCAATGCAACTACTATTCACACTCCAAAGTCCACGGCTTTCTGTAAAGAGCGGAGATAAATATTTCATGGCCTCAGTTATCATTGACAATCTGATTCAGGGGCCGCCCCTGCCATGCAGGTCTCCTCCAAACTAAAGCAACTTCCTTTTTATCGAGGTCCAGAATACCTCTCTGAGCACAGTGATCTTTCTGATCTGAATGGCATTATTTACTGAAATGTAATATCTATGAGTCCCTGTCTGCATCCAGACAGAGGAAGGGTCCATAGGCTAGTGGGATTATGCTACTCAGAATAATTTACTCCAAACATAGGGAAGGCAGGGCTCTATGGAGGGGTCACACTCAGCTGAGAGAACCTATCAAATCATAAAAGTTTAATGTTAAATTTGGCCTTAGAGGACATCTAGTCTAATGCATACCTACGCAGGAATCCCTTTATAATATCCCCAATAAGTGGTCATCCAGCTTATTATCTCAAAGGGCAGCTCGTTTCACTTGAGGATGCCATGAAATGCTAGTAAGTTTTTGGTTTTCTTTTGTTTTAAACATAGCTGCAGTCTTTGAAAGGCTTAGATTCTTACTTGCTGTGTGACCCAGGGCAAATCACTTAACCTCTCTGAGGCTCCATTCCCTCATCTGCAAAGTGAAACGGTTGGATTCAATGACCTCAAAGCCCTCAATCTATAAGCTTTTGATCTTCCTTCTTGTAACTTCTAGTTATTAGTCCAATTGCTGCCTTCTAAGGTCAAGCAGGAGCAGATCTAATCCTTGATCTCTATGATAGACTTTCAGATGCTTGAAGACAGCTGTCACTCACAGCAAAGTCATTAAATAACGTTGCACCTCACCACGTTTTATCTGTACAACAGTGGGGTAAATGAAGCCTACTCCACAGCAGCTGGGGACTCTTGGTATAACTTAGCAGCAAAGGTCTCTTCAAATAAATGATTAGCTGGTACCTGGGAAGCTAGGTGGTACAGGGAATAGAGCATTAGACTTGGAATCAGGATGGAGCTGAGTCTGAAACCTTCCCAGGTACTTACTAGCTATGTGACCCTGAGCAAGTCACTTAATCTGCCTTAGTTCTCTCAACCATAAAATGGAGGAGATAGCAGCATCTACTGCACAGAGCTGTTCTGAGGATAAATTGAAATAACTTATATAAGGTATTTTGCAAACCTTAAAATAATTTAGAAATGTTAACTATAATAATTATTATTAAGTAAGCATCCACAGCAGAAAAGGGGAAAAAAAGGAACACTATGCACAAGACTTATGTATCCAGAAGAGATTTGATGAAGAAGATAGATAGATAGAGCTATGGATATATGTGAATATATGTATGATTATGTATGTATATAAATATAAATATATATATGCCTATATTGTATTATATCATATCATATTATGTCATATCATATCACATTATATTATATTAAGTTATGTTATGTTATATTATGTTATATTATATTATCCTGTATATTCATCTATCTCTCTTTCTACTCCTTTCAGCAAGTTGCAGATCGGAGTGGGAAACCAGTGTCCTACAAATTTGCATCCATATTGAGCGAGTTGTGTGTACATTCCAAAGAGGCCTTACCAGCTTTCCCTTCTTCTATAGGAAAAATTCCATTTCTGATATACAGTGTTTTAGAAACATCACTAATACATAAAACATACAATAATTGTACTTTTTAAAATAAAGTGAAGCTCTAATAGATTTAAACTGCACTGACTTGTTAGAGATGTTCCCTTCCTGTCAGAAGTTCCAGGATGCCAGTTGGTTGGGATCAAGGTTTCATCTATTAACCTCAACTTCCAGGTTGCATTTTGGGATCACTGAGTACAGTCATTATATAAAGGAAATGAGAACATGGGGAGGAAGTTGTAATAGGATTGGTGAGTTCTAGTCACACTATTATAAGATGTTTCCCAGTTTACTAAAGGATGGTTAACAAGTGGACTGTGGCAAGTTTGTACCTAGCATTCCATTTACTATGGAGCTGTTTGGGTCCAGAATGATATTTATGCAGTTATAATCAGGGGATTGGGGAAGACCTTCTTGGCTGACTTTAGGGGTGAAAGTAAAAGTAATTGAAAAGCAATAAAAATATCAGAGATATATAGGACAGTATCCGATTAATACAAGCATGAGACTTCTTCCTGAGGGTTATGCCTCTAAATTTCCTAGCAAGTGCCAGGAGGATGGCCTGAGGCTGTTCTTTCTTTTTTTTTAATTTTTAATTTTTTTTATTTTAACAAATGCTTTATTAACTTCTGGTTTACATCATTCATTTACACCAGATTTTGAGTTACAATTTTTTCCCCATTTTTCCCTACCACCACCCCAGAATAGCAGTCCCACTAGATATCCCCTCATCCAATCTGCTCTTTCCCATATCTTCTCCCATGCCCCTTTCAAATTTGCCATTAGGGCAAAGTGAATCTCTGAGCCCCAATGCCTGCACATCTTATCTCCCAATTACATGCAAAATAGTATTAATAATAGTATTTATATACATTTGAAACATTTAATTTTAAAACTTCGAATTTCAGATCCATTCCCTTCCTCCCTTTTCACCCACTCCCTCTAGGAAGATAAGCAATTCAGTATGTGTTGTACATGTATAGCTATGCAAAACATTACCATAGAAGATATATTGTACAAGACTGCTTATATTTCCCTCCCGCCCATCCCACCCCCCCACCTGGTCCATTCCCTACCTTCATCCTGTCTCTCTTCAAAAGTGGGTACTTCCAACCTCCCCTCCCCCTAGAATGCACTCCCCTCCATCATCCCTCCTCTCATCCTCCTTCCTGATACTCTCCTGCAGGGTGAGATATCCCATTAAGTATGTATGTGATTCTCTCCTTGAGCCAAATTCAATGAGAATATGGTTTTGCCTTTTTGCCTTTCTGTTCTTCCCCTCCCCTGCAACTACTTCCCCTTGCCTCTTCTATATGAGATAGTTTACCCTACCCTGTCTCTCCCCATCTCCTCTTGCCACTTTCCTCTCTCACCTCTTAACTTCACCCCTTAAGTATCATCCCTTCCCACCAAATTCAACCTGTGCCCTCTATCCATGTATAACTGTAAACATATATACACACATTCACATATGTATTCATATGCCCATATACCCTTCTTAAATTATTTTCATAATGAGGAAGGTTTCATCAGATACAGTTATTGTTTTTCCATGTAGGAATGTAAATATTTCAACTTTGATAAGTTCCTTTTGATTTTTTTCCCTGATTACCTTCTCAAGCATCTCTTGCTTCTTGTGTCTGAATGTCAAATTTTCTATTCAACTCTGGTTTTTTCCTCAAGAATGCTTGAAAGTCCTCTATTCCACTGAATAACCATATTTTCCCCTGAAACAAGATACTCAGTTTTGCTGGGTAGGTGACCCTTGGGTTCATTCCCAGCTCTTTTGACTTCTGGAATATCATATGCCATGCCCTTTGATCCCTCAGTGTAGAAGCTGCCAGGTCCTGGGCTATTCTGATTGTGTTTCCACAATATTGAAATTGTTTCTTCCTGGCTGCTTGTAGTATTTTCTCCTTGATCTGTGAGCTGAGGCTGTTCTTTCAAGCAAGGATCATAAATCCTTAGATCCATAGATTCCTACATGTCAAAGGTAATTCACATTCCTTGGGATAGAGGGGAGTGGGAAGTATGAATTTTCAGTATACAAAGATCCCAATAAAGCGAATAAAAGACGTTGATTATTGATATGGTTGTGTATGAATGTGTGTATGCATTCATGCATTTTCCAGCAAGTAACATCAATTTATTTACATTCCCCAGAGGAAGAATGATACTTGCAGTTATAAAATTCTAAGAAGAAAATATATCCTTATGCACACTATAAAAAAAGTCAGAGAAATCACAAACCAGAAATGAGAAAATGAAATGTTACAATTTAAGTCACAGTTTAAAGAGTCTTACAGCAGGGGGTCAGACTAATCCAAGGGTTCTTTTTAAGTTTTATTATTTATTTCTAATGATCATTTTTTAAGTTCTGAATATATGTGTATATGTCTATATTTATATCCATTTACCTATCCAGCTCTGTGTGTGTGCGTGTACAATTTGATCTTTACTGCAACTCTCTGAGGTAGGTACTGTTATCTGCATTTTACTGCTAAAGAACTGAGACAGACAGAGGTAGTGACTTGCCCAGGGTCACATATTTCCTGTTTGAGGCCAATTTGAACTCAGGTCTTCCTGAAATTTGCTAATAACTGAAGTAATCAAGGGGGACTTCTCAGAGGAGGGGAGCTAAACAAAACCTTGAGGAGGATTTTGGAAAGCATAGCTGATGAGGTAGTGAATTCCACATATGCATGCACATATATGTATGTGTACATGCATATATAGACATGCACATACATGCATAAATACATAAACATGTATTTGTGTACATATAGTGCTTAGCTGAGTGCTTAGCATATAGTGGATATTTCATAAATGTTTCTTCTCTTTTTTCTTTCATCCTCTTTATTTAAATAAATATTTAAGTTAAATCTATATTAAAATCAATATTTATTTAAATATGTATAAATTAAACAATACCATCAAAACATCATAAAATTTAGGGGCAGCTGGATGGCACAATGAGTAGAATGTCATCCCTGTAGTCAGGAGGACCTAAGTTCAAATCCAGCCTCAGCCACTTAACAGTTGCTGTGTGACCTTGGGCAATTCACTTAACCCCAGTGGCCCTGCCTTTCCCCCTCCAAAAAGAAAAAAAAAAACAAAGAAAACCCCACAAAATCATAAATTTAGAAATGAAAGGCCCCTTGGAAGTCATCTAATTCAGATCTGTCATTTTACACATAAGGAAATCACAGACCAATGAGGCAATGCTTTTGCCACTTATAAAATCTCTGAGGTCATTTTTTTTTCTTTTTGTCTTTGTACCTCTAATCCTTCACTCAGTACCTTA
Organism: Gymnobelideus leadbeateri; assembly: GCA_011680675.1. NCBI lineage: Eukaryota > Metazoa > Chordata > Mammalia > Diprotodontia > Petauridae > Gymnobelideus > Gymnobelideus leadbeateri. The sequence goes on along the minus strand of WOXC01000161.1, from coordinate 73,185 downwards.
CATATAGTGGATGTTAAATTGAATCATAGATATTTTAATCTGTCACTTGTTACTTCTGTGACTTTGGGCAAATCATATAAATCTTTGGGTTTCAGTTTTGTCAACTGTAAAAGGAGAGGAATGTATTAGATGACCTCAAGGATCCCTTCCCCCTTTCAGTCTAAGATTCAATGGTATCTGTGGCAGTAGCAATGTTGATGAGAATAAAAGTGATTGTGATGTTAATGGTGATCTTGCTAATGGTGCTAACAATGGGATGATGGTGCTAACGTTAATAAAAATGATGATTAATTTTTCATCATTCTATTTGCATACTGAAAAGACTTCTTTCACCCTCTAATTTGATGGTTCATAAGTCTCCATTCAGGGAGCTGTGGAATGGGATAAATCTGCAATTACAAAGCAGGTCAGGTAATGAGTGCATATTTATCCCTCCCTATTTCTTGGAGTCTCACAAATCTGAAGATAAATACTGTTAAAAATAGAGAAGAGTCAAGAATTTTCCTTCCCTCAAGCAAAGTCCCTTGGACAGATGGAGAATTTTCTCCAAGAGACAAGAGCCTTTCATAACTCCTACCAATTCCTCCTAGGCCAGTCAGCTTTATTCCTCCACCTAAAATAAGCTACAAACTGTTTTAGCTTTCTTGGAAAGAGCTGATAATATATTTGAAAAGATGGGACGCATGTTTGCATTGCATCCTTTGTTCCAACCAGAGCAAGAATGCTCATGACCTAGGGTGAATCCAGGTGAATCTCTTATAGCTACCTGAATCACACCTGCTAAAGAACAATCATTTTTGTTCAAAATGAGCCCTTTCCTGCTAAATCCCAGTCTTCTCCCAAGACACCATTGAAGGGAAGCTGAATCAGGAGTCAGGAGATTGAGATTCTAGTCTAATTAATGTTTGTTGAACAGAATCAAAATGGATATTCCCAGGTTTGGCACTAAATAGTTTTATGATAACAGCTGCCCCCTTCCCCTTTCTACAATTCAATTTTTTACTCTGTAAAGTGAACAACTTAAATTAAATGATCTCTAAGACCTCTTCCAACTCTGACAATCTATATTCTTTGCTCTAAGGTCTTTTTCCGCTCTGGCAGACCCTAGCCTACATTCTAAAAGCCTAAGTCCTAAGACCATTTCCAGTTCCTTGAGCAATCAATTACTTTACATTTGCCTTCAGTTTGAGTGAACAACTACTTCTTCAATGACTACCATGTGGCTAGCCTGGTGTTGGATACAAAAAGGGAATTTAACATATTTTCAAAATACCAGGTCCATTACCCATACCTTCAGGGTCATCTGCCAGGTATTATCTAATCAATTATTTCTCTTACAGCCTTAATGATGGTTGATAGGTGTTATTGCCTGACTAGATCACGAACTCATTGAAGACAGGGAGTTTCTCTTATTTATGTGTCTCCCCAACAGTGTTTACCATTGGTCCCTGCACAGAATATACAGGACAGGGAAATTTTTTAATAAAAAAAATTGTTTAAAATGAATGCGTGGATATTAGGCATCTAGGTGCCTAGGTGGATAGAGCACTGGACCTGGAGTCAGGAATATTTGACTTTAAATCCAGACTCAAGACACTTACTACATGTGTGATCCTGAGTGACTTAGCCTTTCTCTGCCTCTGTGTTCTTATCTGTAAAATAGGGATAATAATAGCACCTACCTCCAAAGTAATTGTGAGGATAAAATGAGACAACATTTGAAAAACATTTTTTTAAAATACATTTTACTTATTGGTTTTTTTTAGTAAATTTTATTCATTTTTTCCTGTTTTTTGGAGGGCGATTGGGGTTAAGTAACTTGCCCAAAGTCACATGGCTAGGTTTTTGTTTGTATGTGCTTTAAGTGTCTGAGGCCGGATCCGAACTCAAGTCCTTCTGACTCCAGGGCCCACGCTCTACTCACTGCACCACCTAGCCGCCCCTTACTTATTGTTTGAAATATCTACCAATTACATTAAAATTTTTAACATTATTTTTAATTCTGAGTTCCAGATTCTACCCATAACTTCCAGTCTTTGAGAAACCAGGCAATATGATATCAAATTATACATGTGAATTCGTGCAAAGAATATTTCCATAGTAATCATGTTGCAAAAGAAAATATACACAGAAATAAAGGATTCAGTTCATTCACTTTTTCTCTGGAAGCAGAGAGTTTTTTTCATGATGGATCCTTTAGAAAAGTCTTGGATCATAGTCTTGAGCAGAGTAACAAAATTTTTCAGTTGATCATTCTTACAATATTGTTGTTATTGTGTACAATGTTCTCCTAATTTAACTAATTTTACTTTGCCTCAGTTCATATGAGACTTCCCAGGCTTTTCTGAAATCATCACTATTCTATTACAGTCATATACCACAGCTTATTGAGCCATTCCCCAAATGATGGACATCCCATCAATTTCCATGTCTTTGACACCATGAAAAAGCAGCTATAGATCTTTTTGTACACATAGTACCTCCCCCTTCTTCTTTGATATCTTTGGGGTATAGACCTTGAAATGTTATTGCTGGATCAAAGGGTATGCATAATTTGCTTTTGGGCATAGTTCCAAATTGCTTTCACAATAGAATTACTATAGAAACATTTTGCATAACCACACATGTACAACCTATATTTAATTGCTTATCTTCCCAGTGGGGGTGAATGAGGAGGGAAGACAGGAAAGAATCTGGAAGTCAAAGTTTTAGAAAACAAATATTAAAAATTATTTTTTACATGCAACTGGGAAATAAGATATACAGGCACTGGGGATAGAATCCATCTTGCTCTACTAGAAAGTTAGAGAGGGTATGGGTAAGGATATAAGAGAGAAGATTGGGAGAAGGGATATTCAGTAGCCTCACTATCTTGGGGTGAGGGGTAGAGGAAAGATGGGGAGAAAATGTGTAACTCAAAATTTTGTGGAAATGAAACTTGAAAACTAAATATAAATTAAAAAAGAAAGAATTTGGATTCCATGCTATTTAGTGCATATATGTTTAGTATTGATATTACTTCATTGTCTGTAGTTCCTTTTAGCTTATCCCTATTAATTAGGTCTATTTTTCCTTTTGCTTTGCTTTTTCTGAGATCATGATTGCTGTCTTTTTTTTTTCTTCAACTCAAACATAGTAACTTCTAGTCCAGACCCCTATTTTAACTCTGTGTTTGTGGCTCTGTTTCAAGTGTGTTTCTTATAAACAACATATTGTTGAATTCTGATTTCTAATCTATTCTGCTACCTGCTATTTTCCATTTTATGGGTGACTTCATTCCATTCATATTCAGTTATCATCACTAACTCTCTCCTCTGTCCTATTTTCTTTTATTTATCCTTCTCTCTCATTTTTATACTATTTCTCCTCTAAAGTCTGATTTGCTTCTGACCACTATATTCTTTTATCTGCCCTCCCTCTTATCAACTCTTATTGTTGTTGTTGTTTATTCTCCTACCCCTTTGCCTTCCTACTTCTCTGTTGGATAAGAAAGATTTGTCTTCCCAATGGAGTATGAGTATATGTAAATAGTTTCTCTTCTTCTGAACCAAAATAGATGAAAGTGAGGTTCAAGTTTCGCCTGCCCCACACCCAGCACTGCTTTGTTCCCACTGTAAAATATCTTTCTTGCATACCTCTTATATGTGAGATAATTTCCCGCATTTTTTCTCTCCCTTCCCCCTTCTCCTAGGGCATTTTCCTTTCTTGTCTATCCATTTTTTTAACAACATCGACTCACTCTTGCACCCCTTTCTAAATAGAATCCTTCTAACTTCCTTTATAATGATAATATTCTTAGAAGATATATGCATCATCTTTCCATATAGAAAGGTATATGACTTAACCTTACTGAGTACCTCTTTTATTTTACCTTTTTATGCTTCCCTTGAGCCTTATATTTGAAAGTCAAATTTTCTATTCTTCTCTGTTTTTTTCATAAGGAATGTGTGAGATTCCTCTATTTCATTAAATATCCAAGATTTCTTTTGAAGGATTATATTCAGTTTTACTAGGTAAGTTATTCTTCATTGTAATCCCAACTTTTTCACCTTTTGGAATATCTGTTTCTTAAATATGGTAGCTATTAAATCTTGAATGATCCTGACTGGGACTCCATGGTATTTCAATGGTTTCTTTCTTGCTACTTGAAGAATTTCCTCTTTAACAAGGAGGTGTGTAATTTGGTTATAATATTCCTCAGAGTTTTCATTTTGAGTTGTCTTTCAGGTTATATATTACCTGTAATCCACATCTGAATCATATTTCAAGGTCAGAGAAGAATACTTTCAGTTAAGGAGTGGAAACCCTGAAGGGCAGTGTCACTTCCAGCCCTAAGAGATCAGGGACCTTGAGGAACAGTAGTATCACTTTCAGTCTCAAGGGAGGAGGGCCCCTGAGGAGTAGTATCAATTGCAATCCCAAGAGATTAGGGCCACTTCCTGGTTCTGTACCTGAGTGCAGTCCAAGAGAGTAATGACCACATCTCTCCCCAGACTACACCACCTTGGAAGCACTGAACACTTTCAAAGCTGCAGAACTAGCTGAAAATAGCAGTTCCAAAAAAAACAAAAAACAAAAAACAAAACAAAGCTTGAGACAGAGCTTCTCAAATTTCCATGCCAGAGACAGAGACTAACATTAGCATAAAGTTTCAAATCAAGAAATATGGTGGAAAAAATAAGCAAATAATAATTAAAAAATCTGACCATAAAGAGTTACTGTGGTGACAGGAAAATCAAGACATGAACTTAGAAGAAGACAATGAAGTCAAAATATCTGGTTATAGGTAATGGAGTTGCCAAACAGAATCTGGTCCAGCATCCAGTGCTAGTCAAGGGCACTCTTACCATTTGTTTTGCCAGGTCCTCTTACCATCTGTCTTGGGGGCTCTTAGCTGCTGCTTCTGTCTTTACCACCTGGTAATCTAATTTACCACCATCATTAATGTGTCATCCATATGGATTCTGAGACAGCCTCTTCCACAATGTCACATATCTCTTTTCCCAACATCCTGTGGTATCTTGGGCTGAAGGATCTTTGATGGGCTCTGTTACTCCAGAATTCAATTTGAGGTATTATTTTAAAGTTGTTTGGAGGGGAATGTTGGGAGAGATCAGCTGAGTGCTTCTCTACTCCACCATATTGGCTCTGCCTCAATGACCTTTTCTTAATTGTCATTGTTCTTGACTTTTCCACAAGCCTTTGACACTGTTGATCACCTTCTCCCCCTTGATATTTTGTTCTCTTTAGGTTTTAATGACATTACTCTCTCTTTGTTCTCCCTCTACCAAGATGACCACTCCTTAGTCATCCCTTTGCTGGATCCTCATGGAGATCATGTTCACTAATTGTGGATGTCTCATATAGTTCTGTCCTATGTTATCTTCTCTCTCTCTCTCTCTCTCTCTCTCTCTCTCTCTCTCTCTCTCTCTCTCTCTCTCTCTCTCTGTCTTTGTCTCTCTCTGTCTCTGTCTCTCTGTCTCTGTCTCTCTGTCTCTGTCTCTCTGTCTCTCTCTCTGTCTCTGTCTCTCTCTGTCTCTCTGTCTGTCTCTGTCTCTCTGTCTCTCTCTCTCTCTCTATATATATATATGTATATATACATATATATATATATATAAATAGATAGATAGATAGATAGATAGATAGATAGATAGATAGATAGATAGATAGATGATAGATAGATAGGCTCACAACCTGAGAGTCATCCTCAATTTTTCACTCTCTCTCACCCCCTATATCCAAGCTGGTACCAATACCTATAGATTTCACCTTCACATCTCTTAAATATGCCCCCTTTTCACCTCTGACATTGCCATCACTCTAATGAAGGCCCTCATCACCTCATACGTAAATAATTGTTTGTAGAGCTACCTGCCTCAAGTCTCTCCCCACTCCAGTCCATCCTCCATTCATCCACTGAAGAGATTTCCTAAAGTAGGAGTCCATCCTTATCATGCCATCTCCTCAATAAACTCTAGTATCTTTCCTTCACCTCCAGGATCATATACAAAATCATGTGTTTAGTATTTAAAATCCTTCAGAGTCTAGCCTTTTCCTACTTATTTTTCTTACATCTTACTCCCCCAAATATACTTTTTGATACAGTAGTACTTACTTCTTTGCTTTCCCCCAAACAAGTTGCTCCATCTCTCAGATCTGGGGATTTTGGTTAGCTGACCCCATACCCAGAATGCTTTGGCTACTCTTCCTTTACTGGCTTCCCTGGATTCCTTTAAGTTCCAACTATAGTTTCATCTTCTACAGAAATGTTTTCTTAACCTTTCTTAATTCTAGATCTTTCTCTCTGTAAATTATTTCTATTTATCATATATGCATGTATGTTTGTTTGTTTTTAAGACTGTTAACTCCTTGAGGGTAGAGATTATGTTTTCCCCTGAAACATAACAGGCACTTAATAAGAGTTAATTAATTCATTGATTAAGAAAGTTAAGATGTTTGAAGTTATAGAAATACACGTCTTAAAATCCTCTCATATGAGGCAGGGATTTGGAAGGAGAGAAAAAATTAGCAAAGTATTTAATTCACTGAGGAAGAAGGAAAGTGTTGAGCTGAGCAGTGTTCAGTCTGAGACATATTAATTTTAAGATGGTGCTTCCAAGTGAAAATGTCCCATAAGGGAAAGATGAGATTTGGGTTTTTTTCAAAAGAATATTTAATTATTAAGAATAATTAAACCCTTAAGAGCAGATGAGATCACTGACGGAAAAAGTATAGAAACAGAAGGGGAAAAGGTCTAGGATAGAGTTCCTGGGTACACTTCCCATGCTGAGAGGGTGGGAAGCTGAGAAGGAGCAATCGGATGTGTGGGAGAATCAGGAGCAGTCTCATGGAAGCCAATAGAGGAGATGGTATCCAAGATAAGAGTGATTGGCAATGTCATAAACTCCTGACTGCTCAAGAATAATGAGGATTTACTGAGAAACACAATTTCAGATTGATCAAATGAGAGGTTATCTGTAACTCTTCAGAGAACAGTTTTACGGAATGATTGGGAGATGAGGGGAAGGTAATCAGAAGCTGTAAAGTAAAGGGTTGAAAAGTATGTAAGCTTAAAGGAAGTGGCTATAGGAGCATAGAATACTTTTTAAAGACAACACCAGTGAAAGGGAATAAAGATATGGATGCATAAAATTGATGAACAATAGATTGGAAGGATGGATGGGTAAATAAATTAATGTTAAAATAAATGGTTAAATAAAATGAATGTGAAGTAACATTTGCAATCTCAGAGAGGCTTTAAGTGTCTTATTTTAAAGGAATGATGGAGGACATTTGAGGCGTTTTAGTCTTTCAAGTTGTGGTAATTAGATGTCATTGTGAGTCATATAAGTTCCTATAAAGTGGTTCAAAAATTCAACTACAAAAGTATAAGAGGGCAGATGACTAGAAATTGTTTAGGTGGAAAGATCTTTGTGCTTTAATTGACTGAAACATCAATAGAATCTAGGAATGTTGTATTCAAGGGGAAAAATAAAGAATTAAGAGAGGCATCATGTCCAGAATGAGCAGTAGAGGTATAGATAGTGCTGGAGTGTTGAACTTGGATTCAAGAAGGCCTGAGTTTGAATCCTGACTCACTTACTAGCCATACGATGCTCAGCAAGTCACTTAACCTATCTCATACCCAGTCTTCTCATCATGTAAAGTAAGGCTAATAATAGCACCAACTTTGTAGAGTAACTCTGAGGATCAAATTAAATGATATACATAGCATTTTGCAAACTTTAAAGCATGATATAAATGCAAATATCGTGATTATTATTCTATCTGGAGAATCATGTGCCATGTTTTGGGACAAATGTAGATATACTGGAACATTTCTAGTGAAAAACAAGCAGGTTGAGATGCTGAAAGGAGAATATGCTATATGAGAATTGTTTGAAGTAAAGGGTATGTTTAGCCTGAAGAAGAGAAGATATTGATTGTGGGACTAGGGGTAGGGGAAGATATAATAGCTGTCTTCAAATATTTGAAAGGTTGTCATGTTCAAGAAGGATTAGATGAGTGCTGCTTAGCCCCAGAGGGCAGAGCTAGCAACTGTGAGAGAAAGGTACAGAAAGGCAAATTTCAACATGTATAAGGGAAAATTTCCAGAAATTAGAGCAAATCAAAAGTGAAATGGACTGCTTTTGGAGATGGGGGATATCTACTCACCAGAGCTAGTCACACTGAGGCTGAATAAGCACTAATCAGGGATGGTGAAGAGGGAATTCCTATTTAAGTACAAACTGGACTACGTGGCTTCTGAAGTCCCTTTTAATTCTCATAGTGATTTTCCAGTAATTTGGTCAAAGTTGTATGACAAAAAAATCCAAGAGACATATTTCAGGGTACTTTAATCATTTTATTGATAAGGCCAGTAGGTTATTAATAAAAGGATGGTCATTTGGCCATCTCTCTCTTAAACCAAAGACCCCTCATGGTGGTGGGCTCACAGTTTATACACCTTTCAAAGAGAAGGCTTTCCTGAGGGTGCAATCAACTCTGCTTAGTTGTCTGCCTCAGTTTTCTTTTTTGTAAGATGGGAATGATAAAATCACCTCCTTTCAAGAGTTGTTATGAGGATCAAATGAGACAACCTGTGTAAAACACTTTGTAAACCTTAATGAGTTGGGTGTTGTTATTCAGTCCTTTCAGTCATGCCTGACTCTTTGTAACTCCATTTTGAGGGGATTTTCTTAGCAAATATATAGGAATGTTTGCCATTTTCTTCTCTGGCTCATTTTACAGATGAAGAAATTGAGGCAAATAGGGTTAAGTGACTTGCCCAGGGTCATACAGCTAATACGTGTCTGAGGTTGGATTTGAACCAAGGTTCTCCAGACTTGGCACTCTATCCACTGCATCACCTAGCTGCCCTTAAAATGTGATATACATGCTGGTTATTACTATTATCCATATCCTAAGGTATGGATAATAGTTCAGGATAACACTGAACATTAAGACCACCTAGAACAATATAATAGGATTTAGAGATGGACAATTCAGTTCATCTCTTCCAATCCCATCATTCTATATAGGGGCCTGATGGAAAGTGATCCCATCACTCAGAGTTGTGTAGGTGACAAGCAGGAGATGTGGGATTTGAACCTTTAGGCTTTTGACATGATATCCCATGTTCATTTCACTGTGCCTTTTCCAAATACAGAGGGGAAGAGGGACTTAATGCAAGTCATACTGAAAATCATTAGTGGAGCTTGGCCAAGGACTCACCATTTTCTACCTCCCAACCCAAGGCTCTTTCTTTAACCCATTTACATTCCACTGCTCTGGGGCCCCACAGACCTATCGGACTCAGTAACCAGCAGTATGTACATTGTTAACTGTTCCTGCTGACAACTGTAGGCCGAGACAGTTACTAAGATTTAAAACCCTGCCCAGTGGAAGAATTTTTTAAATTGCTTTCAGAAGAAAGGGAAGTTGAGCCTACTGATACCCTGATTGGCATTCTGACCCCCTCTCCTCTGGAAGGCCCTTTCACTCTTCCCGTGTTTAGTCATTCATCAGCCCCTTTTAAAATAAATCCCTTTTCCACATTAAGGCTGGTGAAAGGAAATCAATCTGTACTCTCCCGGGCATCCTTGTTAATGCCAGCAGGCCCATTATAGAGCATGTACTACAGGGGCCAATAACTGATGGTGAAATTAAGTATTTATGTATAAGGGCCAGAGTAGGGGCACCCTCTCCCGAGACAGCAGCTTGAGGGTCATTACAATATAAAAAGCCCTGGCCTTCAAGTCAGGTGACACTAAAGTCTCTGTAGCTCATGCACTATGGAAACTTTGACTCTCTCAGACTCATTTTCCTCTTCAAACAAATGGAGCAGATCAGACGATCTCTTAGGTATGACTTCTATAATTATATGGGCTAAGCTCTTCTCTAGTTCTAAATATTCTGTGGCATTGTATCTAGTAATCCAAAGGCAATGATAGAATCACAGAAGATCAAAACTAGAAGTAACTCAATCTGTAAATCAATTGCTAACAATACTACTACTAACAAACATTTAACATTTATTTTATGATTACTGTATTTCAGGTACTGTGGTAAGCACCTAACAATTATTTTCTCATTTGTTCTTCACAACAGCCCTGTGAGGTAGGTGCAATTATTATTTGTATTTTACAGATGAGGAAACTAAGACAGAGAATAAGGGATTTGCCCAAGCTCACACAGAAAGTAAGTGTCTGAGGCTGAATCTGAATTCAGTTCTTCTTGACTCCAAATCAAGCATTTGATCTACTGCACTCCCTGGCCTCGATTTAGAGCCAGAAGGGACCATAGCAGCAATCTAGTCGATCCCATGCCTGAAAAGGAATTCTCATTCTAAGCAATCTGGTCATAGACTCAGAGATTTAGAGTTGGGAAGGATCTTAAATGTCATGGATTCCAACTCCCATGTGGTACGGGAAGGGAAACCTACTTCAGTTAAATGACTTACCCAAGGTCATACAAGTGGTAAGAAAGCCTGGAGTGAAATTTAAGGTTTTTAATTCTGAGTCCAACTTATTTCATACTTCCTTTTGATTTTGCCTGAGGTTATGGTTAACAAGAAGAAATTTGTCTAAATTAAGGCAAGAGTGATTGGGTTTGGATTCTGTGCAGAGGATGGGGTTGGGGAGAATATGTATGTAGATAGATGGATAGGTAGAGATAGAGACAGAAAGACAGATAGATAGATAGATAGACAGACAGACAGATAGATAGATAGATAGATAGATAGATAGATAGATAGATAGACAGATGATAAATGTATAGAGATAAAGATAAATGCAGATACAAATATGGATATAGATAAAGGTAGAGAAAATCTCAATATCAATAGAGAGAGAAATGGATAGGTAGAGATAGAGAAATATGTGGATGTAGATATCAGTATAGTTATCAGTAGAGAAATTTTATACGTATATATGTGCATATATATGTATATATATATATATATATATATATACTTACATTACCTATTTCATCAAGTTGTTTTGAAATGAATTATAAACTCTTAAATGTTAGAGATATAGAAATTGCTGTTGTCACAATGATTAATTAAAAGAAATTACAAGGAACATAAAGAGGCCCAATGACAACATGATATTATGGAAAGAATCCTGGCTCATAGGGGACATGAGTTCAAATTCCTCTCCAAATATTTACCATCTCTTTGACCTTGGGAAAATCACTTGCTTTCTCTTTTATCTCCTTTCCTTTATTTATAAAATGAGGGGAGTAGAACCAGATGACCCTAGGAGGCCCCATATAGCTTAATATCCACAGTATGGATATGTATCTTATATGTCACAATGAAATTTACTATGGAAAAGATTCAACTCTACACTGTCCTTTTTACCCTTACATTCTTTGTCCCTTTGTCATATTTCCACCAGTGCCTTCCACCCATTGCTTCTCATTCCTATGGCTGGGCGAAGAAGAACAAATCTAACTTTTCATCCATATGACTCTTCAGGAACTCGATAGGTTATGGCTATTTTAAACTATAAATTATTCTTGACTTCATCTTTTTTGTAACTTCCTTGAAGGAGTGGTTAATATCCTATCTGTACTATCCAATTAACTGAAGTTTTTTTTTCTTTCATTGGTATGAGCACAATCTTTTGAATCCTAGGAAAACTCTACTTTATTTGAGATCATAAGATGTCAGCTTCTCTTTTTCCAAATATAATGAAACCAATAGCCATAACCTATCAAGTTCCTGAAGAGTCATATGGATGAAAAGTTAAATTTGTTCTTCTTCGTCCAGCCATAGGAATGAGAAGCAATGGGTGGAAGGCACTGGTGGTAATATGGGGACAAAGGATGTAAGGGTAAAAAGGACAGTGTAGAGTTGAATCTTATTTACTGTAGGGACAGAGGAAAGTAAACATGGAGTTGAAAGACTGAATAGAGGAAGAGCTAGAGGGGTGTATAAGTCCTGTAACCCCTTGCCCATTCAGCCAAAGGAGGGGATGTCAGAGATTATGGAAGCTGAACAAATGAGTGTAATAGTGAAACCTGGGATTTGACCATTCCAATTTGTGGCAGAGAAGGAGTGAAAGTCATGAGAAGTCTTAAGAAAGTGAGGAACTGGGAGATTAAGGCATTTGAAGGGACGTCAACATGTATATTAGTGTAAGTGTATAATAAGCATATAACCTAATGTATGTGTGTATGTATGTGTATATGTGTGTATGTATGTATGTGTATGTATGTATGTACAATATAAGGGGACATGACTTAAAGTCTAGAATTTTGTTCTCAAGTCTTATAACTTTCTTGTAACTTTAAATTTCCTGCAGTCCCAGGAGTGATAGCTAGATAGCAATTGATCAAAAAACAATCGGGGGTTCTGAGTAGAGTACTTCCATCTCGGGCCATATTAAAATAGGAATAGTGTCTAGGAAGGGAGATAGTACAACTGTACTCTATCTTCTACAGACTGTATCCAGAATATTGTGTTTTGTTATAAGCACTATATTTTAAGAAAAATAATGATAAGTTAGAGAGTTTCACAAAAGAGCAACCAGGAGGGTAAAGGATTTGGAGATCCTAACATAAGAGAATAGATCAAAGCTAGAGATGATAAAACAATGGGGAAGGCCATGAAGAAGGGGCCATGATAATGATCTTGAAGGGCTGTCATGTGAAAGGAAGATCATGTTTAGCTCTTCTTGACCACAGAGGGCAGAAATAGCAACAATGTTTGGAAATTGCAAAGGAGTACATTTAGGGTTGACTAAAGGAATAATGTCTTGATGACTAGCACAATCCCCAAATGGAATGGACTGCCTCAGGAGGCAGTGGCTTCCCTCTCATTGGAGGCTTGTCCAGAATGTTCCTTTTAGTGTAGTAGTCTTCTCAGAAGGCTCAATGTATCCCTTTTAACTCTGAAATGCTATGATCCTTTCAAGACCCAGAAAGACCTTTCACAGATTCAGCAAAGCATTTCACAATACCCATCACTCCATTGTTTAAAAAAAAAAAGGAAAATAGAACATAAAATTCGGAGTTGGAAGGGATTTTAAAGATAGATTAATGCTATCTTTCTTCCCTGTTCCCACCATATATAGATGGGGAAACTGAGGCTGAGAGTAGGCAGGTGATTCTACCAAGGTCACCCTGAGGTTCAGTAGCTAAGGTCAGTCAAGAACTGAGATGTGATTCTCCAGTTCAAGTCTATTTCACATAGTCCTCAGGCTGGGGAATTACTTTGACCTCCTATCTGAGAGCTCAGTCTCCTGGACAGAAATGAGATGCAACATTTCTGAGTGTGTTCAAGGGAACCCAACAAAATGGAAACGATTTCATAAATATGTAGATTGCCTGGGCCTCGCTTGCCTGGGGAAGGCAGCTCAGCCCGTTCCCACCTGCGCTGCAGCCCCCATTCACTCCGAAAATACTTTAAGAGGATCAAGAATGGATTTTTTAAATGAAGTTAGAGTTGAACAGGGTACATAATCCATCTAGGAAAGGGGCTGAGTTGTCGTGGGCTTTTTTTCCCCTTTACTTTTTTTTCCCCTTGTCTGTCATCCTGCTCAGCCTTCTGCAAAATTAAGAGCCTGGCAGGCAGTTGGATGGAACCTTTAATACACCAAGTTTCTAGCTGCATAATGACTACAGAGGGGTGGGGAGGCAATATGGAGGAGGAAAATGAGCCTGGGTTTGAGTCAAGTCTACCTCTTATGGACTCCCTAGATGACTGAGGGGAAGTCACATAACTCTTGACCTCAGTCTCCTCATCTGTAAAATGAAGGAAGTGGACAAAATTACTTCTAAGCCCCCTTCCATTTGTAATGTTCTATATTCTAAGGTCCTTTCCATGTTTAAAATTCAGTATTTAATGAACAGATTGAACAGATGAATGAAAAATTTTAAACATTTACTATATGCCAGGCATTGTGGTGAGTGAGGTCAGTGGATTTAGGTCCCCTCCAGTCTAACTTCCTATTCATTAGACATTTAGTGCATATTAACCTCCTCCTGGCTGGAGAATGCTATGCTATCACCGGATGAGTAACTTAGGAGTGTGTCATAAAATGCTGAGAGAAATCAGAATAAGATGGAGTTGGAAGAGAGAACTGGAAAGACTTCCTAGAGGAGGTAGAATGTGACTCCCACTTTTTAAAGGCTAGGCAGGTTTTCAACAGGCATAACAGGAGAGGGGAAATCACACAGAGATGCAAAATTCTGAATGAAAAGAGAGTGAAAGAGAGCATGGGGCATGTCCAGTTTGGCTTGATTAGAGAGTTAACAGAGAGGAGTAATATTGATTCATTAAATATTCAACAAACATTTATTAAACTCTGCGCCAGGCACTGGGGAATCAAAAAGCAACAAACATTTCTATGATATCTATTATGTGCCAGGCCCTGTGCTAAAAACACTTTGCAAATATTATTTCATTTGAGAACAAGCCTGGGAGGAAGGGGCTGTTATCATCCCTATTATGTAGTTGAGGAAGCTGAAACAGACAGAGATAATGTGATGTGCCCATAGCCACACGAATAATAAGGGTCTGAAGCCTAATTTGAACTCAGGTCTCCTTGAGTCCAGGACCAGAACTTCACTACTGAGCTGCCTCAGAAATAAACAATAAATAGGACCTTCCAAGGAACTTATATTCCACTTGGGGAAATAACAGATAAACAAAGTAGAAAAGTATTAATTAGGGATGACCATCCCTGTGATCATAAGACACTGAGAGTGGAGCCTAACAAAATGATTATAATTAAAGGAGGCATTGACCTTTTTAAGATGCTTTCTATGAATAATGTTTTAAGTGCATAAAATAAAATACATATGATTGCAAAGGGAATGAATAATATCAAAAGCTGTTGTAAAAAATAAAAGTCCATAGAGCCCAGGTTAAGAATTCCAGGTCACTTGATGAGCTTTAAAGTCCCTTTAACTCTTTACCTCAGACTGACCCAGAGAATCGAGTAGCAATCAATCAATTAAACATTCATTAAGCACCTACTAGGTGCCAGGCATTGTGCCATGCATTGGAATCCATTGTCATTGGTTCATCCATCCACAATCATTAATGAAGCTATGTGACAGACACTCTTATGCTCTAGGATTCAAAGACAAAAAGAAAAAAAAATCTAGACCTTTGTCCTTATGAAGCTTATTTTATATAGGAGGGACAATATGCATGCTAGTTTGCTCAAAAAATAAACAAAATTTCAAAATACCTTTACATGGGAGACACTAGCAGAAGCCTGGGAGACAAAGGCTCATATGCCAAGTTTCTCATGAGGTCAAGGGTGCAAGAAACAATATTGGCCTCTACTAGGCTTGGTGCCTTCTGCCTATCTCTCCACACCACCTTCACACACACACACACACACACACACACACACACACACACACACACACACACATCTTTTATTCTGCCAGGATAAGAATCCCTTGTAACTTGGAAACTCTGAGCATTTGAATTACAGTCAAAACTGTCTTGGATCTGACTCAGTACATATTTATGGGTTGGGACTAATGAATCGTATGGCAGCCAACCAATTAGGGGGGAACATATAGTATGCTGAGATTAGCTCCCAACAGATGGTTCCAGGTGGGGGAGGGTAAGGGTTGTAACAACTAGTACTTAGGTAAGGTATTATGTTGGACTTGAACATCTCTGCTGACCCTGGAAAGGATATGAAAGGGGAATGGGAGGGAGATTAGAAAACAAAAGGGAAGCCCCAAAGCGGGCAATGCAACCCTGGAAAACTGACAACTTTACCTAGTTTCTAGGGCCTGAATTCTCATCAGGACTCTACTTTCCAGGAATGTCAGGAGAAAAATACTTAATAAACTGAAAAATGTTACATAAATGTACTTAAAATCACAAACTTATAGTGTGACCTTAGACAAGTCCTCTGACTCAAGATCTTGACTTTTTTCTTCTGTAAAATGGAGGGACTAGTCTAAATCATCTATTCTTTAAAACTGGAAATCAGAGAGAAAATCTTGTTTCCCTGATCAATGGAAATCAGATTTGTTCTTATTAGTTCAAGAATGCAGAATTATGAGCCAAAGATAAAAATGCAGAGATGGAGATTTCAGTGCTATAGAAAAAAAAGCATACTAATGATTAGAGCTAGTCCAGGGTGAAATAGGGTACAGCAAGAGGGAGACAGAGAGGGTCTCCCCTTCATCAGAAGGCTTCAGACTGAGGATAGAGGATGACTTTTTGTTACTATTCATGGTACCATGGATTTAAACCTATAAGGAGCCTCAGACTTCATTTAGTCCTACTCCCCACTTTCATTCTACAAATGAAAAAACTGAAGACCAGTGATATCAAGTCACTTGCCCAAGGTCTCCTAGGTAGTAAGTAACAGAGACAGGATTCAAACTCACATCTTCTGACTTCAAATTCAGTCCATGTTCCATTTCACTGTTCCTTATTACTTCGACAGATAAGGGATTGAACTAAATGACTTCTGAGGTCCCTGCAACCTCTGGGATAGTATAACTTGGGCGTCCACTTTGACAATGAATTACTATAAAAGGGAAGTATAAATGACTGGAGTCATAGACTAGAAGAATCTAGAAGAAACAGGATAGAATCAAGCTGGATATCAGAAGAAATATTCTGAATATACCAAGTAAGGGAAGGTGTGAGATGCTGAACCAGGCAAGTTTGAGTGAACACTTTGGGCAGAGTTCCCTATTAAGGACTAAGGGAAAAGAAGGCCTATTGAAAAGAAGGATTGCTGTGCTCAAATTGAGGTAGCTAGTGGCACAGTAGACAGTACTGGGACATAAATCAGGACCTCAGTTCAAGCCACCCTCAGACATTTATTAGTTGTGTTGCTCTGGGCAAGTCATTTTACTTCTGTTTTCCTGTTTCCTCAACTGAAAAAATGATGATGGCAATAGCACCTACCTTGTAGTATTGGTGTGAAGAAAAAGTGAGATGTTCATAAAAGCCTTTAGTACGTAGTAGATAACACATATATGCAAATTTCTTCTGCTCCTTTCAAATACCTAATAGGTATCCAAAAACCTCTTATTGATGACTTCTGTAGTGAAATGTACACATACTTCCCTTTTAAGTATCTCTATAATGGGGTGGCTAGGTGGCACAGTGAATAGAGCACCAGCCCTGGAGTCAGGAGGACCTGAGTTCAAATCCAACCTCAGACACGTAACACAAAAACTAGCCATTTGACCTTGGGCAGGTCATTTAACCCCAATTGCACTCTAAAAAGCAAAAAAAAAAGAGAGAAGAGAAAAAAAGAATCTATAACATTTTCAGTTATCAAAGTAGAGTTCATTGACCTATAGTTTAAAAAATCTAGACATTTCTGTTTTGTTTTATGGTTTATTTGTTGTTGTTGCTGGTTTTGTTCTTAATTGAAATGTTGATCTATGTCCAGATTATGGCTCTTTTCTCTTTCTCCATGATTTTATACTATCATCAACCATAGTTGTTCAGCAGTCACATCTACCAGTATTTTCAGTACTTCAGTATGTAGTTCTTCTGGGCCAAATGGCTTCAACACATTTGGATTAGCAAGGTTCTCTTTTACCATCTGAGTTTCAACTTCCCATTTAAAATTTTGCTCTGTCTATTCAAGTCCTATGACTATTTGTCTCTATATAGACCATAAAGAAACTGAATTGTGTATGTCTATCTTCTCTATATCATCCATCATCCATCACCATCATCTCATACACTCTAAGAATTGGTCCTATCTTCTCTTTGATCCTCTTTATACTTCAAAACCAAACCAAAATGTTTTGTTGTCTTTAGCATTCATCAACAATCTAACCTCACTCTGGGCTTTAGCACTTCCAAACTATTCTAATCAACAGTGCTGACATTTTGAATTCATTATTAATTACTGGCCTTTCTTTTGATAGTCTACTCATCTTTTTTAAATGAAATTGGTCATTGAATTCCCTCTACAATCATAATGGTCCCTTTAGACAGTTCCCTTTTTTCTTCCCCACCTGAATCAATTGTTTTAGTGTTTTAGGGATATCAATCTTGAACTCTATATGTTCCTCTCAGACTGATTTCCCTTACTGAATATATAGACAATGAGAAACTATCCATTCCTTATCCTGATTCTTTTAAATTCACTTTCCTAAACAATGAGTCCATAATTGTTTTTTTTTCTTATTTTCTATGATGAATGCAAGCACTTTAAGGAAAAGGACTGTTTCATTTTTGCCTTTGTATCTCTAGAGCCTACCACATAGCACATAGTAGGTGTTTGAGAATAGATATCTATTTATTTTAAGCACTTACTATGCACCTGATACCACACTGAGCATTGGGTATATAAATAAAAGCAAGCAAGACAACTTACATTGTAATAGGAGTAGCCACCACAAAAGGATTTTAGAAATAGAGAATGAGAGAGATGTGTTAGCATAGTTGTAGTTTCCAGGAAGTGTTGTAGAGGCACAGAACAGAAAGATATGAAGCCAAAGCTAGCCCTAAAACCATGAGGAAGTAGGTATCTGTCAAAGAAACCCTACAAAAGCTATGCAGTTTGACTTTAAGGCTTATTTCACTCCCCAGACCTGCTTTGCATTGTCAGATCAATGAAATTGAACAATATCAAAAGTAAGAAAAGACAAGGTCATTATCCTCTACCCTCTTGACACTCATTCCTGTATATGTATCATCTGTCAGTAGCAAACAACAAAGAACAAAAACATGGATTCGGTGCATTATTCTCTCAAGGGAAGGGAAGGGAATAGATATTTATTAAGTACCTACTGTGTGCCAAGTACATTTACAAAAAACCTCTCTTTTTCCCCATTTACTGCTTTTGTTTTCTCCTCTCAGTACACTCTACCACTCTTTCCCACTGTGATTTCTGAAATTCCTCACATCAGTTTATCTTCTTAGAACATAGTAACATTTTATTGCCTCTATTCTATTCCTTTGAAATAGAGTACAAACTTATTGACCTATATCCCAGTCATTACTCTCATCTCACTAATTCTCAGTGATATCAAAGAGCTTAAATTTGCCTGCTTATATGAAGATCTCTATTTCACATGATTTATAAGATGTGACTTTCGTTATTAATTAATTAATTTGTTTTTATTTTTTGCAATCATGTACAAAAAGCTCAGGCCATGTGATATTTTTAGACACACACACACACAGGCGCACCTGTGTGTGTGTGAATATATATGTATATACTTACATATACATATGTGTGTATATCTTCTTGGATAGTAAAATATTTTGGTCCTCTTTGTATATCTCTTCTTTTGTTATACCTGCTACACTCTGTGGTATCTTCTTTGGCAGATAAATGTAGGATGTTTTCTCTCTACCTCTCCATTTTCTCTTTAAAGTCCTCTTGATTAGATTCTCAGAACTGCATTTTTGCTAGCCTGGCTTAACACACTCCATCCACAGCCAAGAGTGCATCATTTCTGTATTTGAAGCTGTGTTCTAGAAATCCAAATCCTATTCTCAGTCATGATCTTTTCAGCCAGCTGTTTGTTCACTATCCAGAATCAGTCTTTCTCTTCTAAAACCTCTACTTTCAATCAGTGGCAATGATGAATGCATCACCTGTATCCCTAAGGTTTCAGGTGTTTTGTGTGTGTTTGTTTTGCTTTGCTTTGGTTTGGTTTGGATTTGGTCGGTTTAATTTGGTTTGTCTTTTTTTCTTTGTTCAGGGATAGATAACAGTGTTTATTTGTATGTTTTCCCTCAGACTTCACAATCCTTCCCATTTCTTTCTAGGTTTCTCATGGTACCCTTTGTTACTACATCAATCATTAGGGAGTATGGTGGATCAAGAAGTGAATGGCTTTCAGAATCAGAAGATAGTCCCCAAATTCTTACATTTCGGAAAAAAAAATTAAAACCAGAGAATGGATGATAGAACTATTACTCAGTAGATGGGGCCATGATGATGGAAAAAGAAGATAGACAAATTTGCTTCTATTTTCTCTGTCAAGGAGCATTATCTCTGGACTAGAAAGACAGGATAAAAATAATTAATTGGGATCTGAAACCCAAGACAGCAATTAAAAATCAAGGGAGTTTAGGTTTCCATGAATTTTCCATGAATTCAAATCACCAGACAAACTATGTCCTAGAATGACCAAACAAAGTTACAACTGCTGAATCATTGTTTGTGATCTTAGAGCCTTTGGGAAGAATGAGAACAGTATTAAAGCTCTAGTAAGAGGTTAAAATTATCTTATTTTTTTTAAAAAAAGGAAGAAAGTAGAGTCTATAAGTTAAGATAACCAATCAGTTTTAGCTCAATTCCTGGAAATTTTCTATAATGTATTATTAAATATATTTTTGAACATTCAGAAAGGTAAGTTTGGATTACAAAGAATCAGTATAGTTTTTTGTATTTTACACTGGGTGGGGAATTAGTCTCTAGGTTTTCAGAGTCAGGGAGTGTTATTAGAGCTTCTAGGGTTTACTCTACCATCTTGGCTCCTGTGAGTTCAGGTAGGTGATTTTTACACATCCAGGCTGTGGACTGATAGCCCCAGGAGAAGCTGCTGGCATGAGCCCTGAGCTTTCTCTCACCCAGCTCCGTCCTGTCCTCCCTGTTTCAGTGATGTTCCAGAGATTTCTTAAAGAGGTACTTAAGAGCCACAGTGGATAGAACCCTGAAAATTAAATCAAGAAGACCTGAGTTCAGATTCAGCCTCAGATACTTACTAGTTATGTGACTGTGGGTAAGTCACTTAGCCATTGTCTGCCTCAGTTTGCTCATCTGGAAAGTTAAAATAATAATAGCACCTATTCCCAGAGTTGTGAGGATCAAATGAAATAATATTTGCAAGCACTAATTTTTTACTCTTTTTTGTTTTGTTTTTATTATTTTATTTGTTTACCTTTAGTTTACAAGATTCAGTTCCACAAGCCCTTGAGTTTCAAATTTTCTCCCCTTCTTTATCCTCCCTCACCATGGTGGCATGTAATCAAATATAGGAGCTGCAGATACCTTTACATTAAACATTAGTCAGGTTGTAAAGAAGAATTATAACCCACAGAATGAACAATGGGAAAGAGGGAACAAAACAAAGCAAGAAAAAGAAAGAGAGCCAGTAGTTTGCTTCAATTTACAGTCAAACTCTGTAGTTCTTTCTCTAGATGTGTACATCTCCTGTTAGAGCTTACTGGCTCCACCCCCCTGGGCTTTGGGATCTCCTGCTAGTCAACTGAGGTGGGACTTGTTGGGAGGCCTCCTGCCCTTCACTTCAGGCTCAACACAGCTTCAGTCAAACCCTTCCTCTAGGACTCCCAAGCCTGAGGCTGTTTCCACTGTTTCTGGATTTCCAGAGTCAGGGAGCAGGATTAGAGCTGCTAGGGTTTACTCTATCATCTTGTCTCCTGTGCGTTCAGGTAGGTGATTTTTAGACATCCAGGCTGTGGAATGATAGTCCCAGGAGAAGCTGTTGGCATGAGCCCTGAGCTTTCTCTTACACAGCTCCAACCTGTCCTCCCTCTGGTGTGAGACTCCTGCCAATCACCCTTGGGGTGGTTGCATCTGCTGGCTGGGGCTCACTCTCACTCTGCTTCCAAGTCTGTGCTGGTGCAGCGCTCACATCCTCTGCACTCCCCCTGCCCAGACCTAGATGGGTACTTTTTTGGGCTGGGTATCTGCCACACTCCATCTTCCAATGGATTCCATCACTCTAAAATCCATCAGATTCACTTTTTGTAGGTTAGTAAAGGAATTCATGGAGGAGCTCATAAAAGTTCCTGCTTCAGTTCCACCATCTTGGCTCCACCCCCTCTGCAAGCACTATTTTAAAATATTAGCTATTATTATTATTATTCTAGCCTATTTTTTTCCATGACATCTCAATGATGCAATGTTGCTTTCTTTAAAGGGATGGTTTGTGAATAGTTAGAAAGGGAAGCAATAGTTAAAGAGTCAGTCTTAACTACATGAAGAAAAAGGTCTAGGCAGGGGGAAAAACAACTTTTATTTTACATTTTTAATAGCATCACTGGTCTTGTAGACCAATGGAATATGGTAGACAGAGTATCAATCAATCACCAAGTATTTATTAAGCTTCTCTCTATGCCAGGCACTGTAATAAGTACTGTAATATATCTGAATCTCAGCAAAGCATTTGACAGTCTCCAATGTTATTGTTGTAGACAAGATGGAAAAATATGATCTGGAAAAAAAGGTAAAGTTCTCTGATTTCAGGACTGGGTGAATAGCCAGACACACAGATCAGTCATTAGTTGATTAATGCCAATTGGATGAATGTTTCCAGTGCAGTGGCCCAGTGATCTGTAATTGACCCTGTGCCTTTCAACATCTTTGTAAATTGCTTAGATGGAGATATAGATGGCATGCATATCAATTTTGTAAATTAGAGAAAACCAGAGCTAGCTAGTCCTACAGCTATAGCAAAGATTATTTTGCAACTGGAAAAATAGCTTACGTTACACTATATCCCTCCTTCCTTCCACAGAGTAGTAGTATGCATGTTGTGTATGTACATGCACATGCAAATTCCAGTGAGGAGAGGATAAATTAAACCAGGCTTGTGAGAGTATTACAAGCAACTATTCCCAACACCTCACTTTAGCAGTACCTTAGTCCTTTGCCATTCTTTGAATTGAGTCAGCCATCACTCATTTAGTATGAAGATGAATAAATGGATACTGGGAGTTACACACCTGAATGGAACGTGAGGAAGGAGGTAGACAGGAGAACTAGGGGAGTGGGTAGGAAAAACTCATTGGCCCCTTCACACTTTGATGCAAAGCTCAAATCACCATCTCCCTTACCCTAGGTAAAGTTCTGGCTTACACATGGAAAGAGAGAATCAGAAACCAAAAATTTTTGTATGGGTTGGACTGGTTGGCCAAATATACAGAGGTGGACTTTTATAGGGAGTAGCATAAAGTTCTATGCACACACACACACACAGGCACACACACACACACACACACACACACACACACACACACACACACTTACCTAGAGTGTTTTGCTCTGTTGGGGAGGGGTCCTCCATTCAGGAACCACTTTGACAAGCTAAAGTACTTCGAAGGGAAGGTGATCAGGATAGCAAATAGAGAACTGGATAATATGAGAGTTCTTTGAAGGAAGCTGTTGTGGTTTCATGATGTGTTGTGGCAGAAGAATTCAGAGTCAATCCACCTCTAACCCAAGTGTAGGCATTTATTGAGATTGATGCCTCTCATCAAGTGAGCTAAGTTCCAAGAGGCACCAGCAATTTCAGAGAAAACAAGATGGATTTTTGTAAGGTAAAGATGCAATTACATAATAGAAATTATGAATATTAAAAAGGCAGAAGGGGTTTGTTAAAGGATTAGGTAATAGGGAAGGGTTTGCAGTCATAGTGGAACTGTGCATGCAATTACCCACAATGCATACAAAAAACATTTGGCAGGATATATATGTATGATAATGATATTATAATAAGTCTCTCTATATCACAAGTTCCCCTTAAGGACAGCTTTTGCTACTACTTCAAAGGTGCCTACTTAGAGAAAGCCTCATTCTATTGTTTTGGGGTCCACATCCTGCTTGGGCATCCTGGTGGTGCTGCTTTCTGATTGGCTGGGTATGGTGGTCCTGTCAGAGACTAGATGGATATGTTTGTGGTTGAGTGCATGGACACACATGCAGTTTCTTTGGGAAATATGAGGAAAGGGTCTGGGGGCAATGACTAGCTAGAGGCAATGGCTGGGATCCCATCACAGGGTCAAACCTGCTGTTCTGTGAGAAATATGAGTTCATAGACACACATATTATTCTAGTGAGCAGTGAATCCTATATGAAAAAGTTAGTATATTGAGTCTGATGGGGGTGGGGGGAATGAGTTGTTAGACAGGAACAGTGGGTCTGTTTTTCAGTGGGGACTATAAGGAAATTAGAATATTGAGGCTGGGGACAGATTTATTAGGATTTACATCAGAAGCTAGAATATTTATTCTGGAAAAAAGAATATGGGGAAATGATGCTCATTTTTTCACCAGTATTTTGAAGGACTGCCCTATGAAAGAGGGCAGAAAGACTTTTCTTGCTTGTCTTCAGATGACAGGAGCAAGATCAGTAAATGAGTAGAAATTGCAGGGGCAAATTTAAGTTCCATATAAAGAATAAGGTAATCAAGAGATCTATCATGATGAGAAATGGGTTGTCTCAGAAGGTGGGTTCCCCTACATTAGATGACTCAAATTGGAGATTTGACGACTATTAGTTGTCAATGTCTAAGACAGAGTTCAGATGCACTTGTTCAGATGCACTTTGGACTCAATGTCCTTTGAGGTTTCTTCCAGATCTGGGGTTCTGGGATTCTGAAGGCACCTGTTGTCCAAATCCCATACCTCCTACTTAATGTAACCTGGAGCTAGCCACTTCCCCCTCCCATCATCACACTGGACTGAGCAATCCTTAGGGATCCTATCAGCTCCAGCCTCTTAGCCCCCCCTCCCCCACTCTGGAGTTTCCTAGGTTCTGTTTCTGGTTGATGATTCATCTGTTAACATTTTCATCATACCTTTAACATACTGTTCCTCCTCCCCTCAGAGCCTGTTTCAGAGTGTGAGACCCGTTGGGCAAGAACACTCTGGCTCAATCTCTGCTCAGCTCGGCCTTGGTGTAGGTGGAAGGTTTGGCCACCCACTCAATGTGACCTGTGTGGGCCCCTTGTGCTGCTTGGCACAGATGAAAACACCTTAGCAGGGAGGGAGCTAGGACCTGGGAGCAAAGAGTCTAGTATATTATACACTTACCCCACAGGACCAAAAAAAAAAAAAAAAGCCTGCCCTGTCCTAATCACAGGAAAAATAGAGCCTCCGGAACTCATTTTAATAATGAGCAGGGAATATCGACTAGAGTTAATGTCAGGTCACGGCTGTGCTATTTTAGAGGGAGTGAGGGAGAGATGGTAGGCGGATTAGAGACCGGCAGCCAGAATATATGAATTTGCAATCATCTGTTTAGGGCACTTAAGTAGGGCAGTGCCACAGCAACACTCTCCAATGACAAATAATTGTCGAATCTCAGGGTTGCATTATTTAGCCAAGCACACTGCTCCCAGTGGGGATGTTCTCTGTAGAATTCCTTAGGAAGGGGTCATTAAGCCTACAATATTATGAAAGGGGGGAGGGACATTGGTCAGGATATAGGTTCAGATCCCAACTGCGCTGGTTAGGCCCCTTGTGCTTTATGAAAAACAATGATCCTCTCTGTGACTCGGTGGCCTCACCTGTAAAATGAGGGGGCTTTAAGGTGCCTTTCAAATCTAAATTCTTGATTCCTTTTGAAGCTAAGTGACCTCCCAAAAAAGATGAAGTCTTCCCTTCCTCCCAAAGAAGTCTGAGTGAGTCCATCCTTAAAATTAGCTAGATTCTGCCTCCTTGTGATTACTCTCAATGATACTAATTCTGCTTTTCAGGCAAGGCCACCCACAATAAACCTTCTTCCTCTGTCCTGTGACTTCAGGTATATGAAAAAAACAGTCTCATCTCCCTCAGGTGCAAGTAGTGGAGCAGCAGACTGAATACTGTGCCTGAAATCATCAAAACTGGAGTTCAAACCTGGCCTCAGATATTTATTATCTGTGTGACCCTGTGCAAGTCACTTCATCACTCTCTGCATGGGTTTTCTCAATTGTAAATGACTTTAATAACAGCATCTATTTACCAGGATTGTTTCAAAGATCAAGTGAAGTACTTGGAAAAATGCGTGGCACATTGTAGGCATTTAATAAATGCTTACTTCCTTCCCCTTATCTTTTCTTCTTAGGTTGAAAAAGCTCCAGATCCTCATCCCATCCCTGTATGACATGGGTTGAAGTCTTCTTGTCATATTGGTTGTGCTATACAGAGTAGGCACTAGAATTTTTATTTCTTATACCTAACATGCTCCAGATTTTCAATGCCACAACAAAAATGTGGCACTGGGAATTCAACACAGATTTCCATATGGCATTGGCCAACACAGAAGACAGAAGGATTATTCTTCCCTAGAGGGAACATGGTGTGGTATATAGAATGCTAAACTTGAAAACAGGAAGATATGGATTTGAATCTTGTTCATGATTGTATGACCTTGAGCAAATCACTTGATCTCACTAAGCCTCAGTTTCCACATCTGTAAAATGTGAGTGATAATAACCATAGTATCCACCTAGATGTGGGGTCTCTAGTGAGTCACTAAATATCTCCTGGTCAACAAGGCATTTGGGAATTGGAAGGAACCTTGGAGATCATCTTGGAGGTTTTCATGAGGATCAATTGACATAACAGACATAAAAAGCTTAAAAACCTTAAAGCACAATATGACTGTTAGCTATTATTATTATTAAAACCATTATTGTTGTTTCTATATTATGTCCCCAGACTGAGCCTTGACCCTCACCACAAGCTGAGTCTTCCGTTTGGTCACAAACTAAGTCTTGATGCTAATTCTAGCCTAAGACCTGGCCCTGGTCACAGGTTAATGGACATTAAATTTGATAAGATGCATGAAAGATGATGATGATGATGATGATGATGATGATGATGATGATGATGATGGTGATGGTGATGGTGATGATAATGTTGATGATAAAATGACACCTCCCTCACACATGGACATTCATTCATCAATACCCATTTGTTGATCATCCATTCTAAGTGAAACTCTGTGCTAGCTTTGCTATGAATGTAAATACCAGGACCAGGGGAAGAAAAACAACAACATCAAATTGCTAGGGAGACAGGAGGCCCCAGCTGGCTGGTCTGGGATCATGAGAGCCCAATGAGCTGCCTGTGGGGAGCTGGGCAGAGAAGGGGACACACCAGGAGCTGACATTCACTGAGCAAAGAAGGACTAGAACAAATCAGAGCTGCTAACTTGCTATTTATCTTTCTGGCAGGTGGATGAGTGGATATGAAAGCCTATGCCTGGGGGACCCTGCACCACAGGATGCAATGGGATAAACTGACCCACTTCTGGCCTTAAGACAACTCTGTCCTTCTTCTTCCACCTGGCAGCCATCTCTGCAGGCCCCTCCTCCCTCACCTCAAACACATACCACACACACACACACACACACACACACACACACACACACACACACACACCTCTTTCCTGACCCAGAGATAATAATAATAACAGCCTAAACAAGAATAGAACTTTTAAGCTTTATAAAACACTCTCCTTCCAAGAATTCTGAGAAGTAGGTAGTACTAAGTACTATGCTCTGTTTTACAAGAGGAGGAAACTGAGTTTGAGGGGTATAGGATAGTGTCAACAGTGCTGGATTGGAATTTTGGCTCAATGTGATAGTGAACAAGCTAATTCTCCCCTTTGGGCCTCAATTTTCTCCTTTGTAAAATGATGGGGGTTGGGCTAGATCAAATAGAGTGCTGGACTTGGAGCCATGAACACCTGGGTCTAAATCCCACTCCTGATATATGACCCTGGGCAAGCTTCTTGACCTTGCTCTCTGAACATCAGTTTTCTATCTGTGAAATGAGGGAGTTGGACTCCAAGATTTTTCAGGTCCTTTCTAGTTCTAAATCTCTGTTCCAAGATGATCTCCAAGGTTCCTTCCAATTCCTAAATGCCTTGTTGACCATGAGATATTTAGTGACTCACTGGAGACGCCACATCTACAAAAATATCAGAACTGAAATTTAAGCCCAGGTCTCCTGACTCCAAATTCATAATTCTTCCTATTATACTTAACAAGAATCAGATCACTTACGATTTTACATTCGATCCCCAGCCTTATTTCTGGTTTCCAGATTTCAAACTGTAACTGTTTCATCTTGGAACTTCTCTTGGAACCTGGAACCTCATCACCCTGAAAAAGCCACTATCCCCTACAGTTTTGTCAGCCTGAAGCATCTCCAAGAGCCTCCCCTCTTCTCCCATTGGTGAGTTCCTCTTCAAGTCGCCATTTTGTGGAGGAGCCCATTCTGGCTTTCATTCTCCTCCTG
Organism: Gymnobelideus leadbeateri; assembly: GCA_011680675.1. Lineage (NCBI taxonomy): Eukaryota > Metazoa > Chordata > Mammalia > Diprotodontia > Petauridae > Gymnobelideus > Gymnobelideus leadbeateri. Next base: position 45,236 of record WOXC01000161.1, on the reverse strand, counting down.
GAAGTATATATACCTGGCTTATGGAACTTCAATACCATGCTTCTCTTTTTATCCAGGTATGTTCACTCCTCCCCCACCTTCCATCCCACTCCACCCCCAACTTCCAGCCCCCTTTTGGGTGTTGTCTTCCCCTGATAGAGTATAACATCCTTGAGGTTAGGGCTTCTATTTCTTTTTTGCTTGCATTTGTATCTCCAGCACCTTACACAGTGCCTTACATGTAATAAGCATTTAATAACTGCTTGCTTTTTTATTAATTCCTACTGTTCATATAAATCCTGACTATTTAAAAAGTCTTTCCTTATCCATAGTTTCATTCCACCCCAACAACACTTCTGGGGGAATTCAATCCTTCCTCATTTAACAGCAAAGGAAATCAAGGTGCAGAAAGGGCATCAAAGTCATATTACAAAACAATGAGAAAATCAGGACTAGAACTCAGGTCTTTAGCCATAGTAGGCTGGATGTATAGCATGATATATGTTAGACTAGAGGTCAGGGACCTGAGGTCTTCCCCTGGCATAGCATTCTTATGAGCAAAGGGCCTTGAAAACCATGGAGCACTATAAAAAGGGGAATTATTAGCTATGTGCTCTCTCCCTCAGTTTCCTCCTATGTAAAGTTGGATTAGATCATAGACTATCTATAGAGAGAGAAAAATGAGACCGTAAAGATAACTGAGGCCCCGAAGGTTAAGTAACTTGCCCAAGGCCACATGGGTATTATGTGGCAGAGTCATTATTCACACATAGGTCCTCAGACCCCAAATTCATGTTCCATCCCCTGCCTCCTAATGATTTCTAAGAGCCCTTTTCTCATTTTTAAACTAGGAATCCATAAACATTAGCATAATTGAATCTATGGGATGCCCAGTCCAATTATTGAAATGAGTTTTAAATACAACAAGGACATTCCATTTCTGATACTTTATTGCCTCTGTGACCTGAGGCATTTCACTTAACATCTCTGGATCTCATTTGCTCACCTGTAAGAGAAAGGGCTTGGGTCAGCTGAGTTTCTGGCAATAGGTTGCTGCTCCTATGAGTTAAAGGTAGAGACTTGAGTTTGAGGTTCGTGGACTTGGAACCAAAGCTCTCACTCTGGCACTTTCTGTGTGACCTTGGATCTATCATTTCCACTCTCTGAGACTTAGTTCCCCCATCTGTTAAATGGGGTACAGATCCTTGCTCTTCTGACCTCACAGGTTGGTATAAGGAAAGTCCTTAGTAAGCTACAAGGGTTGGAGAAGGAGAAGCCGCTAGGATCACTCCACTCCCAACCTGAGAGGGGAGCCTTCAGGGGAGTTGTAAAGGTCATTTAAAATCCCATCAGTTAGTACCTTCTGTTGTTTTGACTAAAGAAGGGGATGATTTGACTGGAAGAGGAGGTGGGGGAAGCAGAAAGGAGACTGAAGCAAAACTCAGTGATTGGAATAGTTGGAAATTCCAACAACATACTCATTGTCAAGAGTTTTCCTGAGGTCTTTAAGAGGTGATAAGGAGCCGTGTATACAGCACCAGGGCCTGAAATCGGGAAGACTCATCTTCTTGAGTTAAAATTGGCCTCAGATACTTACTAGCTGTGTGACCCTGGGCAAGTCACTTAACCCTGTTTGCCTCAGTTTCCTCATCTGTAAAATGAGTTGGTGAAGGAAATGGCAAACTACTCTAGTTTCTCTGCCAAGAAAACCCCCAATAGGGTCATGAAGAGTTGGACACAACTGAAATGATGCAATGTCAGGCATCCTTTACTCCACAAAGATCACTGACAATCCAGTTGACTGGATTATCTGCTCTGCATTTTTATTTTTATCTTTCTTTTCTTTTTCTTGGGGAGGTCAAGGATATGAGGAGGAAAACCAGATCTGTGATTTGATAGGTAGAAGGAACTTTCATTGAGAAAGTTCCTGTTACAAGTGGAGGTAGGTACCTACTCTCAAACTTCTTGTCTCAGAGAGTGACCAGAGGACTCATCACACAGAAAGCATCAGAGAAGGGACCAAAACACAAGTCTTCCTGATCCTGGGACTAGTTCTCTACTTGCTACACATTGAAGCTTATCTGACTCATATCCTTTCTTTCACTCTAGGACCAGGGATTAGAAGTGGGTGAACTTGTAAAATAATGGACTTAATCTAAGAATTGGAGAAAACTTCAAGCATCGATTAAGTACTTGCCATGTGACAGCCATTGTGTTAAAAAGATTTACAACTATTATCTCCTTAGATATATACATGTATATGTGAATATATGTGTATATGTGTGTGTGTATAAGAATATCCTCAGATTGGATAGATAGGCACTATAACTGTCCCTATTTTAGAGTTGAAGGATCTGAGGAAGGCAACAGTTGAATGACTTACCCAGGATCACACAACTAGTATATATCTAAGATTGGATTTGAATTCAGGTCTTTCTGATTCCTTGTCTAGGACTCTATCCACTATGCCACCAAACTGCTCTTTATAGAATTGCATCCAAATATTTGTGATTCCCTTTGGAGTTTTCCTGGCAAGAAAAATAGAGTGGTTTGCCATTTCCTTTTCCAGATCATTTTATAGATGAGGCAAACGGGGTTAAGTGACTTGCTCAAGGTCACACAGCTAGTAAGTGCCTGAGGCCAGATTTGAACTCAGGAAGAGGAGTCTTCCTGACTCCAAGGTTGGTGTTCTATCCAGGGAACCATCTTGCCATCATCCTTTTTAGAACAGATCCTAGAATTTTTTTTTAAGTTGAAGGAACTTTGGAACATAGAATATAGAATATTGGAAGGGACTTCAAAATATACCATAGAACACTGGTGTCCAACTCAAATAGAAAGGAGAGGGCCACCAAACTTTACATAAGGATATCTGTTGGCTACATAATGACTTAGAAAACCACATGCCAATATTATCTATGTTCTATTGTATTTTTATTTATTTTGTTAAATGTTTCTCAATTTTTTTGTTAATCTGAGTGGAGCAGTACTGAGTATTTGACATCTTTGCTATACAGCATAGACTGTTACAGCTAAAAGGCACCTTAAAATGCACAATATGGGATATTAGCACTAGAAGGGGCCTTATTCATTCATTCAGAAAACATTCATTCATTCATTTATTAAGCTCCTATATCTTTGCCAAGAAAACCCCAGAGGAGGTCAGAAAGAGTCAGACACAACTGAAACAATTGAACAACAGCAAAATGTGCCAGGCGTTCCTCTAAGCCTGAATGTAGAATGTCAGAGATGAAGAGGGCTGTAGTCCAACTACTTCATAATGTAACTAGTAATGATGATTTCCTGCAATAGTAGAGGATGTTGTGTTTTACAAAAAATTTAAACAGTAATTATCACAATAGGTAGCCACAACACCCCAGTTATGGGGACAGAACAGAGGTTACTATTTTGCTCTCTTTTGTTAGAGAGAGAGAAGTAAAGGAAACCGAGGCCTACAGATAAGAAGTGACTTGCCCAAGGTCACTGGGAAGTGAGTGATGGGGCCAGGAATAGAGTTAGGTCCCTGATAACCAGTTCTAGATTTCCTCCCATTGGATCACAGTTTTTTTCCCCCTCACGTCCCCTGTCATTCTTCCAAGTCTCCTTGGGATATACAGCCAGAGCTCAGCTGTGATCCTATCAGGTGTGCTAAGGATAAATATGTTGTTTGTAATCATCCCCATGAGAGCTCATGATTTTCTATTTGGCCTCCACAGCTAGACAGGAGTGATGATAATGCCACTTACCATTTGTGCAGAGCTTTTAACCCTATAGCACTCATTCACTGCTGCAAATTACATTCATGATCTCCTCTCAGCCTGAAAAACCTTTTCTCTTTCTCTTTTCCCTTTAAGGTCCTTTGTTGTTGTTATTTGTTATTTGTCATTTGTTCTCAAAGAAGACCAATGACATCAGGACTGTAATGTCTTGACTAGCAAGTGTATTAGATTTGAGTGAGACAGATCTGTGCAGTCATCAGCCTCGTTCCCTCCTCCAGAGCCATTGGAGTCCAGTGGCAAGACATAGATCAGAATGACTGGCAATAGCTCCACATACAGTGGGAGACCTTGGCCTTTCTAAGCTAAGGTCTTTCTCAGGTCTCAGTATGACTGAGGCAACACCCATTCAATGACTAAGGGATGGGCAAAGATTGAAACAGAAGATGCTTTAATTTGCCATCACAAAATAGAAGTCTGGGAGGAGAACACCCTCACAGTTTCTGGTCAGAATAGAAAACAGTTGCTATTTATACTCATTCTAGGCCATTCAAACCTAAATATTGAGCCACAAAGGCTTGGGCCCAGCCCAAGTGCCATCTATTCCAAGATACCTTCTCTGTCTACTCCAAACCACAGTGATCTTACCCTCCTGTGGCACAAAGAGCAGTGAAATGGAACCAGGATTCAATACCATTTATTTCTACATATCCCATGTCATTTAATAGCTTGTGATTCTCATCAAGACATTTCTCCTTTGTATTTTCCTAACTCTAAAGTGAGGACAGTAATATTTCAGTTTCTCATGTGTAAAACAGTTGCAACAATACACTACCAAACATAGTTGTATTTTAAAAGACTAGAGAAATTAAAGTTATATTATTACTGCTGAAGTGGCCTCCTCTCATCCACTTCCCTGAACACACACACACACACACACACACACACACACACACACACACACATTAGTGCAGTGTACTGCTGGTGAATAAATTCCTCCAATGCAAATCAGCAATTATTCTGCAACTTATAAAGAAAGGAAAGGACTCATCTAGCTTCACTTGGGCAGAATGGGTCAAAAGTGGAACTTTTATTTGTCTTCCTGATATCCAGATCAGCCAGCCCTTTGTGCACCATGCTAAGATTTGTTTCTTCTGTCTTACTAATAGTATTCATGTGTCCTTTGGTATACATAGCCTAAAGGAGATAGGTCAATGAAATGGAGAGAGTGAAGGATGTGGCATCAGAGGACCTGGATTTACATCCCAGCTCAGACATTTGCTATAGTTGTGTCTTAGGGCAATCATTTTCCCCTCTCCAAGCCTCAGTTTCTTTCTCTGTAAAATTGGGGAAATCATAATGTCTCCTCTGCTACCAAAAGAGGGAATGAGTGAATGTTGATTGTGAGATACCACCGAGCCAGATCCTTGTAAATTTTAAAATAAAAATCTAAAAGAGAGATGAGTAAATTAGTCGATTTCTAAGGTCCTTCCCCTTGTTAATTTTAAGATCTTCATCCTCATTTCTATTGTCCTCCATGATAAATTAATCTTTTAATGAAAGGAAATAAGCATTTGTTAAGTACCATAGTATTGTGCCAAGGCACTTTACAAATATTATCTCATTTGGTTCTTACAACAACCCTGGGAGACAAATACTACAACTATCATCTTCATTTTACAGTTGAGGAAACTGAGGCAGAGTGACTCACCTAGGGTCATGAAGTTCATAAGTAGCTGAGGTCATGTTTGAACTCAGATCTTCCTGACTCCAAACCCAGCATTCTATTCACTGTGCACCCCAGTGGCAGCTATCTTTAGTGCCAAGGTTTTGCTTAGGCCTGTCTCCCCCACAGCACCAACCTACAGGGCTGTTCAAGGTTAGTAAGGAAATATTGAGTGAATAGCCATAAGACTTTAGGTGTGTACTACATGTGGCCAAAAGCATCTCTATCCATTATGTCATTGGGTTTCTGTCACCTAGACAGGTAAGCAAGGCAGTATTATTATTCCCATTATATAGATGAGAAAACTGGAGCTAGGATAAGGCATGAATCCCTGACTAATTTCCCCAACTTTAAATGACCTAAGAGTTGTTACTGCATCATGGGATCATAGGTTTAGAACAGGGAGGGATGCCAGAATTTCCTAGTCCCAACTCCTCTTGCCTAAGGGGTCTTTGTACTTCGAATAACACTGAGATGAGGGCTTTCCCATTGCAGGGGTTTTAATATATATCTATTGAATGAAACAATCAGAGATGTGACTTCCTCATAGAATCATGATGTAACCCTGGGTGACAGCCAGTCTACAGATTGTTAGGCCTAGAACAGAGAGACTTTGGAAACCTAGCACTCTAAGGAACCCTAAAACATAGAATATTAGAATAGGAAGTGACCTTAGAACACAGGATGTCTCATCTGGAAGGGATAGAAGAAGTAATTTAGGCCAACACCCTCCCTCTTCTCCAATTTTACAAATGGGGAAACTGAGGCATGGGGATGAGACATGTCCAAGATCATCCTAACCAGCAGAGATAAGTTCAGAAACCACATCCCCATGTTGCTAGGTAGTATGTTTGTCCCATGCCTAAAGGAGATCTTCTCTGGCTGAGAGGTATAACCCACAGACACACTCTAATTTGGTCTTATCTCCTTTCCTTAGCTTGTATGGGCACATTTGGTCTTATCTCCTTTCCTTAGCTAGTTGGGCACAAGAAATTAAAACAAAAAAGGGCCCTTAAAGTGAACTGGGAACAGCAAAAATTTTCAAGCTGTCAGAGAATTCTTTGTCTCTCTTCCTCTCTTTTTTTTCAAAAGGAAAAGACTTCTTGTTTGGAATCTTTCCGATGCAGATGTGTGAAGACTCTTGCAACACCATCTCTGGGATCTAGCGTCTTCTATTGACTTAAAGAAACAACAGCAGAGTTTGCATATAAGAAGTTTCATTTTTCAATGTCAGCCAGACAGTGAGGAATGGGGTCTGAGCGCCCCCTGTATGTGGTACTGAGCAGTGAAAGGGGGGTCAGGCAGAAGGAGGGTTTGAGAGCCCCTGCTTTCAGGGGATCTTGGGGAGGGGAAAGGAAGCATGACCCCAGGGCTAAGGAATGTCCTGGTCTAAGGAGAGACCTGTCCACTGGGAGCAGCTGGATGAGGGTCAAGGTAGCCCCTGCCTTCTTGGAGCAACCAGTCAGAGGTAGACACAGTGGACTGAGAACATTAACTATCAATGACAGACAAGAACTGAGATAGTCTTATTTTACAGTGGGGACCAAGACATAAATATGTCACCTGCCCAAGGTGACAAAGCTCTTGTCCTGTGACTGACCTCCCTGGACCAGAGCTGTCCTTGTGCAAAGGCAGAGAAAGCCACAAGCCTAGAGCTAAAAATTGAAAGCAGGACTGTGGTCTAAGATTCAGGAGCCCTGGCTAGGAAATGGATGGGCTTTGAAGAGTTAACAGCCCTCTACACATATGAGTAGATCGTCACTGTGAGTTATTAATAATTGGTGCTTATTAATAACATTGCCTAATTTATCCAAGCTTATTGATGAATGATGGAGGGGGTAGAATAAAATAATTGAGGGAAGGAAGGCTTCCTAGAGGTGTCAAGGCTTCATGGGACTTAAGAGTCAGGCTTTGTGGGTCCAAGGCAAACATAGAAAATCATCAGAAGCTATTCTAAAAATAGAATGCAGTAAACTGCAGTGGCACAGAAAATGTTGGGGCCCAGGAAGGTTTCCAGGAGAAGGTGGAACTTGAGACCAGCATTAAAGGATGGGGAGTGTTTGGTTGGGGGAAGATAGGAGAGGCCTTCCAAGCTTAGGAGGGGGGGAGTCTGAGAAAAATGAATGTGGTGAAAGATTTTTGGAATGAAGAGCCCTGGATAAATGTAAGATGGTATTATCACCACTTCTGTCTAGCTGGGGAGACAAACTGAAAATCATGAAACCACATGGGGACGATTACAAACAACATATTTATAAAAGCAGTGATACAGTCACAACTGAGCTTTGGCTGTGAATCCTGAGGGGGCTGTGAGGAGGGAGAAGGGAAAGGCTGCCAGGGAAGAAGCTCAGGATGGGGATGCAGGAGACCTAGGCTTTGCCACTCCCTGGATGTGTGACTTGGGACTTGTGTCCCTTCTCTGGGCATCCTCTGAAAAAGGAGGGGGCTGGATGAGATGAAGACCCCTTCCATCACTGACATTCTGTTTCTATGACTATAATATCCTGCATCTCTGAGTAATATGAGTGGGATGGGATTAATCAGGGAAGGCAGGAAAAACTCCAAAGACCAGAGGAGTCAGACATCTGCAAAGAGTCCCAGCCTTACCTGTGGGTGGACCAGCCACCTGCACCATATGATTTCAGGGACACAGGGAAGACAGCCTCTAATTCCCTAACATCCTTCTCCACTTTCCTACTGTTGCCTGAAAGTCCTTTAGTAGGACAAGTAGGCCTTTCATTCATTAGAAATTAGATTCGAAATGACCACCCTCTTCTCCTGCATACTAACTCCTGGTTCTCCCCCTACCTGTTGGACAGATCCTTCTCAGACTCTTTGAGTGGACCATGATTCATCTCCCATAGGTCAATGCCCTCCTCTCCCTCCAACTATAAAAGAAGAATCAGAGTAGAATTTTAGTGGAGAATTTATGCTATTATAAAAGGAGAAGCATGAACACTGTGTTTCTGAATACTGATGGTCTTTCCAGTTATTATTTTTTTAAAGTAAAACAGAAAGTTCACTAGTCTATCATTGACCATTCCCTCTGCACCTCCCTTCTTCTTTCCTTCCCCTCCTTCTTCTGCTCCCTCACTCCCTTACTCTCTCCTTGGCCCTTTGGCTGGAAAAAAACATTATAGACCTTCAAATGTGAGTCACAGGATCACAGATTTGAAAACAGAAAGAAGTTAGAGAGCTTCAAGTCCAACTCCATCATTTTATAAACAAGAAGTTGAAGGTCACATGGCAAGCAATGAGAAAAGTTGAGATGTGAACCCAAGTCCTCTAACTGCTTCCTTCCTGGGGGTTAGCTATTTATTTATTATGTGACTTTGTGTTTAAGTTCCCTAGTTTAAAAGTTAGAGTTTTGTTGTTGCTGTTGAGTTGTTTCACTCATGTTAAATTCTCCATGACCCCACATGGGTTTTCTTGACAAAGATACTGGAATGATTTTTCATTTCCTGCTCCAGCTCATTTTATAGATGAGGAAACTGAGGCAAACAGGGTTAAGTGACATGCCCAGGTTCACACAGCTAAAGAGGGTCTGAGGTCGGATTTGAATTCAGGACCTATGTGCTATCCACTGTACTACCTCCCTACCCACAATAATTGGAGCACCAAAGTAGACTGACTCTAAGGTTCCTTTTAGCTCTCCTAGTCTGTTCTGATGCCCTAATGTTCTATTCAGTTCCAACACTGTATTTTAAGGGCCCTTTCACTTGACATATCCCATGTCCTAAGGTTCCTTCCAGAGCTGATAGTCAGGATTTTATCAAACAAATCTGGGCCTCGGTTTTAATGACTGAGCAGCAAAAGAGAGCCCCAGAGAGCAGCTGATTTATGCTGCTGGACTCAGCTATCCAACTGTTAATAACTAGAATAATGATAATAAGAGCTTAGTTTTCTCACAACTGTCAAGCTATGTAAACATTGCAACTCACTCTGTTCCTGTTTTGCAGATCAGCAAAGTAGAACTCCAAGAATGTATGCCTTACTTCTCCAAGGTCACATAGTTTGGTAAATTGGGGGAGTCAGAACTATCTCCTAGGCCAGGGGTGGGGAACCTAGGACCTGGAGAACATATGGGGTCTTCTGGGTCCTTGGGTATGGCTTTTTGACTGAGTCCAAGTTTTACAGAATAAATTAATTTTACAAAACAAATTAAGGGGATTTGTTCTGTGGAGTATAGATTCAGTCAAAAGACCACACTTGAGCACCTAGAGGGCCACATGAGGCCTTGCAGTCACAGGCTCCCCACCCCTGGCCTGGGCCTTCTATCTTTAGCACCAGTGTATTTAGTGTATTTAGCACCATCCTATTATGCTACCAAGAAAGATAGCCCCACCCAGCAGGCATTTCAATGAGTCAACCAATCAATCAGCTAGCATTTCTTTAGTATCTTCCATGTGCTAGAGATACAAAAGTGAAATCAGAATAGTTCCTGCCCTCAAAGAGTTTGAATTCTTTTTCTTTCTTTGGTGGCAATTGGAATAAATGACTTGCCCAGGGTCATGAAGCTTGTAAGTATCTTAGACTGGATTTGAACTCAGGTTCTCCAGACTTCAGGGCAAGTGCTATATTCACAGCTCTACTTAGCTGCCCCAAGGAGTTTATATTCTATAAGAGATATCTATAGAAACATCTATAGATAAATAGAGATATAGATATGCATCATACACATGTACATATATACATATAAACACAACACACATACACATGTATATATATACACTCATAAACATGCACACATGTATATACATATATACATACAAACATGCACATAGATATGGATATGTGCTGTGTGTACATACACATATAAACGTGCATACATAAACATATACATATACTGCATGTATGCATGCATGCATATATATATATATATGTGTCTGTGTGTGTGTGTGTGTGTGTGTGTGTCTGTGTCTGTGTGTGTGTGTTGTAATGGATGGAGTACCAACCCTGGTGTCAGGAGAACTTGAGATCAAATCTGGCCTCAGATACTTACTTAGTTGTGTGACCCTGGGCAAATCACTTAACCCTGTTTGCCTCAGTTTCTTCATCTGTCAAATGAGCTGGAGAAGGAAATGGCAAACCACTCCAGTATCTCTGCCAAGAAAGCCCCAAATGAATTCACTGAGTCAGACATGACTGAAACAACTCAACAATGAAAACAAATATATGATAGAAAAATTGTCAATTTTGGAATTGAAAGGTTCAAATCCCACTTCAGTTATTTACTAGCTTTGTGACCCTGGGAAAATCATTGAACCTCTTTGTTTTATTATTATTATTATTATTATTATTATTATTATTATTATTATTATTGCTTTTTGGAGGGCAGTTGGGGATAAGTGACTTGCCCAAGGTCACATGGCTAGTTTTTGTGTTAAGTGTCTGAGGCCAGATTTGAACTCAGGTCCTCCTGACTCCAGGACTGGTTCTCTACTCATTGTGCCACCTAGCTGCCCCCATTGAACTTCTTTGGAGCTTTGATTCTTCATCTGGAAAATGAAGAATTTGGAGTTGGTGACCTCTACAATCTCTTCCAGTTCAAAATCTCAGATCCTATGAGTCTGAGTCTATTCAAAATAGATCTGAAATAAATACAAATGAGTCTTGAGGGTGAGGCAGCTTGGGGGGGGGACCAGGACTGGTGCCAGGTGGAAGTACTTGAGCTGGGCTTTGAAGGAAATAAGGCATTCTAAGAGGTAGGTAAGGAGGGAGTGCAATCCAGACATGGGAAACACAGAATACTAAGGTGTAGGAGTTAGGAGATGAGTATTCTCCAGGGGAAGAAGAACCCAGGCCAAATTCCTTACAGCTTATCTAGAGCACAAAAACTCTTGGCACTGCTGTATGGAGATGTCTGGGTTGTTTAGATTTGAATCGGATCAGCAAATAAAGAAACCCCATTGATAATAACAATAATAAAATACAAGAATATTAGTGCCAAGAAGCCTTTTGATTAATGCATGGACAGTGAGCATTTATAAATCGCTTTAAGTTTTTGCATAGTGTTAGACAAATATCCTCACAACAGACGTGGGGGGTAGGTTCCAGTAGTAGCCCTATTTTACAGATGAAGAAACAAAGGCAGACACTGGTTAAGTGGTTTGCCCAGGGGGATAATCAGTAAGTATCTAAGTCTAGATTTGAACTCAGGTTCATGGATTCTAGGTACAGCACTCTATCTGCTGCTAGCAACCTAGCAACCTAGGTTAAACCTAGCTAATATTAGACAGAATTTCAGTGATCGCCCATCCCTACGTTCTTTTTTCACATGACCAACATTGACAGATTGCTGGCACTCTGTGAGAGGCTTTGGGACAAAGTAAAACTGGCAAGTGACACTAATAACACAGTGACCCAATCTGAATGTGCTATGTTCTCATTTTACTGATGAGGAAACTGAGGCCCAGAAAGAGGAAACAATTCTCCCAAGGCCACATGGCCAGGGAGTGACAGAGCCAGGATTAGCACCTGGGTCTCCTGACCTTCAGTACTGTACTCATCCCTCCCTTCAATGTGAGGATTCTCAGTTTTCTTGAATTTAGACTGACCAGGCTTTCAGTTTTTTTTTTCCCAAATTCATTCAGACTCCCTCCAAAGATCATGCATATATTTAAAGCATCAATGACTGTGAATCCAAAGCTAGAACTTATTTTCTGTAATATGACTGTTATTGTTATTGCTATTATTACAGATAATGTTTATATCTCTAACTGTGTATCAGTCTCATTTGATCCCCAGATGGGTTGTTCTACTTGGACAGCTAGGTGGCACAGCACACAGGGCACTGGACCTGGATTCACAAAGACACGAGTTCGAATTCAGCCTCAAACACTTACTAATTATGTGACTGTGAGCAAATCTCTTCTCCTTCAGGCTCAAATTTCCTCATGTATAAAATTCAGATAATAATAGCACCCACAGCCTAGGGTTGTTGTGAGGATCATACGGCATGACATTTATAAAGCATTTTACAAACCTTAAAGCACCATATAAATGCCAGCTTTATCCCAGGGTTATAAAGCTATGAAAAAAACAGACTTAAACATGAGAAAAGCTCTGATGTTTGAGGGGACCAAAAAGGGGGCCAAGAAACTTTCTGATTTGCATTTCTTTTTTGGGGGAGGGCAATTGGGGTTATGTGACTTGCCCAAGGTCACATGGCTAGTTTTTGTGTTAAGTATCTGAGGCCAGATTTGAACTCAGGTCCTCCTCACTCCAGGGCTAGTGCTCTATTCACTGCACCACCTAGCTGCCCCATGATTTGCATTTCTTTAAACCCCAAAGACATCATCAATATTGGTAAGCACAGTGTTCATATTTCTTCTTTGAGTAGTAGAATCACATATCTCCTGAAGTCCTACTATGTTAATATGGGTATACACATATATAATATATATACATATATACATACACACATGCATGTCCATACAGACACACACAGATACTGTTGTCCTGAATTCAACTTAACCTGTCTTTTTTGCCTTACTTTCCAGAAACACTGGACCCAGAGTGTTCATGAGTATATAAACACACAGATACACACAATATACACATATGCACATGTATATGTACATATATGTATTGTGTATATACACATATATATGTCAGGGAGAGAAAGGTTGGACTTTAATCTTATTGATATGGGAAGTTTCCACCATTTTAGAATGGCACACTCTCTACAACCTCAAGGCTTAGAGGAAAGAAAGGAAGAAAGCAAGCATTTATTAATCACTTACTGTTGCTGTTTGTCCTTTGTTTTTGAAGAGTACCAATGACATCACAGGGTGATGAATTAACTTGCATGTGAATTGGATTTAAGTGAGGTAGAATTGCACAAAGTTGTCAGCCTCACTCTCTTCCAGAGTCCTCAAAGTCTAGTGGCAGAACAAAAGTCAAGATGGCCTGGGATGCAGTGGATGACCTTGGCATTTTCAATGTCTAACCAAGCTCTAAGCACTCCAGAGTGCCTGCTTCAGCTGCCTTCATGGTCATTGGAACAAATCTGTTCAATTAGGTAGAGTCTTCACATGCTTGGAGTAGACATCCCCTAACTCACGAATAGGTTTGAGGACTTGTAATTACCCTTACCCTGGTTTAGCTAGTCTGCTGAGATGGTTTACCAGGATATAGCCTCTGTGCATACTATAACTTCTTTTTTTGTTTTTTGTTTTTTTTAAAGCAATTGGGGTTAAGTAACTTGCTCAAGGTTACATGGCTAGTCATTATTTATGTGTGAGTACTCATTTTCTGAGGCCGGATTTGATCTCGGGTCATCCCAACTCCGAGGCCGGCGCTCTTACTCACTGCGCCACCTAGCCGCCCCCATACTATAACTTCTTGGAGACACAGGTGAGAGTTGGGTGAATCAGATGGACACCAAAGGTGGATGAACAGTCCTAAAAAGGGCTCAGCAAGCCCTCCCACCAGAGGTGCTGGTGCTTCTGAACACCCCATACACTACAAACACCTACTATGTTACAAGCTGTGTGCTAAACACTTTATACATTTGATCCTCACAACAATTTCAAGAGGTAGGTGTCATTATGTTCTCCATTTTAGAGCTGAGGAAACTGAGGTAAATAGAGGTTAAATGACTTGTTCAGGGTCACACATCTAATAAGTTTGTCTGAAGTAGAATTTGAACTCAGGTCTTCCTGACTCCCGGCTCAGTGGTCTATCATTTTGCCACTGAGCTGCCTCAGCATTGTTATGGAGGTGGACAGAGTTCAAGCTCTCAAAGATCCCCCCAAGTGGTCCAGGCTTTCAGAATGATGGTAGCAATGCACTGTGTACTATATTCATCTGAATACTAGCCTGGCTAAGTGTTGAGAGTCTTTGGGTTCAACATGATGAAGTTCCAGCTACAGCAACTCACCTATGAAAGCAAAAAAAAAAAAAGGCTACGAATTATATTGGAGGAGAAATTAACTTATGATATCATGAATCCATTAAAGAAATGAAGCAATACCAGTGGAGGAAGCAGCCTCTGAGGGATTCCAATGCAGCCTACATCAGACTAGAAATCACATCTATAACATCCCAGACAAAAGGACATATAGATCCTGCTTGAAGACTTCCAGGAATGAGGAATTCATTACCTACCTTAGAGAGCCCATCTGACTTACAAACAGATATTTTTCTCTGGATTCATAGAATCTCAGAAGTAGATTCTAGAGGTTAGTAACCTAACCTTCCACCCAGGAAAGGAATTTCATCTAGCTCATTCCTTATAGAGAGGTTGGTCAGGCAATCAATAAACATTTAGTGCTAGTCATGGTGCTAACTTCTAGCCATCAGATCCAACCCCCTAAATTTTACAGATGAGGAAAATGACTCACAGAGAGCCTGTGATGTGTCCAAGGTCACACAATTAGCAACTGTCTAAGGCAGGATTTGAGTAAAGGTCCTTTTGACTCTAAGTCCATGGTCCTATCCACTCTGCTATGGTCATCTAGCTTTTGTTTTATTTTGTTTTTCAGTAACATCAGATTTAACTGGGAGCTTATTACCTTTTGAGGTAGTTCTTCCCATTATGGAGAAAATCTGATTTTTGGAATCAGACTTTCAAATAGGTTCCAAATTTGATCCCCTATAATGTCCTTCAGTTGCTTCTTATTCTGTCCTTTCAGGTTGCCCAGAATCAGATTGTTCCTTCTGCTCCGTGATGACCTTTTAGATTTCTCAAGAGAACTGTTGGGTCTCCACTGAGTCTTCTCTTCTCCATGCAGAACATATCATTCTAAAGACTGGTTCCTTTTTATCTTACTTCCCTCATTACCCTCATCTGGATATGTGCCAGTTTGTCTACATCTCTCTTAAAATATGGCTCCTCTCCCAATCCAAAGGAAAAGAGCAAGAAAGAAAGAGGGGATGAAAAAGGGGAAAAAGTTAGAGGAAGGAAGGAAGGAACGAAGGGAGGGAGGGAAGGAGGAAGGAAGGATGGATGGAAGGAAGAAAGAGATGATATGGGGGAAATGAGGGATAGAGGGAAGGGAAGGAAGAGAGGGAGTTGGGAAGGAGGAGAGGGGGATGGAAAAAGGAATGAAGGAAAGAAAGAAGGAAGGAAGGAAGAGAGGGGGATGGAAGACAGAAGAAAGGGAGAAAATAAGGGAGAGAGGGAGAGAGGGAAGGGAAAGAAGGGAGAGGGATGGAGGAAGAAAGGAAGGAAGGGATGGAGGGAGGGAGGGAGGAAGGAAGGAAGGAAAGAAGGAAGGGAGGGAGGGAGGAAGGAAATAAGGAAGGAAAGAAGGAAGGGAGGGAGGGAGGGAGGGAGGAAGGAAGGAAGGAAGAAGGGGAGGAAGGAAAGAAGGAAGGAAAAAAGAGATGATGTGGAGGAAATGAGGGATAGAGGGAAGGGAAGGAAGAGAGGGAGATGGAAAAAAGAAAAGAAGGAAAGAAAGAAAGAAGGAAGGAAGGAAGAGAGGGGGATGGAAGAAAGAAGGAAGGGAGAAAGGGAGAGAATTAGGGAGAGAGGGGGAGAGGGAAGGGAAGGGAAGGAAGGAAGGAAGCAAGGAAGGAAGGAAGGAAGGAAAGAAGGAAGGAAGAGAGGAGTATGGGGGAAGGAAGAGAGAGATAGAGGGATGAGGGAGAGAGGGAAGGGAAGGAAGAGAGGAAGATGGGAAGGAGGAGAGGGGGATAGAGGAAGGAAGGAAGGAAGGAAGGGAGAAAGGGAGAGAATGAGGGAGAGAGGGTCAGAGGAAAGGGAAGGAAGAAAGACAGGGGGATGGAGAAAGAAAGAAAGAAAGAAAGAAAGAAAGAAAGAAAGAAAGAAAGAAAGAAAGAAAGAAAGAAAGAAAGGAAGGAAGGAAGGAAGGAAGGAAGGAAGGAAGGAAGGAAGGAAGGAAGGAAGGAAGGAAGGAAGGAAGGAAAAGAAGGAAGGGATGAAGGAAATGTGACATACAGAACTGAATCCAATACATCAGATATAGTCTGAGTAACATAGATAATGGATGGTGATGGGGAATGACAGATGATTGTTGTTGGATGATGAAGATGGGACCTCACACCCTCCTAATTTAAATTGGGATTTCATGATCAACTTCAGTCATCTTCCTAGTTCTTGGTACAGCTCTCACTTCCTCCAACTACTCACCACTTTGGGGAAAAGAGGAAGAGGGGGTTAGAAGCAATGGAAGAAAAATTAGAAGGATGGCCTCCCTTGGGAGTCTGAAGATCTGAGCATTTCTCCTGGCTCTTCCGTTTTATGCCCTGCGGCAAATCACTTTCTCTCTCTCTGAGCTTCAATCTCCTCATTTATCAAATGGAGGATGACCCGAGTATTCTCTTCTTCCTAAGGCTTCTGTAATAATCAAATAATGCACCAGATGAGAAAATGCCACATAAAACATAATGCAACATAAAAATGGATAAGATAATGAGGAGGAGGGAGAAAGAATAAAGAAAAGAACAGTATTGTACACAAGTGAAAGTCACCCTAACTGGCCTCCAAAGCTGCCTTGAAAACAAAGAAAAGTCCCTGAAGGGCAGCCTCAGGGCAGATGTGAAAGGAAATGAAATGTGGTATAATATGAAAGAACCCTGGCTTTGAAGCCACAAGACCCAGGTTTAAGCTCTTCTACTGGACTATTTGTATGATCTTGAGTAGAAAGTCTGCTTTCCCTCTGAGGGCAAAAGCAACCCCTTTGTAAAATGAGGAGTTTGTATGAGATTGTCTCTAAGGTCCATTGCAACTTGAAATCCCAGGGGTCTCTGCTGTATGGTTGGTCTTGAAAGGGACAGTATGTTTTGAGTTAATTGATATAAACCTATGACTCTTTTTAGCACCAAATACTTCCTCCTTCCCTTCTTCTCTCCACCACCCACTTCCCTGAGTCCTTGCTCCATCTAGAGCGGGACTTCAATAGATAGGTTCCACCATGTTTATACTGATTTTCAACACTCTAGGTGTAGAGGAAATTGGATGGTGCTCCAGTTAAAGCCAAAAGCTGGAAGCAGAGAAAACTTCATAGCTAAAAATTCAGCGGAGCTACAACCAAAATAGCCATAGTGACCATGGGACCAGTATCCCTTGGAAACTACCTGTTGAATGGAAATTATAGATATAGATATAGATATAGGTATGGATATGGATACAGATATGGATATATATCTGTAGATATATATCCATATAGATATAGATATAGATATAGATAGATATAAATATAGATATAGATATATCTCAGGGGCACAAGTGGGCACAGGTCTTCAGGGAGCAATCCCATGACATCAGATATCCTATAATGTAAGTATATGTTACCTTCCCATAAGAGTGTCCTGATCATATATGTGCTTCTTCACACGGTTCCACATGTGCTCTACTCTACACACTGATGGTGGGGGCATTTGTAAGGATAGTGTGCCCTGAGCTTAAGGAAGAAATAACTTCTGGTCATTTTTCATACTTTGGTATTTTATTAAATATCTTTGCTTTGAATTGACTGTGTCCTCTGGCTAATTAGTAAAAGTAAATATATAGCTCGGGGCTCCCGAGCTATGGTTTTGGTGTGCATTGACAAAGTTCCTTAAACCTGAAATACTCTCATTTGAAAGATTCATTCTGTGAATTGGGTGTGAGAGAGGCTGCTCCCAAGTATATCCCTATATTTCAAACTTAACTGTGCCCTTCCCCCAGGCTCTCAACCCTGGTTGGATCGCTCCTGCTCTAGAGTATACATGCTTTTCTTCTGATAGACGTGACTTCTGTTTATGCCATAGTTTCCACAAAAACAAATTGTCGTCTAAACAAGACAGCTGCCTGGTGGCTCCCCGGGGGGGCTGGGCTCGAAAGAGTGCTCAGGCTGAGGAGTAAATCTGCTCCTGCTTCTGCAGTAACAGTGATTCAGGCTTCGGAAAAGCTAGGTTTATTAAAAATCATCCGTCTGCGTTCCCAATATGACTTACTGTACGCATCTCTCCAGGAGAATGGATGAGCCTTTTAGAAGTTAATGTAAGCAACCATGCCCTTTGTTTGCATCCGGCTTAGGAAGCAATAAGTTTGCTCACATCAGGCATACCATCTGGGAGCCTGATGTGTGTATGGGAGTGGGGGTGGGGAAGGAGGATGGGGGACCCCGGGTAAGAGGCTTCATTCAAACGCAAGCTAGGATCTGTCAGGCTTTTTCTCTGCCAAAATCCTGCACCGCAGAGAAGACATAGTGTTAATGATAAAAATCACCCCCCAATAAATGTCCCCACTTTTATAGGTTTTAAGATTTACTAAGCATTTTCCTTACGACTCTGTGCTGCAAGTGATGTGACTGCTATTCTCCTCCATTTGACAGATGAAAAAACTGAATTTCCAAGAGATTCAGTGAATTCCCCGGGGTCACAGAATCAGCAAATTGGGAAGCCAAGAATCCAGCACCCTGGAATAGGGGTAAAAGCAAAAGGTTCAGAGTCAGGGGATTTGAGTTCAAATCAGCATTGCTCTTATCAAGCTATGGGACCTTGCATGTGTCGCTTAACCTCAGTTTCCCCATCTGTAAAATATGACAGCTGGACTACATTATCTCTCAGGTCTCAGAGCAAGAAATACTATGAACTCAGTCTTTCCAATGCAAAGCAGAATTTTAGAAGCAGACTTCTGGAGCTCAAACAGACCTTGGAATCCATCCTATGTGAAGTAGAAATTCCCTCTACAGCATCCCTGAACACATAGCCCTTCAGACTCTTCCTTAACAGTTCCTAAATAGGGAAGCTCTGATAAAATATAGTAGACAATTCTTCTTTATATTAAACCCAGCCTGACCTTCCCCTTACTTCTCCCCATTACTCCTAGGAATGACCTTTGGGGTTTCATCCTGTAGAAGTTGATCCTTCTTTCCCATGGAAAGTTCACAACAAAACTCAGAACTTTTTTGTCTATCCCTCTTCTCCCTAACTTCCCCTTTTCTTTCTGTCAAGGACATGGCCATCCTTTTAGTCACTCAAATTTGCAACTTTAGCAACAGCCTCAACTCTTCTCTCTCCCTCATTCCTCAAGTCCAATGAGTTGTCTATCTTTAGGGAGTCTACTTCCATGATATTTCTCCCTCCACCATCCCTTTGTCTCTAGTCACATTACATTTGTCTTAATTCAGGCTTTCCTGGGTCTCTATCTATCTATCTATCTATCTATCTATCTATCACTTGGACTAGCAGAATAACTTTCCAATTGGCCATCATGTATCCGGTAGCTCTCCTTTCTAGTCTATCCATCACACAGTTAAGGTACAGATCAAACGAGGTACCTATGCAGCACAGTGGATAGAGTGCCAGGCCTGGAGTCAAGAAGACTTATTTTCCTGAGATCAAATCTGGCCTCAAACATTTACTAGCTGTGTGACGCTGGGCAAGTTATTTAATCTTGTTTGCTTATGTTTCCTCATCTACAAAATGAGCTAGAGAAGGAAATAAGAAACCATGTCTGGGGGCAGCTAGTTGGCACAGTGAATAGAACACTGTCCCTAGAGTCAGGAGGACCTGAGTTCAAATCTAGCCTCAGATTCTTAACATAAAAACTGCCATGTGACCTTGGGCAAGTCACTTAACGCCAATTGCCCCTTCCCTCTCAAAAAAAAAAAAAAAAGAAAAGAAAAGAAACCATGTCTGTATCTTTTCCAAGAAAACCCCAAATGGGGTCACAAAGAGTTGGACATGACTGAAAAACAATTGGACAGATCAAACTCTATCTCCGCTTTAGAATATTCAGTGGCACCTTCTTATTTCTCAGTTAAAGTGTGAACCCCTCTGTTTGGAAATTAATTGTTTTATAATGCCAGCTTTTATCTTGGCCGTTTTTAGGTTAATTACCTATGGTAATTAATCCTACTCTCTCTACATTACAGCCAAGCTAGTTTCCTTGTTATTCATGACATATCATCTCCCATCTCCATGTCTTTACACAGGCCCAAACAACTCATGCTCATTTTCACATCTTGGAGGTTCAGGCTCAAGTATTACCTCCTGCAAGAAATCTTTCTTGATTCTCTAATCCCAGTACTAGTCCCTACCCCCATTACATGACACAGGGTATCCCAAAAGTCTTAGTACAGCTTTAAAAGCTTTTTAATTTTTTTAGCTATTAAGGTTTAAGCTGATTTTCAACTATTAAAACTTTAAATTGCGCCAAAAATGTTTGGGTCACTTTATTTCATATGCCTTCATCTGTGTACATGTTGTCCCACCACATCACCAGTAAAATTTAAGTTCCATGAAGGCAAGGGGTATTTCACATTTGTTCCTCTATTCTCAAGGCCTAGTAGCATAATGCCTGCTATGGAGGAAGTGCTTCATGTGCAATTTTTGAATTGAATCCAATGATAGCCCTTCACATCCTAGAGCACAGCTAGCAATATTTCCGGAAGTCTTCTCCAGATATTCCTTTGGATTTATCCTCATGTGGCATCTATTAGTCTGGGGCCTTGAGCTTCAATGGATTACTTTAGATGCCTGGAGATTCTAACTCATCTTTGGAGCAGGTCCTGGAGAATCTTTATTTTAGGCTTCAGTGATTTCTATTTTCACCCAGACCTCTTTGGTTCTTTGAGTTCACAAATCTCCTGTAAACAATCACTGAGTACTATCATTTGCTGCCTCTTCTATGGCCACTACTATTACTGAATCCAGGGTTTTTCTTGTAAATGTTTAACATCTGGCTTTCCAAACACACACACACACACACACACACACACACACACACACACACACACACCACATCACATCACATCACATCAAATTTTAAGTTTATTTTATATCCTTAACATTCTCACCATAATATTCTGACCTTGCACAGCCCTCCCTCACTCAAATCAAAGTCAATTGCAAGTCATGTCATCATTTCCCTGATGCCATGGTCCTCTTCAAAAACGAAGGACAAATACAACCTGTGAGTAGACCGAGCTGTCTGACTGGGGACCCGGCTAGTTGGGAACTCAGCTCATCTTCTCCTTTTCCCTCTCCCTCTCCTTCTCCTTCTTTCCAAAGGAAGGTAAATTTTGATGGCCAGAAGCTGTCCACCTAAATTGGCATTTACTGGTTAAATGTCTTCCTTCCTTCCTTCCTTCCTTTCTTCCTCCCTCTCCCTCTCCTTCTCTTTCACCCTCTCCCTCCCTCCTTCCCTCCTTCCCTCTCTCTCTCTCTCTCTCTCTCTCTCTCTCTCTCTCTCTCTCTCTCTCTCTTCCTTCACAAAAGCTTAAAGCCAGTTCACTTTGAAGCTCATCCATTGGACCACAATAGGTCCCTGCCTAAGTTCCACTTAATGGCTATATTTTGGGCCCTCCTGGCTTAGAGCAAATGTCAGTGGTAACCATTTCACTTCGGAGCAGCAACCCTGAGGGCCTTTCCCTCACAACTTGATTTTTTTTTCTTTTTTTCTGATTAAAGGGGCCATCCCTTGACTCACTTAGCTTGACCCACATTGAATGGGTATTACCTCACTCTAAGTGAGTACATGAAAATGCCTTAGCCTAAAAGGGCCAGTGTCTCCCATTGCATCCTGGGACATCTCTAGTCATCCTGATGAATATCTGGTCACTGGACCCAGATGGCTCTGGAGGAGAAAGTGAGACTGGTGAACTTGCGCAGCCCTCCCTCCCTCAAATCAAAGTCAACTGCAAGTCATGTCATCATTTCCCTGATACCATGGTCCTCTTCAAAAATGAAGGACAAAAAAACACAACAATTCTTTTTTTTTTTTTTTTGGAGGGCAATTGGGGTTAAGTAACTTGCCCAAGGTCACACAGCTAGATTTTTTGTTTGTGTGTGCGTTAAGTGTCTGAGGCCGGATCCAAACTCAGGTCTTTCTGACTCCAGGGCCGACACTCTACTCACTGCGCCACCTAGCTGCCCCCAAAACACAACAATTCTTAAGTCTAAGTACTTTAAAAAAATAAAACAAGTATTAACTTTTACTGAAAAATCAGCATTTGTTCATTTCTGAGGTGTAAACGCCCACATTGAAAATTAATAATTGGTTATTGGGGACTGGTCCAAGCTGGCTTCAGCACATTCTGGATTGTACCAAAAGTCTAGTATCTTCATCTTTTCCTTTATCTTTCTGCTTTGCAGACTCTAGAATTATGAGTGTACTTCTGGGACTCTTTCACAAAGGAAAAGAGAGCAAACAAATTCTGAAATAATATCCCAGAGGAAGGTCATTAGAAGTTCAGGTAAAAGAAATCTAAGCAGTCCTACACAGAATATTGGCTAAACATTCTACATGAGTCTACATCACTATAATTCCCAAGGCCTAACTCAGTACATGTGAATCTCTATATGCCTTCTGTGTCTCTCTTCCTCAGAGTTCCCAGAAAAGGATACTTTCTTGCGGAGAAAAATGAAGAATTAGCTTCCTGAATAAGCTGGATCAAATTCATTGACCCATTCTTCAATCCTAGGCTTACTCTTAGCTAATAAGAAGCTTCCTCTTGGCTGTTAGGCTATTGAAAGTCCCAACTCTCCTCCCATCCAGTAAGTGACCATTTAACATCCCCAACCCTGAGAACAGACTGGGAAAAGAGAGAACAAGAAATGATCAATTTTGAAGGTGGACAGCTGCATGGGCAGAGAAGCAGATGCAGCAGGTGGAGATGGATGCAGTGAGAGCAAGCCTGGGCAAGCTAATTCACCATCTGTAGGGGTGAATCCCAGCTGTATCACTGCAGGACTGGGGATCTGTTGGATCTGGGTAAGAGACAAACACAGGGCCCATGACAATGACAGCAACTACTCCTGGGTCTATCAAGCCAAAGCCCAGAAGTTTAAAAATTGCGTACTTGAACTTCCAGGGACCAAGATGGCAGAGTACCAGCTGCTCTAAACCCTGCCTCTGATCCTGAAAACCCAGAGAATATTGCCCCAGAGTTAAATCCTAAAATAATGGAACCAACCGAAGGCTTGGGAGATCTAGAGGAAGGGTATGGCTAAGGTTGTGCCTCAAAATGAGGAAAAAAAGACTACATAGATGAAGACTTTAGAATCCTATTATTGTGAGCATGAAGAACCAAATTCAGAAGGAGACAGCATTGACTCTACACACACAGTTGGAGGCTCAAAAGGGAATAGATATAACCTGATCCCAATGACCAGGCATTCTTGTAAGAGCTCAAGAAGGACTTTAAAAACCAAATTAGAGAGGTAGAAGATAAATTGATCAATTCCTTTAAAATTACAATTGCGAAAATAGAAAAAAAAATTCACTGAAAAAAAAGCTCCTTAAAATGTAAAGTGTGTGAAATGGAAAAAAGAGGTTCAAAATCTAACCGGAGAAAATAAATCCCTAAAAATGACATCTGAACATATGGAAAAGGAGATTCAAAAATTAACTGAGGAAAATAATACATTAAAAATTAGAATCAGTCAAATCGAAGCCAATGACTCTATGAGGCATCAAGAATCAGTCCAACAAAACCTGAAGAATGAAAAATTAGAAAAAAATATGTTAAATATTTCAATGGAAAAATAACTGACCTGGAGAACATATCCAGGAGATATAATCTAAGAATTATTAATCTACCACAAGGTCATGATGAAAAAATGAGCCTGGACAGCATCTTTCAAGAAATCATCAAGGAAAACTGCCCTGAGGTCCTAAAACCAAAGGGTAAAGTAATTATCAAAAGAATCCACTGGACACCTGCTGAAAAAGATCCCAAATTGAAAACTCCAAGAAATGTTGTAGCCACATTCAAGAACTATCAGATAAAGGAAAATTACTGCAAGCAACAATTCAAATATCATGGAACTACAGTCAGGATCACACAGGACCTAGCAGCTTCTACACTGAAAGATCTGAGGAACTAGAATTTTGTAAGGCAAAAGAGCTCGGGTTATAACAAGGATCAACTATCCAGCAAAACTAAGCATAATCTTTCAGGAAAGGAGATGGTCATTCAGTGAAATAAGGGGCTTCCAGACCTTCCTGATGAAAAAAGCCAGAGCTCAATGGAAAACTTTATCTCCAGATACAAGACTCAAGAGAAACATAGAAAGGCTAACAGGAATACACACTCACACACACATACAGAACTTGTTATTTAATAAGAGCACACTGTTTACATCCCTATATGGGAAGTTAATACCTGTCAATATTGAGAATTGTATACTTATCACGACATTAAAAAGACATCAAGGTAGAGGGCATGGGTATAAATTAACTAATATGATGATAAAAAATCTTTATTAAGGGGTGAAAAGGGATCATGATGGGAGAAGGGGAAAGGGGGAAGCAGAAAAGGGTAAATTATGGCACACAAAGAGGCATAAAAACATATTAATAGTACAGGGAAAGAAGGGAGGGAGATGAACATTATATGAACTTCGCCCTCATTGGTTTTTGTGTAAGGAGGGAATACATAATCAGTTAAGTATAGGACTCTATCATTAAGAGACATAAAACTTATCATAATAGAGAGAAAAAGGAGCATTGTATGAGACTAATTCTTGTCAATCTTAGTTCAAGGAGGAAATAATGTACTACATTAAGTATAAAAATTAATTGTACCTTACAGATAGTAGGGGGAAGAAGGGGGAAAGGGGGGGATTAGAAGGGAAAGAAGTAGTAAGGGGGAAGGGTAGAAAAATGGATGGAGGTGATAGGGAGGGAATAATAAGGGAGGCTGTGGTCAAAAGGAAAACTCTTGAGGGGAAGGGAGAAGCGAGAAATAAAAACATAAAGAGGGGAGGGAATAGGATGGAGGGAAAGGCATAGATAGTAATCCTAACTGTGAAGATGAATGGGATGAACTATCCCATAAAATGGAGGCAGATAGCAGAATGGATTAAAAAACACAATCCTACAATATGCTGTTCACAAGAAACACATTTGAAACAGGAGAATACAGATAGGGTAAAGGTTAAAGACAGAGTAAAATATATTATGCTTCAGCTAAATTTAAAAGGCAGGGGTAGCAATCCTTATCTCAGATAAAGCAAAAGCAAAAACAGATCTAATTAAAAGAGAAAAGGAAGGAAACTATAAACTATATCCTGCTAAAAGGCACCATCAAGAATGAAGTAATATCATTACTAAACATATATGCACCAAGAGGTATAGTATCCAAATTCCTAGAGGAGAAGTTAAGGGAGTTAGAGGAAGAAATATAGAGCTAAACTATACTAGTGGGGGGACTTTGATCTCCCCCTCTCTGAACTTGAATAATCAAACCTCAAAATAAACAAGAACCAAGTTAAGGAGGTGAATTGAATTTTAGAGATGATAGATATGGTAGACTTCTGGAGATAATTGAATGGGGATAAAAAGGAATGTACCTTCTTCTCAACAGTACATGGCACATACGCAAAAATTGATCATATAATAGAGCATAATAACCTCAGAAGTCAGTGCAGAAAGGAAGAAATGTTAAATGTATCCTCCTCAGATCATGATGCAATAAAAATTATATGTAATAAATGGCCATGGAAGAATAGACTAAAAACTAATTGGAAACTAAATAATTTAATCCTTAAGAATGAGTGGGTCAAACAAGAAATTATAGAAATAATCAGTAACTTCATTCAAGAGAATGACAACAATGAGACAACATACCAAAACTTGTGGGATGCAGCAAAAGCAGTTCTTAGGGGAAGTTTTATATCTCTGAATGCATACATGAATAAAGGAGATCAATAAACTAGGCATGCAACTGAAAAAGCTAGAAAAAGAACAAATTGAAGACCCCCAATTAAATACTAAATTGGAAATACTGAGAATGAAGGGAGAAATTAACAAGATTGAAATTAAGAAAACTAATTAATAAGTAAAACTAAGAGCTGGTCTTATGGATAAAAAGATGATAAAATTGATAGACCTTTAGTCAATATTATAAAAAAAAAAGAAAGAAGAAAAACAAATCATAAGTATCAAAAATGAAAAGGGTGAATCAACCTCCAATGAAGAGGAAATTAAAATAATCATTAGGAGCAATTTTACCCAATTATATGCACACAAATTTGAAAAGGTTAGTGAATTAGATGAATATTTGCAAAAATATAAGTTGACTAGGTTAACTGAGGAGGAAATAAAATACTTAAATAACCTCATTTCAGAAAAAGAAATTAATTTCCTCTTCATTGGATGTAGATTCACACTTTTCATTTTTGATACTCATAATTTGGTTTCCTTCTTTCTTTTTTTTATCATATTGACAAAGCTGTTTTTAAATTTATTTATTTTGAGTTTACAACATTCAGTTCCACTCCCTTGAGTTCCAAATTTTCTCCCCGTGCCTCTCAATAGTTTTCTTAATTTCAATTTTATTAATCTCTCCTTTGGTTTTCAATATTTCTAATTTAGTGCTAAATTGGGGATTTTAAATCTGTTCTTTTTCTAGCTTTTTCAATTGCATGTCCAATTCATTGACCTCCCTTCTCTCTGCTTTATTCAAGTATGCACTCAGTGATATAAGACTTCCCCTAAGAACGGCCTTTAATGCATTCCAAAAATTTTGGTATGTTGTCTCATTATTATCAATCTCTTGAATGAAATTATTGATTGTTTCTATAATTTTTTGTTTGACCCATTCATTCTTTAGGATTAAATTGTTTAATTTCCAATTAGTTTTTAGTCTATCTTTCCATGGCCCTTTATTGAATATAATTTTTATTGCATCATGATCTGAGAATGATGCATTTAATATTTCTGCCTTTCTGCACTGAATTATGAGGTTTTTAGGCCCTAGCACATGGTCTTTTTTTGAGTATGTACCATGCACTGCTGAGAAGAAAGTAAACTCCTTTTTATCCCCATTCAGTTTTCTCCAGAGATCCATCATATCTATTCATTCTAAAATTCTATTCATCTCCTTAACTTCTTAAAGGATGATACTGTAAGCAATCTGGGAAAGCAAGGAATAATTTATATTACCTGTCAGATTTATGGAGAGGGGAAGACTTTAGGACCAAACAAGAATTAGAGAGCATTATAAAATTCAAAATGGATAATTTTGATTACATTAAATTGAAAAGCTTCTGTACAAACAAAGCCAATGTAACCAAGATCAAGAGGGAGGTGGGAAATTGGGAAAGAATTTTTACAACCTATGTCTCTGATAAAGGAGTCATTTCTAAAATACACAGAGAATTGAGTCAAATCTATAAGAATACAAGTTATTCCCCAATTGATAAATGGTCAAAGGATATGAATAGGCAATTTTCAGAGGATGAAATTAAAGATATCTATAAACATATGAATAAATGCTCTAAATCACTATTGATTATAGAAATGCAAATCAAAACAACTCTGAGAAACCACATCACTCCAGTCAGATTGGCTAAGATGACAAAACAAAAAAATGACAAATGCTGGAGAGGATGTAGGCAAATTGGAACACTAATGCATTGCTGGTGGAGTTGTGAACTTATCCAACCATTCTGGAGAGTAATCCAATTTATAGCCCCAAAGGGCTATAAATAATTTCATACCCTTTGACCCGGCACTACCACTTCTAGGGTTATATCCCAAAGAGATCATAGAAGTGGGAGGAAGACCCATATGTACAAAAATATTTATAGCAGCTCTTTTCGTGGTTGCAAAGAACTGGAAATTAAAGGGGTTCCCATCACTTGGGGAATGGCTAAACAAGTTGTGGTATATGCATGCAATGGAATATTATTGTGCTATAAGAAACGAGGATCATCCCTTTGGGAAGAGGCAAAATGGAGAAAGAAAATTATAGACCAATTTCCCTCATGAATATAGATGCAAAAATTTTAAAGAAAACATTAGCAAAAAGACTACAGCAACTTATCATAAGAATAATACACTTTGATCAGGTAGGATTTATTCCAGGAATGCAAGGATGGTTCCATATTAGGAAAACTATCAGCATAATTGATCATATCAACAAAACTAGCAGAAACCATATGGTTACCTCAATAGATGCAGAAAAGGTTTTTGACAAAATAAAACTAATTTCTATTAAAAACACTAGAAAATATAGGAATAAATGGAGTTTTCCTTAAAATACCTTAGCATCTATCTAAAAACATCAGCAAGTATTATATGTAACGGGGATAAGTTAGAAGCATTTCCACTAAGATCAGGGGTGAAACAAGGATGTCCATTACCACCCCTCTTGTTCAATTTGGTACTAAAAATGTTAGCTATAGCAATAAGAAGAAAAAGAAGTTCAAGGAATCAAATTAGGCAAAGAAGAGACTAAACTATCACTCTACAGATGATATGATGATATATTTAGAGAATCCTAGAGAATAAAGTAAAAAACTACTTGAGACAACAAATAAATTCAGCAAAGTTGCAAGATATGCAATACTCACATAATTCCTTAGCATTCCTATATATTTCTAATGGAATCTAACAAGAGATAGAGACATTCCATTTAAAATTACTGCAGAAATTATAAAATATTTGGGAATCTACCTGCCAAAATGAATTCACCACCTATATGAACACAATTTCAAAACACTTTCCACACAAATAAAGACAGATCTAAATAATTGGGGGGAAAATATCAGTTGCTTGTGACTAGGTCTAGCTAATATAATAAAAATGACAATTTTACCTAAATCACTTTACATATTTAGTGCCATACCAATCAATCTACCAAAATAATATTTTATAGAAGTGGAAAAACAGTAACAAAATTAATCTGGAAGAACAAAAGCTCCAGAATATCAAGGGAATTAATAAAAAGAAATGCTAGGGAAGGTGGCCTAGCCATAGCAGATTTTAAACTGTATTATAAAGTAGTCAGTCATCAAAACTACTTGTTACTTGCTAAGGAATAGAGTAGTGGATTAGTGAAATAATTAAATACACAAAAGACAGCAGTCAATGCTTATAGTAATCTACTGTTTGATAAACACCCAGACCCCAGCTTCTGGGATAAGAACTCAATATTTGAAAAAAAAATTGCTGGGAAAACTCAAAAATAGTATGGAAGAAACTGGGTATAGATCAATATCTTATACCATATACCAAAATCAAGTCAAAATAAGTGCATGATCTAGGTATAAATGCTGATACTGTAATCAATCTGGGAGAGCAAGGAATAGTTTACCTATCAGATTTATGAAGAAGGGAAAATTTTCTGACCAAACAAGAGTTAGAGGGCATTATGGGGGGCACATCCAAGATGGCAGAGTAGAAACAGCATGTCCAAGCCACTCCCCCCCTCCCCAGATTGCCTCCAAACTATGTAAAAGGGGACTCTGAACAACTTCTGGAGCCCCAGCACCCACAGAATGACACAGAGAAGCTAC
This sequence comes from Gymnobelideus leadbeateri, assembly GCA_011680675.1. Taxonomy (NCBI): domain Eukaryota; kingdom Metazoa; phylum Chordata; class Mammalia; order Diprotodontia; family Petauridae; genus Gymnobelideus; species Gymnobelideus leadbeateri. The sequence goes on along the minus strand of WOXC01000161.1, from coordinate 15,608 downwards.
CCTCCCACTGAGGACAGCCCAGCATCCCTGTAGGAAGCACCAGCACAGCACTCTGCGTGCAGCACAGTGCGCAGGACCCAAGCACAGGTCTGCCTGAGTCACAGTTTTAGCCCCAGGGCAGCAGGGCCAGAAGCCTCCTGGAGGGACCCCAGAACACCAGCAGCTGTGGAGATTCCAGAATTATCAACATAGACATACCTAGGACAAAGTGAGAGGTTAGTGCCCTATGGACTTTGGGACCAGTATTTGGGGAACACTTAGGGAGGACACACCATTTTGTAGTTTTCAGAGTCAGCTCCAGCTCCTGGCCTGCGAACTGTAGGGAGACCCAGTGATCAGTCTTTGGGGGTAATCGCTCTTGCTTTAACCTCCCTGGATCTAGATTGTGATCTGGGGGGAAGGTCGTGGGTGGGTTTCCAGCTTGCCAGAAACAGAAGTTGTCCCCCCCCACATGTTTGGGACGAAAGTACACCTGTCTGGCAGCCCAGTGATACTGTGGCAACAAGCCCAAAAGTCAAGTAATTAAGTGGCCACATGCCAAGGCAAAGGAAACAAATTAAACAGAAAAATGCAACCTTAGACTCCTACTTTGGGGGCAAAGAGGGTCGAAGCATAGAGTGGGAGGAGGACTGTGAGGTCAGAAGTCCTGCTCCAAAAGCCCCAGGGGAAAACATGAGCAGGTTGTAGGCCACAGAGGACCTTAAGAAGGACTTTAAAAATCAAATAAGAGAAGTGGAGGAAAAGTTGGAAAGAGAAATGAGAAGGATGCAGGAAAAGTATGAAATGAGGGTCAACAGCCTGACTGAGGAAAACAACACCTTAAAAAATAGACTAACTCAAATGGCAAAGGAGGCCCAAAAGGGCAACTAGGAGAAGAATGCCTTAAAAAGTCGAATTTGCCAGATGGAAAAAGAATCTCAAAAGTTCACTGAGGAGATTCATTCCTTCAGAGTTAGACTGGAGCAAATGGAAGCTAATGACTTTATGAGAAATCAAGATGCTATTAAGCAGATCCAAACAAATGAAAGATTAGAAGGCAATGTGAAATATCTCATGGGAAAAACCACTGACCTGGAAAATAGATCCAGGAGAGACAACTTAAAAATCATTGGTCTACCCAAAAGCCATGATCAAAGAAAGAACCTAGAAATCACCCTTCAAGAAATTCACAAGGAAAATTGCCCTGATGTTTTAGATCCAGAGGGCAACATAGAGGTTGAAAGAATCCACCGATCACCTCCTGAAAAAGATCACAAAAAGAAAACTCCCAGATAGTTATATATGGATAGAACCTGGCTATCCAGGTTCCAGAATCCCCAGATCAAGGAGAAAATACTACAAGGAGCCAGGAAGAAACAATTTCAATATTGTGGAAACACAATCAGAATAGCCCAGGACCTGGCAGCTTCTACACTGAGGTATCAAAGGGCATGGAATGCGATATTCCAGAGGGCAAAAGAGCTGGGATTGAAGTCAAGGGTCACCTACCCAGCAAAACTGAGTATTTTGTTTCAGGGGAAAATGTGGTCATTCAGTGGAATAGAGGACTTTCAAGCATTCTTGAGGAAAAAACCAGAGTTGAATAGAAAATTTGACATGCAGATGCAAGAAGCAAGAGATGCCTGAGAAGGTAATCAGGGAAAAGAAATCAAAAGGAACTTATCAAAGTTGAACTATTTACATTCTTATATGGAAAAACAATAACTATGACTGATGAAATCTTTCTCAGTATGAAAATAATGGAAGAAGGGCATATGGTCATATGAATACATATGGGAATGTGCGTATATATTTACAGTTATATATGGATAGAAGGCATAGGTTAAACTTGTTGGGAAGGGAGGATACTTAAGGGGTGAAACTATGAGTTGAGAGAGGAAAGTGGCAAGAGGAGATGGGGAGAGACAGGGTAGGGTAAACTATCTCATGTAGAAGAACCAAGGGGAAGTGGTTGCAAGGGAGGAGAAGAATAGGAAGGCAAAAAGGCAAAACCACATTCTCATTGAATTTGGTTCAGGGAGAGAATGACATACATACTAAATGGGATATCTCAACCTGTAGCAGAATAGGGGGAAGGGGATGAGAGGAGGGATGATGGATGGGAGGCCATCCTTGGGGGGAGGGTAGGTCGGAAGTACCCACTATAGAAGAGGGACAGGATCAAGTAGGGAATGGACCAGGTTGGGCGTAGGATGAGTGGGAGGGAATTATAAGCATCCTTGTACAATATATCTACTATGGTAATGTTTTGCATAGCTAGACATGCACAACATATACTGAATTACTTATCTTCCCAGAGAGAATGGGTGACAAGGGAGGAAGGAAATGGATCTGAAATTTGAGGTCTTAAGATTAAATGTTTCAAATATATATAAATACTATTATTAATATTCCTTTGCTTGTAAATGGGAAATAAGATGTGCAGGCATTGGGACACAGAGATTCATCTTCCTCTAATGGAAAAGTCGAAGGGGATACGGGAGAAGATATGGGAGAGAGCAGATTGGAGGAAGAGATATCTTGTGTAACTGCTATTCTGGGAGGGTGGGTAGGGGAAAAATGGGGGGGGGCAAATAACTGTAACTCAAAATCTGGCGGAAATGAATGATGTAAAACAGAAGTTAATAAAGCATTTGTTTAAATAGAGAGCATTATGAAATGCAAAATGGAAAATTTTGATTACATTAAATTGAAAAGATTTTGTACAAACAAAACCAATGAAACCGAGATTAGGAGGGAAGTGGGATATTGGGAAAGAATTTTTCAACCAGAGTTTCTGATAAAGGTTTCATTTCTAATATATACAGAGAATTGAGTCAAATCTATAAGAATACAAGTCATTCCCCAATTGATAAATGGTCAAATGATCACAGACAGACATTTTTCAGAGGAATAAATTAAAGATATCTATAAGCATATGAAAAAATGCTCTAATCATGATATGATGAGAGAAATGCAAATCAAAACAACTCTGAGGTATCACATTTCCCCAGTTAGATTGGCTAAGATGGCACAAAAGTAAAATGATAAATGCTGGAGAGGATGTGGAAAAATTGGAACACTGATGCATTTTTCGTGAAGTTATGAACTGATCCAGCCATTCTGGAGAGCAATTTGGAACTGTGCTCAAAGGGCTATTAAAAATGAATACCCTTGACTCAGAAATACCACTTCCAGGGCTGTATCCCAAAGAAATCACAGAAGTGGGAAAAGGAACCATATGTACAAAAATATTTATAGCAGCTCTATTTGTGGTAGCAAGGAATTGGAAATCAAGGGGATGCCCATCAATTGGGGAATGGCTTAACAGGTTATGGTATATGAATGTAATGGAATACTATTGTGCTATAAGAAATGAGGAGCAGATGGATTTCATAATACCTAGAGAGACTTATATAAACACAATTACAGACACATTGTATGTATGATGACCAATTTTGATAGACTGGGCTCCTCTCAGCAGCACAAGGTTATAAGACAACTCTGAAAGACTAATGTCAGAAAGGGGATATCCACTTCTAGAGAAATATCTACAGAGTTTGAATGCAGATTAAAGCAAACTATTTGCTCTCGTTTGTATTTTGTTTTGTTTTGTCCCTTCTTTCTCAACGTTCACCCCGTTGGTTATAATCCTTCTTCACAACATGACTAAAGTTCAATATGAAGGTATCTGTAGAACCTGTATTTGATTACATGTCGCTATGGTGGCGGGGGAAGGGAGGGAAAGAGAAAATTTGATACTGAAGAGAGACTAACAATAAATAAATAAATAATATATATACACCTGTGTCAAGTGGTGGCCTTCTCTAGAGCAGAACAGGGAGGGAAGCAGAGAGTTTGGAACTTAAAATATAACAAAAAATAAATTAAATTTTAAAAAGAAAAAAAAAAGGAAATGTCAGTTTTATTCATGATAAGAAGAGAGGCAGTCTGGAGAAAGGAGGCCAACTTTGCTCAAGACCATGGTTCCATATGAGGCACCTTCCTACATTCCTTCAAGTTTCAACTAAAATCCCACTTTCTAAAGAAAGCCTTTCCCACTCCCTGTAATTTTAGAACCTTCTCCTTGTGATTATTTCCAATTTATCTTGCAATATCTTGTTTGGAAATAATTGTTTTCTTATTTTCTCCCCCTCAGACTGTGTGGTCCTTGAGAGCAGGGACTGTTTCTTTGGTGTTTGTTTGTTTGTTTGTATGTTTGTCTTTTCCCTTTCTTTGTGTCCACAACACTTAGCACAGTGCCTAGCACATAGTAGGTCCTTAATAAATGATTATTGACTTACTGGCTAAAACCACAATTCAGTACAACTTCAACAATTTTTTACCGGATCCTTGATGCCTACAAAGCTATGATTTCATTGCCTGTGGTTACTGTCTGCAGGGAGTAAACATATCCTCCTTAAAAGGTGTTGGTGGAAGAAGGGTATAGGGACCTGATATAAGGCTCATGCAAATAGATTAGTGAGGTTAGGGGGAAAAAGAGGTACATTCAGAAGAGGATGAGCAATTCTTGGAGAGTTTTTACATCCACCTAGAGTGATCAGAGAAGATTTCACAGAGGAGGTGACAACTGAGTTAGATCTTGAAGGGAGAGAAAGATTGCAAAAGATAGAAATGCAAGAAAGTTCCCCTATCATGAAATGGAATAATAATAATAGCTATCATTTATTTTAATCCTCACTACAAATCTGGGAGCTGGGTGCTACTATTATCCCCATTTTACTGATGAGGAGACTGAGGCAAACAGCTATTAAATGACTTGACCAAGGTCACACAGCTAGGAAATGTCTGAGGTCAGATTTGAACTCAGGTTTTCCTGACTCCAGGACCAGGACTCTATTCACCAGGCTCCCTAGCTGCCCCAAAGACAACTAGTATAGTAATACTGGGAAGCATAGAGACAGTCCAGCTATGCATACAACTAATCATTTTCTTCACCAGTCACATTTAATTTATCAGTTAATTTGCTTATTTTCTGTGATGCTGTGGTCAAAGCCCATTGTGGAAAATCAGAAAACCTAGAGACCAGGGAAGCATAGTGGATAGATCTTTGCACCTACAATCAGGAAGATCTGCATTCAGATGCAGCCTTGAAAACATTGTCTATGTGACCTGGGCAAGTCACTTAACCTTTGTGTAACTCAGTTTCCTCATGTGAAAAATGAAGATAATGATAGTGCACACCTTTCAGGATTATTGTGGGTAAAATTGAAATAATATTTGTAAATCCCAGCTATTATTATAAGCAACTATTATTACAATTTGCCCCCAATCCTTAACAGTGTATATGATGGTGGTCAAATAACTTCTCCTCTCTGTAAAATGGGGTTCATCATACTTATGCTGCCTATTTCATAAGGCTGTTTTGGGGTTTTGGATTGGGTTTTTTTTTTTGCTTTTTTTGGAGGGGGAGGTCAGGGCAATTGGGGTTGTGACTTGCCCAAGATCACACTGCTAATAAGTGTGTCAGGCTGGACTTGAACTCAAGTCCTCTTGACTCCAGGGCCAGTGCTCTATTCACTGTGCCACCAAGCCACCTCCATAAGGCTCTTTGGAGAAAAGTGCATCATTAGATCATCATCGTTACTAATATTGCTCCTTAATATTACTGCCCCAACTTAAAACTTTCACTGACGTAGTCATCCTGGTGTAGAAATGCCCTTGGGATCTCAAGCTACACCCATTTTATCTAGGTCTTCCAAACTAGAAAGAGCTCATCTATAAACCCAGAAATGAGCTGTATGGCTCCAGTCTGACTAGCAGAGTGAGATAATGAAGCTCTAGAGAGAGAGCAGGTCTCAAGAGCCAGGAAGACCTGAGTTCAAGTTTCACTTTTGATATAGACTGATTGTACTACCCTGGGCAAATATCTTAACCTCATGATGTGCTAAGTTGCAAGAAGGTTCTGATCTGGAGGGAGTTTCCTCCTTGAGAGTTCCCTATGCCAATAAAATCACAAGTCCAATCTCTATTCCCTAGTAGTAGAGACTGGCTAAAGGCAGAGACAATCCTTATCAGATAACCATTACATAGTAGAATAGAGAGTATATCAGAAGGGAGCAAGTTGCTCTTTCTTATTGGATTACAGAATCAAGGAATCCTAGAGTTTGAGAGGACCTCATAAAGCTTGACACTGGGCCTACAATGCTCAGTGCAGCTCCTCGAACACAGTCGGTGCTTCACAAATATTTTTCATTTGATTTTAATACAACTAAAACCTTAAGAGATTTTACAACATGTCCAGCCTTTGCTCAAAGATATCAATTGAAAGACAACTTAGTCTTTGACAAGGCAGCCTGTTTCATTTGGAGACATCTCTGATTTTAAAGTAAATAAATGTTTTCCGTTGTTTTTTTATTTTTTTGTTTTATGGAATAAAACATAATGCTTTATAATAAAAAGGATAACTTCACATAGAATTGTAAATCTATTAGATACAACTTGCTGTTCCTTGCTTTGAAATAATCCCTCTCTTCAGCTCCTACCCATTGGTCCCAGTTCTATTCTCTAGAGCAAAACAGAATAAGCTAAGTCTCTCCACCCCATGACGACCTTTTAGATTGTCAGAGAGTCATCATCTACCCCATTTCCCAGCCTTCTCCAGGCACCTCCAGTTTCTTTAATTCCCTTTATGACATGGTCTCCAGTCCTTTCTCCATCCACATTGCCCTCCTCACAGGGCAGCCTCTCACTCTGATTGGATGACTTTTCCCAGAGCCTCCATTTAGTGAGGGTGTTCAGGCCTGGTATTTCTCATTCCTCTCCAGGATGTGCTCCAGACTTTCCCTAACATACCTAGCCAGGTACTTTCTCCTTGCTCCTCCCCACCCCACCGTCATTTTTCAGTTTCTTTTCATGCATTGCCTACCCACATTAGAATTTAACCTCATTGGGAGCAGGATCTATTTTTTCTTTTTGCTTGTATTTGTATTCTCAGCAATTGGCACATAGTGAATGCTTGTTGACCAACCCACAGACTGATACACTCAAGTTTATCAAAGTCCTTCCTCAGATGTGGCACTAGAATAGGACATTCTGCTTCAGACTGAGGTACAATCAGGACAGTAGAAAGCAGAAAGAACTGTAACCTACTGCTTCAGATTGGGGTACCATCAGGCAGAGTATAGCAGGACTAACAATTCATAACTTTTGCATGCTCTTTAAGGCCAGCTGACTAGCTAACTGCCACAAATGCAGTAGAACAAATGACAGTGTAATATGGGGAGTTGGATTCCTGTAGTGGGTGATTTCTAAGGTCCTTTTTCCATTCTGAGATTGACTGTTATTATTAGCATTACACATGTATTCCCTATCTGTTTTCAGTGGACAGGGTCCCCTCATCAAACAAGATAATTCTATTTGGTCAAAGACACTTATGTTAACACCTGATGCCTAATTTATGAGATAAGTTGGACTGACAGCAGAATGACCTTTTCTTCCCCATCTGCTTATTAAATTGTTTGTGATCTCATAAGTCAATGGTAGCACACACAATTGCAGGGAGGTTTTAATTTAATACCTGACATTTAGAGTGAGAAGGGATAGACAAGGCCAGCCTGCAGCAAAATGGAAGTTACAGAATTGTAGCAGTCAAAGGGACCTTAGGAATCATCCAGTTAACCCCATCAGAGGAGAAAATTGAGGCTGAGAATGGGGTCTTGAATCTTAAAATCCCCTAGTTGGAAGGGACATCAGAAAGTATCTAGTCCCATTCATTCCAGAGTGGGAATCTTCATACATCATCACTGACAAATGGTCATGCAGTTTTTGCATGAATACCTCCAGTGATGAGAAACTCACTATTGCTTGGGGAAGTATGTTCCATTCCCCACCCCCAGGATCACAGTGATTGTTAGAAAGGCGATTCTTATATGAAGTCAAAAATTTCCTCTGTGCCAATTTGCTTCACCAGTTCCACTGGGGCCACATGAACCACAGCTAAGTATAATGAGCCTATCACTGTTCTCATTCAGAACACTCCATTTATGCATATGGATTGAGTGTGTGTCTGAGCTGAAAAGGGAATCTAGGTTTCTTGTGTTTGAATATCTCCTTAGCCCATGTCCTCCAGAGAAACATGGATCTCTTCTGTTCAAGAGGAATACCTATAAGGAACTTCTTCTCCCTTTGGTTTTGGGCCTGAGTACATTCCTCCTTGCTAGGGGGCCAATGTTTATAGTAGAAGGCAGTCAATAAATATTCATTAAATTCTCACTATGTGTCAGGCACTATGCTAAGCATTGGGGATACAAAAAAGAAGCCAAAAAAAAAAAATCCCTACCCTCAAGAAACTCACAGTCTGATGAACAGGGGAAAGAGTTGTGAATTAGCTCTTGTAAGCCTTGTTCTGAGACCAAATTTTGTCACTGACTCGAAGTTGTGACCTCGGGCAATTTATTTAAATTCTCCTGGGCCTCAGTCTATTCATCAGCAAAATACCCAAATATTGGGAGTTGGAAAAGCTTGTCCCTAAAGTTTTTGGTTGGGTTTATGTTTTTGCTATAATATTCTAGGAATCTATGCACAATAGTAGTATTAATAATAATAGCAGCAACAATAATGATATTCCCCATTTTCCTGTAAATACTAAGGTTTCTAAAAAATTTTTTTTTCAAAACAATTTCACAGATGAGTAAACTAAGGCCAAAGGGGGCAAAATGAATCTACTTCCTCTCTCCTTTATCCTAAATTCTCTGCTGTCTGGCTTCTGATTTAATCACTCAACTGAAACTGCTTTCTCCAGCAGTACAAATTTTTTGTTAATTGCCAAATACAAAAACTTTTTTTAATCCCCCACTTTACTCTTTGTAACCTTTGATGCTGTTAGCCACTTTCTCTGCTAGGATATGCTCCTCCTTCTGGATTGTTATGACTGTTTTTTTCTCCTGGTTCTCCTCCTTCATGTCTGATCACACCTCAGTTTCCTTTTCTGTAGCTTCATCTGAGTCATTTTCTCTCCCTGTGGGAAGATCCCAAGGCTCTATCCTAGGGCTTCTTTTTTTCTCCTTATACTCTCTCACCTGGGGATCTCATTAGTTGCCAGGGGCTTCATATCCATCCCCATGAAGCTCTAGCCCCAGGCTCTTTAACTCTATTCCTGAAATACCATCTGCCTTTTGGGCAATTCTCACTGGATGCTCTACAGGCATCTCAAAGTCGACATTTCCAAAACATTACTCATTACATCTTCCTCAAAACCCATCCTCTTTCCTTCACTATGATTGTTGAGGGCACTGTCATCATTCCAGTTAACTAGACACAGGCATAGCCATATTCAAATCCAGCCTCAGACACTTTTTAACTGTGTGTCATTGGGTAAGTCAATTAACCTGTTTCCATGATGGCTAGGTGGCAAAGTGAATAGAGCACCGGCCCTGGAGTCAGGACGACCTGAGTTCAAATTTTCCCTCAGGCACTTAACACAAAAACTAGCTGTGGGGCCTTGGGCAAATCATTTAACCCCAACTGCCCTCCAAAAAGGGGGGGTGGAATTTCAACCTGTTTCCTCTATTATAAAATGGGTATATTAATAGTACTCACCACACAGGATCAAATGAAAAAAATATTTGTGAAGTACTTACCATACAGTAGGTGCTTAATAAATGCCCCATCACCTCTTCATCATTAGTGTCATCTTCACTCAACTCCCCATTCTCACTAATCCAAAATAATCACATCTTATTCTTTCTTTCTCTATAACATCTTGCATACACTCTCTTTTCTCCACCCACACAACTACCACCCTATTCTAGACCCTCATCACTTCTTACCTGACTAAAATACTCTTAATCAGTCTCCCTGCCACAAATCTTTCCCTATTCATCCATCCAGGAATGTTTAGCTCCAGCCATGATTCATTTGACTCTTTGGACTTTTCCTGACCCACCACCACCACACCTCCAGGATCACAGTCCAACGGCAGGGAGGTTTTTTTTTTTATAATTTAATATTTTATTTTCCCCCAATTACCTGAAAAAAAAACATTTTTAACATTTTTTAAAAAATTTTACAATCTCTCCCTCCTTCAATCTCCTACACACCTTTTTAACAAGACAAGAAATTTGATATCAGCTATACATACACAGTCATGCAAAATATATTTCCATGTTTGTTATGTTGTGAAAGAAAACAGACCAAAACAAAAAGAAGAAAAAGAAATTAAAGAAAAAGTATGCTGCTATTTGCATTTGGACTACATCAGTTCTTTCGCTGGAGATGGATAACATTTTTCATCATAAGTCCTTCAGAATTGTCTTGGTCACTGAATTCCTGAGAATAGCTAAGTCATTCACAGTTGATCATCACACACTATTGCTGTTAACTGTATACAATGTTCTCCTGGTTCTACTTTTTCCATCAGTTCATGCAAGGCTTTTCAGGTTTTTCTGAGAGTATCCTGATGATCATTTATTATAGAACAATAATATTCCATTATAATAATATACCACAACTTATTTAACCATTCTCCAATGGAAGAACATCCTTTCAATTTCCAATTTTTTAGCCACCACAAAAAGATTGCTATAAATATTTTTGTACATACACGTCTTTTGCTTTTTTTTTTTTATTTTATTTCTTTGGGATAAAGACCTGGTAGTGGTATTGCTTGGTCAAAGGGCATGAATAGTTTTATGGGCCTCTGGGCTTAGTTCCAAATTGCTCTACAGAATAGTTGGAATGAGTTCATGACTTCACCAAGAGTATATTAGCGTCTCAATTTTCCCAGGTCCCCTCCAACATTTGTCATTTTCCTTTTCTGTCATATTAGTCAGTCGTGTGGGGTGGTAGCTCAGAGTTGTTTTAATTTGCATTTCTCTAATCAATAGTGACTTAGAGAATTTTTTATATGACTATAGATAATTTTGATTACTTCATCTGGAATCTACCTATTCATATCCTTTGACCATTTATCAATTGAGGAATTGTTTTTATTTCTATAAATTTGACTCAGTTCTCCATATATTTGAGAAATGAGGTTTTTATCAGAGAAACCTGCTGTACATTTTTTCACAGTTATGATTACTATGTATTTCCCTCCATTCTATTTTTCCTCTCTCTCTGTCTCTCCCTTTCTCTCTCTCTCTCTCTCTCTCTGTATGTATGAGTCTCTCTCCTCTCTTTCCCCTCTCTCTCCCTTTTCTTTCTGTCCATTCCCAAAGGTATTTGGCTTCTGACTTTTGCCTCCCCCTATATTCCTCATTTTTATCAGTGCCCCTCTCCTTTTACCCCCTTTCCCTTCTACTTTCCTGTATGGTAAGATACATTTTTATGCCCAACTCAGTGTGTGTGTTATTCCTTCTTTGAGTCAATTCCATTGAGAATAACATTCAGAAGTCCCCCCTTCACCTCCTCCATGTTCTCCTCCACTGTAAAAGTTCTTTCATGCCTCTTTTATGTCAGATAATTTACCCCATTCTATCTTTCCTTTTTCCCTTCTCCCAGTGCATACTTCTTTCTCACCTTTTAATTTTTTTTAGATATCCCATCATATTCAACTCACATCCACACCCTGTGTGTATGTACATATACACATGTGTATATATATATATATATGCATGTATATATGTATGTGTGTATATATACATATATACATATATTCTTTCCGATTGCCTTAATGAGAATTTTTTTAGGAGTCACAAGTACCATTTTCTTATGCAGGAATGTGAACAGTTTAATCTTATTAAACTCTTTAAGATTTCTCTTTCCTGTTTACCTCTTTATACTATTATGCCCTTATCTCTCCTACTTTGTTTCCTTCAGAAGATCTATGAAAGCATGCTGTGGGGGTGGCTGATGAGTATGTAGACAGATGTGTCCTACTGAAGGCCAGGATGGAGGGGAGAGCCTGGGCTAGGATAGATGTAGGAGGGTGTCAGTAGGATGAACTCTTGCCTTACTCCTAGTAGGGAGGGAATGAGACTTGACCTTCAGGTGTTTCCCATTTACCTGAGAGTGCTTGTAAGTACACACACACACACACACACACACACACACGCACACACGCACACGCACACGCACACGCACACGTACACGCACACACGCACGCACGCACGTGTGCACGCACACACATAATAGTGGGCAGGAAGGTTGGGAGAAGAGGGTCAGCTGAAACACCGGATCTGCAGTCAGAATATCTGGGTCTGAAGCATTCTTTAGCTATTTTCAGTCATTTTTCAGTCATGTCCAACTTTTTGTGACTCTGTTTGGGTTTTTCTTGGCAAAGATACTGGATTGCTTTGCCATTTCTTTCTCCAGCTCATCTGACAGATCAGGAAACTAAGGCAAACAGCGTTTAGTGACCTGGCCAGGGTCACACAGCTAGTGTGCATGAAGGCAGATTTGAAGTCACAAAGATGACTCTTCCTGATTCCAGAACTGGCAATATAGCAATGCACTCCCTAGCTGTTCTTTCTTCTGTTTGCCACTTGTCAAGGACCCTTGTACAACCTTATCTAGCCACATCTCTTTGGCCTCAGTTTCTTCACTTGTAAAAATGAAGGCAGTGAACTCTTCTTGGAAAATGATGACCAAGTGACTTTTTAAACTCTAAATCCTATGTTCTATGATCAATCAGAAAATTCAGTAGTTCAAACTGAATTGAGTTGAATTGAATTCATGACTAAAGAAAATGAAGTGCTATTTTATTATTGTGGATAGAGTACTTAAAAACTTGGGTTCAGATCCTACATTTGGCACTTACTAGTTGTGTACTATTAAACAAATGACTTGTTAATCTTTTGGCGCCATAGTTTTCTCATCTACAAAACGGGAATAATAACATGAATTAATAATTGCTACCTACCACATAAGGTTATTGTAAAGTTCAAATGAGATAAAACCATATAAAGCACCTTGCAAATATCAAAACACAAGATAAATGTGAATTATTATAAATGCTAAGAGATATGTGTGTTTCAGAAACTCCAGGAATTTAGAGAATAAAGGAATAATAGTTCAGATCTGAGAAGTCATGGAAGGCTTCTTGAAGAAGGTGGCATTTAAACAAGGTATTCATTCTGGCATGGTTCCTCCTCTTCCTCTAGCAAATGCCATTAAAATGCCAGATTCTGGGGGGCGGAGCCAAGATTGGCGGAGTAGAAACAGCGAGTCCAAGCCTCTCTGCCCCCAGATTCTCCACAAACTATGTAAAAAAGGACTCTGAAAAACTTCTGGAGCCCCAGCACCCACAGAACGACACAGAGAAGCTAACCTCCCGCTGAGGACAGCCCAGCACCCTGCAGGAAGGACCAGCGCAGTGGTCTGGGAGCCGGCAGCGCGCAGAGCCCAGGTCCACTTGAGCTGAGGTTTTAGCCCCAGGGCGGCAGGGCCAGCAGCCAGCTGGAGGAACCCCAGAACACCAGGAACTGTGGAGATTCCAGAATTATCAACATAGACTTGCCTAGGACAAAGTAAGAGGTGAGTGTCCTATGGACTTTGGGACCTGTATTTGGGGAATGCGTCAGCTCCCTCCCCTGGGGGCTAGAAGCCGCTGAGGAGACAAGCCATTTTGTAGTTTTCAGAGGCATTTCCGGCTCCCAGCCTACAAATCGTGGGGAGATCCAGCGATCAGTCTTGGGGGGTAATCGCTCTTGCTTTAACCTCCCTGGATCTGGATTGTGATCTAGGGTGGAAGTTGTGGGTGGGTTTACAGCTTGCCAGAAACGGAAGTTGCCCCCCACACGTTCGGGACGAAAATTCCTCTATCTGGCCTTAAAGCCATAGTGTGGCAACAAGCCCAAAAGTCAAGCAATTAAGTGGCAACATGCCAAGGCAAAGGAAACAGAAAAATGCAACCCTAGACTCCTATTTTGGGGGCATAGAGCGGGAAAAGGACTGTGAGGTCAGAAGTCCTGCTCCAAAAGCCCCAGGGGAAAACATGAGTGGGTTGCAGGCCATAGAGGACCTTAAGAAGGACTTTAAAAATCAAATAAGAGAAGTGGAGGAAAAATTAGAAAGAGAAATGAGAAGGATGCAGGAAAAGTATGAAATGAGGGTCAACAGCCTGACTGAGGAAAACAACACCTTAAAAAATAGACTAGCTCAAATGGCAAAGGAGGCCCAAAAGGGCACTGAGGAGAAGAATGCCTTAAAAAGTCGAATTTGCCAGATGGAAAAAGAATCTCAAAAGTTCACTGAGGAGATTCATTCCTTCAGAGTTAGACTGGAGCAAATGGAAGCTAGTGACTTTATGAGAAATCAAGATGCTGTTAAGCAGATCCAAACAAACGAAAGATTAGAAGGCAATGTGAAATATCTCATGGGAAAAACCACTGACCTGGAGAATAGATCCAGGAGAGACAATTTAAAAATTATTGGACTACCTGAAAGCCATGATCAAGGAAAGAACCTAGAAATCACCCTTCAAGAAATTCTCAAGGAAAACTGCCCTGACATTTTAGATCCAGAGGGCAAAATAGAGGTTGAAAGAATCCACCGATCACCTCCTGAAAAAGATCCCAAAAAGAAAACTCCCAGAAATATTATAGCCAGGTTCCAGAATCCCCAGATCAAGGAGAAAATACTACAAGCAGCCAGGAAGAAACAATTTCAATATTGTGGAAACACAATCAGAATAGCCCAGGACCTGGCAGCTTCTACACTGAGGGATCGAAGGGCATGGAATATGATATTCCAGAGGGCAAAAGAACTGGGAATGAACCCAAGGGTCACCTACCCAGCAAAACTGAGTATTTTGTTTCAGGGGAAAATATGGTCATTCAGTGGAATAGAGGACTTTCAAGCATTCTTGAGGAAAAAACCAGAGTTGAATAGAAAATTTGACATCCAGACGCAAGAAGGAAGAGATGCCTGAGAAGGTAATCAGGGAAAAGAAATCAAAAGGAACTTATCAAAGTTGAACTATTTACATTCCTATATGGAAAAGCAATAACTGTGACTGATGATATCTTTCTCACTATGAAAATAATGGAAGAAGGGGGTGTGGTCATATGAATACATATGTGAATGTGTGTGTATATGGTTACAGTTATATATGGATAGAGGGCATAGGTTGATTTTGTTGGGAAGGGAGAGTACTCAAGGGATGAAATTATGAGGTGAGAGAGGAAAGTGGCAAGAGGAGATGGGGAGAGACATGGTAGGGTAAACTATCTCATGTAGGGGAAGTGGGTGCAAAGGAGGGGGAGAATAAGGAAGGCTAAAAAGGCAAAACCACATTCACACGGAATTTGGTTCAGGGAGAAAATGACATACATACTAAATGGGATATCTCAACCTGCAGCAGGATAGGGGGAAGGGGGATGAGAGATGGGATGATGGATGGGAGGGCATCCTTGGGGTGAGGGGAGGTTGGAAGTACCCACTATAGAAGAGGGACAGGATCATGTAGGGAATGGACCAGGTGGGGGGTGGGATGAGTGGGAGGGAATTATAAGCAGCCTTGTACAATATATCTACTATGATAATGTTTTGCATAGCTAGACATGTACAACATATACTGAATTACTTATATCCCAAGAAGGAATGGGTGACAAGGGAGGAAGGAAATGGATCTAAAATTCAAGGTCGTAACATTAAAGGTTTCAAATATATATATAAATACTATTATTAATACTCTTTTGCCTATAAATGGGAGATAAGATGTGCAG